>CM062626.1:2500-547500 GCA_025617555.3 Puccinia polysora | reverse complement strand
TTGCTCCCCACACATCACTTTCACCTCCAATTCTTTTTACAACTCTCCTCATATTGAAAAAGGCAACATCTCTGGCTACTTCTTTTTACTCATGGTTCCAACCAAGAAATAAAATGGTCAACTTATTGAAAATACAGACAAATATGAAGTATTGGATGGCCAATTTGTTTTTCCTGACCTTGGCTTTGGAATTGATTTCAAGCAAAAAGGTATAGTCAAAATGGTTTGGGCAGCTAATAAGTACAAGAACTGCAACTTTCCTTCTGTGGACACAGAAACCCATACCAGAATGGCCATGTCACTTCAAATTAATAAAACAACTAGAAACACTTGTAGGGACTTGAATAATGGCCAAATTTACTCTAGAAAAAAAAATATAAATAAAAGCAAAAAAGATTTGTATGTTGGTGGGGTTAAGAAGACTCTCAAACGTTGTAATCAAAAATAATGTTTTTGTTTTTCTTTCACCCATGCAAATATATTTACAAGCCCAGCATTCAATTTATCTACTGTATCTCATGTACTGTTCTACTGCTACCAATGCAAGCCAAGGCTACTGATACCTTATCCTTTTTTTTGGTTGCAAGTTGTTCCCTCTCCTTTTCCATTTGGGCTTGCTGTCAATCATTCTCCTTTTCCTCTTTTTGAAACTCTAGCTCAGCCTGTTTCAAATTCCACTCAGCATCCCATTTTTGTTGATGAGCCAAACTCTTGGCTTTCTGCTTTTGAACATCCATGGCCAGTTGATGATCCCAATTTTGCTTTTCAAAGTCAAGTTTTTTGGATTCAATTTGTGATTTGACTGTTTTTTGCAGGGTAAAAGCAATGAGCATGGTTTTTAAAGCAAGGATATTCAACCAATGGACTTACATGAATCTTGCTTCTCCATGATTTCTTCAAAGCCTGAAAAACTGGAAGTGTTTCTCCACTTTTGATGACTTTTGGGGTTGATATTGATGGAATTGGAGGCCTTTTGCTTACCCTTGGCAGAGGAGGTTTGAGTCTGAAAGTTGTCACTGGTGTTCAAAGGCAATGTGGGAGGCCCCATTGGCTTGAGTTTTTGGCCAATCAGGAATGGATGAGACTGTTTCTTTTGAATTTAAATCAGTAAGGATTAACAAGACAGAAGAGAAAAGAGCTTGGTTTCTTACTTGAACAGATGTTGAGGGTAATGGAGACCAAGGTGTATCTTGTTGTGCATCAGCAAGGTTGATGAGATCTGCTAACCCAGGAAGAGAGCAATCCAAAGAAGGAGGGGAGGGGTCCAAGGTATGGTTTGAAACATCAATCAATGCAGAAGTAGACGTGATTGGAGCTGATAGCAATTGAATATCCTCTTTGGCATAAGATGGGGGCCACTCCAAGGAAAAGGTTTCTTCAGGATCACCATTGCTAGGCTGAGCATCCCCAGCCAAGTCCTCAGCGTGGACTGAATTGGATTTTTGGGCATCAAAAGCAGCTGAAGGGGTGATGTTGGCCTTCTTTCCAAAGAGTTCATCCATTTGAATATAAAAAGGATAAATGGAGTCCAACTTATCAACCACCAAGTTGATTCCCTTAGCTTTGTCAGAGTTGGTGATACCAAAGCCGGTGGAGATTGACATGAAGTGGGCCTTTTTGTACTTGGCTTGATAATTCTTGAATTGCTCCCTCATCTGTTTGGATGACAGATCCAGCCTACCTTTTGTTTTGTTCTTGAGTTCATTGGCCATGAGGAGATAACCATTGACCTTAAAGGATGGAGGTTGGCCAACATGTGTTTCATTTTCCAATCCAAAGCAGGCATCACAGTTGGAGGGAATTTTGAGCCAGTTGACCAGGATTATGTGATCAGCTCTCTTGAGCTGACTTGAGCCCTTGGAAGCTTATGGGGGAGGATTGTTTGAGCCCTTGGAAGCTGATGGGGGAGTATTGTTTGTTGTGGGGTTCCTTGGAAATGTTTGCTTTGGTGTGTTGGACTTTTGTGTTGACTTACAGGGGGAGGTTTGCTGAGGGGCCATTTGGAAAGAGTAAGGGCAATAAGGTGATGAGAGGGATAAAGTGACAACAAAGATAAAGTGACAAGAAAGATAAAGTGATGAGATATATGGAGTGATGAGAGCAATAAAGTGACAAGAGCAATAAAACAATGATTGGATTCTTTGGATGAGGTTGGAGTTAGAGTGATGAGAGTGATGAAGCAATGAGAGCAATGAAGAAATGAGAGTGATGAATCAATGAGAGCAATGAAGCAATGAGAGAAATGAAGCAATGAGAGCAATGAAGCAATGAGAGCAATGAAGCAATGAAGCAATGAGAGCAATGAAGCAATGAGAGCAATGAAGCAATGAGAGCAATGAAGCAATGAGAGCAATAAAGTGATGAGTGATCAAGTGATGAGGGTGATAAATTGATGAGAGTGATGATAAGAGTGATAAAGTGATGAGAGTGGTGAATCTTTTTATGATGAGGCTGGAGGTAAAAAAATTTGCAATGAGGTTGGAGGTAGAAGAAGGTGGGAAGCCAGGGGCGGATGACATGGAAAGGTGGCGGAAGCCTTTAAATACTTTATTTGAAAAAACCCACTTATTTTGTGTTAACTTTGACACGTCTGATGTGAAATAAGTGAGTTTTTTTGATTTTTAATGGCGGGTTTGAAATGGCGGATTTGGTTTGAAACCAGCCATTAAAAAATGGCGGGTTTGGTTATCTTTGATACATCCTATTGAGAAAAATAATAATAATAATACAATCAAAAATTTATTTCTTTGAATAAAAATTAATATTTGCAATAGAATGTAAATATCTTCTTACCAAAAAAAAAAAAATTGAAAAAATCCAGATGGAACTATTAAATTGGATGAATACAAATCTAATTAAAAATCACAAAATGAAATCCAAAAATTTCCATAATCATCAAATAAATATCAAAAATTGATTTGTCTGAATAAAAGGAGATCAATTTTTATGATAATTGAAAAATTTCTTGTCAAAGTTTTTTTAAAATATTTTGATTAATCTCTAAGGAAAGCTATATTTAGAATTCTTGAATAATCTTTTAAATATTTTACAGATTCTCCTACATTCCATCAGAAAATCTTGTTCAAAGAGACAAATTTTTCAATTTTATTTATCATTCTTGTACTTGATGGATTTTTTGTTGAAAAATGGAGAAATATTTGAATTATTCCAAAGGGTGTATAAAATTTAGCAATAGGTGTATAAAAGTTAGCAATAAAGCCATTAGAAACCTGCCATTTCTTTGACCAAACCCCCCATTTTTAATAGCGGGCTTCTGAAATACACATACCCAATAACTGGTGTATTTTGAAATGGCGGTTTTAAAACATCAAACCCACCATTATCATCCATCCACCATCCATCACATGCAAAACACCCATCCACACCTCCACCTCAGAAAATACATTAAATCACACATCTCAGCTCCATCACTTCACATCTCCATCACATCACACACATCCCATTGCATGCAAAACACCCATCCACACCTCCACCTCAGAAAATCCATACCAATCCCATCTACATCACATCACACACATCTCATCTCATCTCCATTAGGGAGTATCAGAGTTAGCAAACCCGCCATTAGAAACCTGCCATTTGTTTTTGACCAAACCCTCCATTTTTAATGGCAGGTTTCTGAAATACACATACCCCCAAACTGGTGTATTTCAAAATGGCAGGTTTCATGAAAATGGCAGATTTCAAACATCAAAACCGCCATTAAACCCTCTATTTATGCATCATCATCCATCCACCATCCATCACATCTAAAACACCCATCAACATCAGCAAATTCATACCAATCCCATCTCCATTGCTTCAGGCACATCTCATCTCCATCCCTTCACATCTCTATTGATTCAAATCTCCATTGCTTCACATCTCTATTGCTTCACATCTCCATCTTCACAAAAACCCCATCATCATCTCATCAACCCACATCAAATCACCATCTTTCTCAACATGTCCAATCAAGATTCCCGCCAACAAGTTGAAAATGCAAAAAAGCTGACTGGCTTCTATTACAAAAGCAATACATGGTTCCAAGAAGACAAACTTCCCTGTATCATCTTTTCCCTCATCTTCTTCTATGAGAGAGAAGATTTTAACCCTCACCCTTTCCCACTTTGATTAGTAAGAGTTTTTTTTTGTTATAGGTAAAAAATGTTTTTTTTTTTGTTTTGGTTGCTCAACCAAGAATGCTGGGCTGACTCACTCCGTTTTTTTTCTTTTTTTTTTCTTAGAAAAAACTGACCCAACACCTCACTCCACCACACCTTCCACCTCACCCCACCAAACCACCAGTCCACTCTCCTCCTCACCCACCACCTCCTCCTCACCCACCACCTCCTCCTCACCCACCACCTCCTCCTCACCCACCACCTCCTCCTCACCCACCACCTCCTCCTAACCCACCACCTCCTCCTCACCCACCACCTCCACCTCACCCACCACCTTTGGCACCCCTGGTAAGCTCTCCTCATCCTCCCCATCATCAGAAGCTAAGCAATTGTTCCATCCCCCTCCAGGCACCTTCAGGTCCTCAGGTAAGCTTCCCTCCCTCCTCCTCATCCTCCTCTTCCCTCCATCCTAGCTGACTCCTCCCTCTTGCTTGCTTTATGGCCCCACCACCGCCCCCCACCACCTCGCCCACCACCTTGCTTGCCGGGCCCACCACCGCCCCCCCTCCTTGCTTGCTGGCCCCACCTCTGCCCCCGCCGGCTCCACCTTGGCCCCCCTCTCAATCTCTGCGGCCTGCCCCCCTCCCCCTTGTGTTGGCCCCGCCCCCTGTCAATGCCTGCCCGGCTGACCAACCTTGCCCCCTCCCTTGCTCCCAGGCCCTGCCTACCTGGCTCCAGGCCTGACCCCAACCCAACCCAAAGGCCCAATTACCTCACACCCCAGTAAGTTTTTTTTTTTTTTTTTTTTTTTTTTTTTTTTTGGTACAGTTTTTTTTTGGTGATCACATTTCTGGTGAACTTGGGATCAAGTCCAGGTTTGGTTTCATTTTGTTTGATCCAATCTTATTTCACCAATGATGTCCATTTGACTGACTTTTTTTTTTTGGTTTTTTTTTCAATCCCTCAACTGCTATTGGTGAATGTCCAATTCTTCTCCCACCCCCCTCAAAATGTTACACAAACAATCAAATCCCGTCTTGTTCCCCCCCCAATCTAAGTATAGGATTGGGAGGGAACAAGATGTAAGGAGATGGTTTGAAAAACACACAGAGAGGTGGGAAGAGTAGGGCTTCTTGCCAAAAGAGGCTTCAATCTTGGGATTCAGAGATGTCTTTGGAAGTTTCTGAGGAAGGTATTAATGAAAAGTTTGTCTGGTATGGTTGAAAACCACGTCCTTTGGATCTTTACCCTTCCATTGTTGCCAAAAAGAAAAAGAATAGTCAAAAACCCACCCAGGAAGAGTTTGAACAAGCCAGACAAATAATCAAAACCTTCCATTTCTTCCACCATGGAAAAGTAATTGTCCTTGATTGATCTGATCACCAAGCCCTGGTTGCAATAATCAAATTTTTGCCCTTGGATGAGCTCTTGGATCAAGATAAGAAGGACATCAACTTTTTCACCACTTTCCTTCACCATTCAAAAAAATTTGTCAACCCAGTTGGTCCTTCAAGAGCTTGGGGTGGAAAAATGTGGGCAATTGGATGGCAAAAATTGATGTACCCCTTTGAGTTATTTGGACACAATGTGAAGAAATCATCTATTCAATCTTCCCCTCAAGAGTATTATTTTCTCAATCTTAAGGCAGACAAAGTATCTCAAATTTTAGGACAAATGTTTTTCAATTTGCCCAGACTTCCCTTTGAATCAAACCGTGAAATAATGAAGGACAATGGCATCCCCTCCTTCTCATCACCCAAATTTGGATCTTGGCCTACTCCCTTTGACTGCTCTCCGCATGTCACCTTCACATCCAACTCTTTGTAAAACTCACCTCACATTGAAAAAGGTCACATCTCTGAGTATTCCTTTTTACTTGCAGTTCCAACCAGGAAATCAAATGGACAACTTATTTAAAACACGGATGAATATCAAGTATCTGATGGCCAATTTGTTTTTCCTGACCTGGGCTTTGGAATTGAATTCAAGCAAAAAGGTGTGGTCAAAATGGTTTGGGCAGCCAATATGTACAAGCACTGTACTTTTCCTAATGTGGAGACTGCCACTCATACAAGAATGGCAATGTCAATGCAAATCAAAAAAATGACTAGAAACACTTTCAGGGACTTGGGGAGTGGGAAAATACACTCCAGGAAAAAAATATAAATAAAAAGAAAAAATATTCTTTTATTGGTGGGGCTAAAAATAGTCTTAAGCATTGTTGTAATCAAAAATAATTTTTTTTTCTTTTTGAGTTTTTCATCAAGGCAAATATATTTACAAGCCCAGCATTTGAGTAATCTGCTTCAATTAATCTACTGTTCTGCTGCTACCAATGTATGCTGCAGCCATTGAACACTTATCCTTTTTTTCTGTTTCCAGTTGTTCCCTCTCCATCTGCAGTTGCGCTTGCTGTTGATCCTTCTCCTTTTGCTCTTTTTGAAATTCTAGCTCAGCCTGTTTCAACTGCCACTCAGCATCCCATTTTTTCTGATGAGCCAAAATATTGGCTTTCTGCTTTTGAAAATCAATAGCCAGTTGACAATCCCACTTCTCCTTTTCAAACTGAAGTTTTTCAGATTCAACTTGTGAATTCACTGTTTTTCAGAGGGGAATAGGAATGAGATTTATTTTGAAAGCAAGGAGAATCCAATGGGCTTACTTTAATCTTTCTTCTCCATGATCTTCTCAAAGCCCAAAAAATTTGAAGTGTTTCTCCTCTTTTGAATGCTATTGGGGTTGATGTTGATGTAATTGGAGGCCTTTTGCTTTCCCTTTGCAGAGGAGTTTTGTGTGGGAACATCATTGCTCTAATTTGAAGGGGATGTCAAGGGCCCCATTGGCTTGAGTTTTTGGCCATTCAGGAATGGATGAGCCTGTTCCTTTCAAATCTAAATCAGTCAAGATTAACTGGACAGAAGAGAAAATAACTTGGTTACTTACTTGAACAGATTTTGATGGCAATTGTGATACAGGAATCACATCCTCCTCATTGGCCAAGTTCTCCAGTTCTTCCACCCCAGAAAGAGAGCAATCCAAAGAAGGAGGGGAGGGGTCCAAGGTTGGGTTTGAATCCTCAATCAACCTGGAAGTAGAGGTGATTGGAGCTGATTGCATTTGAATATCCTCCTTGGAATTGCATGGGTGCCACTCATGGGTTTCTTTGGGATCACCATTGCTAGGCTGAGCATCCCCAACCAAGTCCTCAGAATCAACTGAATTGGATTGTTGGGAATCAAAAGCAGCTAGGGGGGGTGATGTTGGCCTTCTTTCCAAATATTTCATCCATTTGAATATAAAAAGGAAAAATGGAGTCCAACTTATCAACCACCAAGTTGATTCCCTTGGCTTTGTCAGAGTTGGTGATACCAAAGCCAGTGAAAATTGACATGGAGTGGGCCTTTTTGTACTTAGCTCAATAATTCTTCAATCTCTCCCTCATCTGTTTGGATGACAGATCCAGCCTACCTTTTTTTTTATTCTTGAGTTCATTGGCCATCAGGAGATAACCATTGACCTAAAAGGATGGAGGCTGGCCAACGCGTGTTTCATTTTTGGATCCAAAGGAAGCATTGTAGTTGGACAGAATTTTGAGCCAGTTTACCAGGATGATGTGATCAGCTCTCTTGTGCTGACTTGAGCCTTTGGAAGCTGATGGGGGAGGATTGTTGGATGTCAAGTTCCTGGGGGATGCTTGCTTTGGTCCATTGGATTGTTTAGTGGACTTGCAGGGGCAGGATTGCTGAGGGGCTATTTAAAAATAGTAGGAGGGATGAAGGGATGAAGGGCTATGAGAGTGTTTAAGTGGTGAGAGTGATGATGTGATGAAGCAAAGAGAATTGGAAGAGATGAGAGTGATGAAGTGACAAGAGGGATAAATAAATTAGAGTTAGGATGTGATGAAAGCAATAAAGTGATGAGATTGATGAAGTGATGAGGATAGTGATCCCATGAGAGTCAGCTGGATGTGATGAAAGCAATAAACAGATGAGAGCAATGAAGTGATAAGGATAGTGATCCAATGAGAGTTAGCTGGATGTGATGAAAGCAATAAACGGATTAGAGTGATGAACTGATCAGGATAGTGATTGGATGAGAGTTAGCTGGATGTGATGAAAGCAATAAAGTGATGAGAGTGATGATATGATGAGGATAGTGATGAAGAGATGAAGAGAAATGAATCAAATTTTTTTCCAATGAGGTTGGAGTTAAAAGGAGGTGTGAAGCCAGGGGTGGATGACATGGAAATGCAGTGGAAGCATTTAAATACTTTATTTGAAAAAACCCACTTATTTCCAGGTAACTCTGACATGTCTGATGTGAAACAAGTGGATTCTTTTGATTTTTAATGGTGGGTTTGAAACAGGCCATTAAAAAATTGCGGATTTGGTTTGAAACCCGCCATTAAAAAATGGCTGGTTTGCTTAACTCTGATACGCCCTATTGCTTCACATCTCCATTGCTTCACAAAAATCCCATCATCATCTTTCTCAACATGTCCAATCAAAATTCCTGGAAGCAAGTTGAAAATGCAAAAAAGCTGACTGAGATTTTTTTATTATTTGACTCTGGTTCAGACTCCAATTTGGAATCAACTTGGTTAGCTTTGAATTCTCTTTTGGAAAAGAGATACATAGTTCCACAAAGAAAAACTCTCCACAAACATATGTATGAAAGGCAAAAGCTTCATCTACTCCCCAAATTAAGCTTCCAGCAACTGTTCCAAACTTTATTGCCTTCATTCATGAAAATTCTGGAGATGATTGAAGATCACCACATCTTCCAGAACAATTTTCAGAATCCTCAATGCAATCCAGCTATCCAACTGGCTTCTGCTCTTTTTATATTGGGATCAAATGGAAATGGAGCAGCAATTCATTGATTAGAAAATCTATTCTCAGTTGGTTATAAAACCATTGACTTATACACCAAAAGAGTCATGATTGCTATCCTATCCCTCTGTTGCTCAGTCCTTTGTTGGCCGACCAAAGAAGAAATCAAGGAGATATCTCAAGTAATGGAGACTGAAGGATTTCGAAGTTGCATTGGTTTTGTTGATGGAACCACTATCCCCATGAGTGAAAAACCCAAACTAGATGGCAAAAACTATTTTGATTGTAAAAAAAGGCAATCAATTAATTTCCTTTCCAAAAAATTTGATAATACACTGACCTAATATTTTTTATCTGTTTTTATAGATAATCTGTGTCACTACAACTTTTTTGTGATAAAAACAAGAAGTTCATCCCCTCCATGCTGGCCTTCCAGGTTTTTGTCATGATTTACATGTTTTCAATTGGATGAAGATTGCACAAAAAAAAGAGAAATATTTTGGGAAAGATCAATAACTTCTGGCTGATTCAGCTTATGCTAACAGGAAATATGTGGTTCCAGCATACTGCAAAGTTTCATCCAACAATCAAGCCTAAACTGATTCAAACTATCATATTTCCCAATCACAAGTTTGGATTGAGAATGCCATAGGAGTCCTGAAAGGAAGATGGGAAAGCTTAAGGGAAATTCAAAACAAGCTTGAAAATTCCAAATACATGAAGATTTTCATCAACTGGATTATCACCTGTGTAATCCTTCACAACCGTCTGGCCAAAATCAATGATGAATGGTAAGAAATATTTGAAGAAGATATTCCCAATCCTCCTCAAGTCATCCTGGTCTCATCTTGTACCTCATCTTCTGCATTGAGAGAGTGGATTCTACCACTCAAATTGGCTCACTTTGATGAGTAGCCTTAAACTTTCAAATAGGTGAAATATCAAATCACAGAATTTGTTTGGTTTTGGTTTTTCAAATCCTAGGCTGAATCGGTTTTTTTTTTTGATGGAATCAAACAAAAAAAAGAACCATAAATTCCAAACCACCCACCTCACCCCACCAAACCACTGGTCCACTCCTCCCTCCTCTTCACCAAACCACCTCACCCACCACCACCACCTCACCCCACCAACCCACCGGTCCACACCTCCCTCCTCCTCACCAAACCACCTCACCATCCACCATCCACCTCCAAGTTCACCTGGTCATCCTCCTTCTTATTCAGGTCCCCTTGTTCTTTGCTCAGCTCCGCAGGTAAGCCCCCCCTCCTCCTCCTCAAATCATTGGTGCTGACCTCCCCCCCTCCTCCTACTTTTAGATTCCTTCCTCTTTCCTTGCTTGGCACCTCTGATAAGCACCCCCCCCTCCTCCTCCTTCTCCCCTTCTTCCTCCTCCTCCTCCTTTTCAATTGATAGCAAGCAAACAATTGATTGATTTAATGGAAAAAAAAATTTGCTTGAGCTTTGGTCAATCAATTGACCTGCAAACAATTTATAAATTTTTTGCAGTTTGATCAATCAACCAAACTGCAAGCAAATGATTGATTTCTTGTGGTTTGGTTGATCAACCAAACCACAAAAAATTGATTGATTGTTTGCAGTTTGATAAATTCTTTGCTTGCCAATTGATTCATTTTTTGCTCAGCAATTGATTGATTGATTGACTGGAAAACAATCAATTCTTTGCTTGCTGGTCAATTGATTAGTCAACTGGCCAACAATTGATGAGTTCTTGCAAATCAATTGACAAGGAGGAGGAGAGGGATGATGTCCTGCCCCCCCCTTCACCTCATTCTCCTCCTCCCAATTGAATGGTGAGCAATTGATTGACAAGGAGGAGGAGGGGGATGATGACCTTCCCCCCCTTCACTACCACCACCTCCTCCCTGATGATTAAAAGGTGACTGATTGGTTTTTTTTTGTAGGGGAATTCACTGGTATTGTTTTTTTATTTTCTATGTTTTTTGATCATCTATGTTGATTATACCAGACTAATGAATTTTTTTTTGATTCCATGCAATGAAACACCCCTTTCCACCGCTTTCTCTGCCAATTCTTCTCCCACAAAACTCAAAATACTCAACAATTGTTTTAATCCTTTCTTGATACTCACCAAAATTGAAGCATTTGGATGGGAGGAAATTATTCAATAAGCATACAGAGAGGTGGGAATAATAGTGCTCAATACCAAGATTCTGAAATCTATTTGGAGATTGAAGAGGGAGGGATCAACAAACAGGCTGTGTTTTCAGAGCAGAAACTATGGCGTTTGGATCTGTATCCTGCCATCACTGCCTAAAAAATAAGCAACTATAAGAAAACCTCCCCTGAAGAGTTTGAACAGGCCAAATAGAAGATCAAACACTTCCATTTCTTTTCCTCTGGAAAAGTATTTGTCCACAATCAATCCAATCATGAGGATCTGTTTGCAATAATCAAATTTTTCCCTTTGAATAAACTCTCTGAGCAAGATAAGAAGGAAATAAAATTTGTGATGACTCTCCTTCACCAATCAAAAAAATTTGTCAACACTGTTGGTCCCTTGAGATCTTGGGGTGGAAAAAAGTGGGAAATTTGATGGCAAAAATTGATGCACCCCTCTGAATTATTTGGAAAATATTTGAAGAAAGCTTCCATTCAATCTTCCCCTCAAGAGTATACTTTTCTCAACCTTATTTTGGAAAAAGCATCTCAAATCCTAGGCCAAATGTTCAGAAAATTAGCCAAACTGGCACACAATTCCAACCAAGAAACCATGCTGGACAACAATATCCCCTCTTTCTCTTCATTGGAATTTGGATCTGGCCTCACTCCTTTCAACTTCTCCCCTCAAATCAACTTAACCTCAGACTCCTTCTACAACTCTCCCCATGCTGACAAAGGTGATGTCTCCTCCTATTCCTTTTTACTGGTGGTCCCAACCAAAAAATCAAATGGACAAATTATTGATAACAAGGAAAAATATCAAGTATCTGATGGCCAATTTGTTTTTCCTGAATTGGGATTTGGCATTGATTTTAAAGAAAAAGGTATTGTAAAAATGGTTTGGGAAGTGAACAAGTACAAGCACTGTACTTTTCCTGCTGTGGATACTGCCACCCATACTAGGATGGCTACGTCTTTGCAAATTGACAAGACCACTCTCAAAACATTCAAATACTTGAAAAGTGGTAAAATATATTCTAGACCCAAGATTTAAATAAAAATATTTTTTTTTTCATTGGTGGGGTTAAAAATAGGCTCAAACTTTGTTGTATTTGAAAATATTTTTTTTATTTTTAAAACTTTTATCAAAGAAAATATGTTACAAGCCAAGCCATTGAGTAATTTCCTTTAGTTCATCAACAGTTCTACTGCCACCAATACATTCCATGGATACAAATAAACTATTTTCTTTTTCTGTGGCTAGCCTTTCCCTCTTCTTTTCCAGGCGGTCTTCCTCTTGATCCTTCTACTTTTCCTCTTTTTGAAACTCCAGCTCAGCCTGTTTCATTTGCCACTTGGCATCCAACTTGTGTTGATTAGCCAAACTCTCAGCTTTCTGCTTTTGAAAATCAATAGCCATTTGATGATCCCACTTCTCCTTTTCAAATTGAATTTTTTCAGATTCAATTTGTGATTTGACTGTTTTTTGGAGGGGAATAGGAATGAGCTTGATTTTGAAAGCAAGGAGAAACCAATGTGCTTACTTGAATCTTGCTTCTCCATGATATCCTCAAAGCCAGAAAAATTTGAAGTGTTTCTCCTCTTTTTACGGCTATTGGGGTTGATGTTGATGGAATTTGAGGCCCTTTTCTTTCCATTTGCAGAGGAGGTTTGTGTGGGAATGTCATTGCTCTCATTTGAAGGGGATGTGAGAGGCCCCATTTGCTTGAGTATTTGGCCATTCAGAAATGGATGTTACTGTTTTTTTACAATCTAAATCAGTCAGTATTAACCAGACAGAAGAGAAAATAACTTGGTTCCTAACTTGAGCAGATGTTGATGGTAGTGGCGATACATGAATAAATTGCTCCTCATTGGCAAGGTTGTTAATTTCTTCCACCCCAGGAAGAGAGCAATCCAAAGAAGGAAGTGAGGGGTCAAAGGAAGGGTTTGAATCATTGATCAAAACTAATGTAGATGTGATTGGAGCTTGTTCTGTTGAAATATCCTCCTCCACATCAGATTGGAGCCACTCATAGGTTTCATTGGGATCATCATTGCTAGGCTGAGCATCCAGAGCCAGGTCCTCAGAATCAAAAGTGGCTAAAGGGGTGATATTGGCCTTCTTTCCAAAGATTTCATCCATTTGAATATAAAAATGACAAATGGTGTTGGAATTGCGGACTCAGAGGCGCTCCAACCCACTTCTTCCCAATCTTCTCTTACCGGGAAAACCCGCTCCCGCTACCCAAATTTCTTGACTGCTTTGTTCCTACCTATTTATTCCTACTTCTTCCCATTCTTGAGTCTCATTTGATTCCCATTCTTCTACTTGATCTATTCATCTTTTCACCCTGTCCGCTCCTATCCATTGCTTATCTCCTTTCTTTGTTTCACCACTACTCTTCTCCTTCTCACATAACTCATTCCTCAATCCATTCCTCATCCAATCTTCACAACTTCTACGCTCATTGACTCTCTTCTAAAAATCTCCTTATTGATGATCTAACTACCTTACTTCAGTCCTTGCCTTATTTGATGAGATATTGAACTCCTCAATCTCCATCTTCTTCCTTTTCATTTTATACTCATCTTCTTCATTCTTTTCTTTCGACCAACCTTCTCCAGATTCTCCCTGCTCTGCTATTGTCTTCCTCTCCTTACTAGTCCTGTCTCAGTTGTCTCCTGTCAACTCTTGCAGTATGTTTCCGGTCTTCTTATCTTCAACCAGCTTCACCAAATTTCTGATGTTTGATGTCTTTAGCCTGGTCCTTGTTTCCTTGTTATCTTGAAATCCAACTTTTAATTTCTTCACGATTAACATTTGAAACGCGCTTACCGGTCACAAACCTACTCAACCATCTCCAAAAGGACCAGACGCTCAACATGGACAAAATCAATCCTACAATTCTAAAAACCACTATAGAGGCTATTCCTCTACTATCTGAAGACAAATTTACAATTTGGAGAACTTGAATGCATGCTCTGCTTAACCTGGCTAATCTCAAGGACTCTATGACTGGAATTGAACCTCTCTCCAAGGAAGACAACACAATCTTGACCTCTATCATTATCTCAAAACTTTCACCTGCGGTTCATTCTAACATAATCAACTCCGAAAACAAAGAAGATGCCAAACTCATCTGGTCCAACCTACTTAAACACTTTGTATCCTCTAAACCCGCTAACCAAGCCCGGGTCTATAAAAGCTTTACGTCTATTTTGTTTGACGAGTCCAATATACAACAGTTTATTACAGATATTAAAATGGGTCTGACTCGCTTGCAGGAGATTGGCATTTTACTCCCAACTGATGTACTTGCTTACATGGTCTTGGACAAGCTCCCTTCAACTCCGGCCATGAATAGCATCCATCAATCTATAACTCACTCCAGAGTGGAATCCGAAATCACTCCCAATGCTGTCCTAGATCATCTTAGGATTCATCTTAATGAGCAAAGAATGTCTAATCATTCGACTTCATCTAGCTCTACCCTCTCTCTGTTCACCAACGCGTCTGGCAAATGCAAACCTTGGAAACACAACACCTTAGCCAATCATCCCAAGAGCAAATGCTGGATGTTATATCCCCACCTCCGACCTAAGCCAACTGGATCCAAGAATGATGAACCTGTTAGATTTTTGCCTAAAACTCTTCAGAATAACTCCCTTCTCTTTGTCTTGGACTCCGGATCATCTCACCACATGGTTGCTAACAAAAATTTATTCACGCACCTAGACCTCGACCACCAAGGCTTGATAAATACCAGCTGTGGAAATGGAACCTTGTTGGTGGAAGGAAAAGGGTCAATAACTCTTAAAAAGGACAGAGTCAATCTTGTCCTATCTGATGCTCTCTATGTCCCTAACATTGCCGCCAACCTACTTTCTGTCCATCAATTGCTAAGTCTGAATTACCATGTTGTCTTTCTACCTCACGAAGTCTCCATTGTCAAGGATGACTGTCCTATTCTAAAGGGATTCTACTGTAATGGTATTCCCTATCTGCAATTTTTATCACCATATTATTCATCTCACCTATTGTCAGCCAAACTACTTCATAAGTCATTAGGACATGTGAGTTATCACCGAATTTGTCAAAAGTTGAACATTCCTGTTAAACCCGACATTGCCTGTGAGTCCTGCGCTTTGTCAAAGATTACTAAGGCATCCTTCCACGATCATCACTCTCAAACCAAAGGGGCCTTCAAAGAACTTCACCTGGATACAATTGGTCCTCTTCCGTCCTTGTCCAATGGTAACAAATACTTCATCACCATTGTTGACTCATTCTCCTGGTATTGCTCAGCTCTTCCGGTCAAATCTAAGGATGCTATCAGTGACTGTATCATTAATTGTGTCAATCTGGAAGCCAAGCGGTTTGGCCATTATCCCACGGTCATTCACTCAGACAGAGGAACCAAATTTGTGAATAAAAAAATGGCTGATTTCTGTATCAAACAAAAGATAAAGCATAGAGTGGCTGATCCCTACACTCCTCAGCAAAATGGATTGGCTGAAAGGTTTAACAGAACTATACTGGACTCTATGAGGACCATCCTTCACAACTTGGGTTTGCCTTCCAACTTCTGGGACATTGTTTGTCATACTTCCACGCTCACTTTAAACCAAATCCCCTCCTTCAAATACAGAAAATCTCCCTATGAACTTTTCAAGGGTTTCTCAATACCTCTCTCATTCTTTAGACCCCTCGGAAATCCAGTCTCATATTTGCTTCAACCAAAGAGTTTGAGAGGTAAACTTAGTCCACCTGGCAAAAAAGGCCGACTCATAGGATTCAATCCTGAACTGCTTTTGTACAAGATTCTCACCAGTTCAGGAAAAATTCTGGATACTAAAAGTGTCACCTTCCTTGACTTCCAGCAAGATTCTGATTCTCAACCAACCAGTTCCCAAATTGATCTCCAAATCATTCCAATCAGCAAAACTCTATCCGGTCCCCCATCCAATGGATCTGATGACAAAGCTTCAGTACTTGATGATGATCCTTAGGAAAACAAGGATGTTAACAAATCTGTCCTAGAGGAGAATTCCCCCGTTGAAACTTTTGAATCTCCTCCTATGGTAGGACAAGTTCTTAGGGAAAGGACCTTACAAGTCAAGCCTGCCAAGTATAGCTACCTGTCAGAATCCTCGAAAGATGCAAACATACTTCTAGCTAAACAAACCGAACTGCAAAATATCAAAGATCATGATGTATGGGAGGATTTTCTGGAAACACCTGACAGATATTTGACGACCACCTGGGCCATTTGTGACAAGCCAGCCACTAAATCTGCTCAAGCTAAAACCAAAGCAAGACTATGTATTCAAGGATTCAAACAGACCCCCGGTGTGGACTTTGGTGATACCTTTGCTCCCACTGGGAAATACTTGTCTCTATTAGTTCTTCTGACATTTGCTCTAGAACGCAATCTAGAGATTTGCCAATTTGATGTCAAGAGCGCCTTTCTGTTTGCTCCCCTCAATGAAGATATATTTATAAGAACTCCAAAGGAATCGCATAGAACTAGCAAATTTCTCAAGCTAAAAAAATCCCTGTACAGTCTCCGACAGGCTCCTCTCAATTGGCACAACACTCTGACCGACTGGCTGCAATCTATCAATTACAAACAATCCACCTCAGATGCCTGTCTCTTCATACACAAATCAAATCAGTCTTATCTTTTCTTCCATGTTGATGATCTTGTTGTCGCCGGGGATGTGGAATCCTTTCAGTCTTGTTTTCTCTCTCAATTTCCTGACTCCTCTGCTCACAAACCAGACTCTCTTCTAGGCATGGATATTCAAATAGACAACTCCGGATGTTCATTATAGCAACGGGCTCTCATTGAAAAAGGACTTGACTTACTAAATCTTAGAGACTCTAAGCCTGTAATCACTCCGCTTATTCCCAATGTCCAGCTCACCTCAGCTACTGATCAAGACGCAGAAGAATTCTCCAAGTTAAATCTTAACTACCGTACCTACACCGGAATGCTTAACTACCTAGCCTGTCGCAGTCGACCCGACTTGGCTGCTGCTGTCTCCATCCTGTCTCGCTTCAACCATTGGCCCGGGCTGACCCACTGGAAAGAAGTACTTCATTGCTGGAAATACCTAAAAGGATCCATTGACTTGTGCTTGAAACTTTCACCTGACGCTGATACTCCTAATTGGTTAATGTTCTACACAGATGCCACTTGGGGAAATGACCTGGATGGTCAAACCTCCCAAAGCGGATCTGTCTGTTTCTGGAAGGGTTGTCCTATCATGTGGAACAGCAAAAAACAAATAAACATCACTATGTCCTCAACCAAATCCAAACTGAGTGCGCTCTCCGACGGCGTACAGGAAAATCAATGGCTATTTAATGTCTTCCAAGAACTATGGGGCGAGGGAAACATTCTTTCTTCCCAATTCCACATTGACAACAAAGGCCTCTTAGATAAAATAAAAAACTTTGGATCCAACTCTAAAACCAAACATCTCAATATTAAAGTCAAGTTCATTAGAGAACTTTTCAACAGCAATTTGATTGAAGTACAACTTATCAGCTCCTCCAACATGATTGCCGACTCTCTCACCAAAGCTTCATCGGCTGCTTCACTGTCTATTCTTGTTAACTCCTGTTTTGCATAACCGTGTTCTCTCATCTCACCAAATAACCTGGCGTGTTGCAATTGCGGACTCAGAGGTGCTCCAACCCACTTCTTCCAGATCTTCTCTTACTGGGAAAACCCGCTCCTGCTACCCAAATTTCTTGACTGCTTTGTTCCTACCTATTTATTCCTACTTCTTCCCATTCTTGAGTCTCATTCAATTACCATTCTTCTACTTGATCTATTCATCTTTTCACCCTTTCCGCTCCTATCCATTGCTTATCTCCTTTCTTTGCTTCACCACTACTCTTCTCCTTCTCACATAACTCATTCCTCAATCTGTTCCTCATCCAATCTTCACAACTTCTACGCTCATCAACTCTCTTCTAAAAATCTCCTTATTGATGATCTAACTACCTTACTTCAGTCCTTGCCTTATTTGATGAGATATTGAACTCCTCAATCTCCATCTTCTTCCTTTTCATTTTATACTCATCTTCTTCATTCTGTTCTTTTGACCAGCCTTCTCCAGATTCTCCCTGCTCTGCTATTGTCTTCCTCTCCTTACTAGTCCTGTCTCAGTTGTCTCCTGTCAACTCTTGCAGTATGTTTCCGGTCTTCTTATCTTCAACCAGCTTCACCAAATTTCTGATGTTTGATGTCTTTAGCCTGGTCCTTGTTTCCTCGTTATCTTGAAATCCAACTTTTAATTTCTTCAAATGGAGTCCAACTTATCAACCAAAAAGTTGATTCCCTTTGCTTTATTGGAGTTGGTGATACCAAAGCCAGTGGAGATTGACATTGAGTGGGCTTTTTTGTACTTTCTTTGATAGTTCTTGAATTTCTCCGGCATCTTTTTGGATGAAATATTCAGCCTAACTTTGGTTTTATTCTTAAGTTCATTGGCCATCAGGAGATAAACATTAACCTTAGAGGATGGAGGTTGGCTAACTTGTGTTTCACTGTTGGATCCAAAGAAAGCATCATAGTTGGAGGGAATTTTGAGCCAGTTTACCAGGATGATGTGATAAGCTCTCTTGAGCTGACTTGAGTCTTTGGAAGCTGATGAGGGAGGATTGTTGGATGTTGAGTTCCTGGGTGATGTTTGCTTTGGTCCATTGGATTTTTTAGTGGACTTGTGGGGGGAGGTTTGCTGAGGGGCCATTCAAAAAGAGCAAGAGGGATGGAGGGATGAAGAAATGAAGCAATGGAGTGATGAAGGGATTTGTTGAAAGTGGGGATGAAGTGATGAAGCAATGAGGCAATGAGAGTTGAGATGTGATTAAAGGGGGGATGAAGCAATTAATTGATGAGAGGATGGGTGTGATGAAAGCAATAATGTGATGAGGGTGATGAAGCAATCAGAGAATTAAAGTGGTGAGAGTAATGAAGCAAAGAGGATAGGAAGAGATGAGAGTGATGAAGCAATGAGAGTGATAAAGCAATGACAGTGATGAAGTGATGAGGATAGCGATGAAGAGATGAAGAGCAATGAATCAAATTTTTTGGATGAGGCTGGAGGTAGAATTTTTCCAATGAGGTTGGAGGTTGAAACCAGGGGTGATGATTTGGAATTATGGGTTGAGGTGGTGAAAGACTTTAAATAATTTATTTCAAAAAAAAAAATTATTTTCAGGTAACTCTGACACGTCTGATTTGAAATAAGGGTTTTTTTTTTTTGATTTTTAAGGGCGTGTTTGAAATTGCGGATTTTGTTTGAAACCCACCATTAAAAAATGACAGGTTTGCTTAACTTTGATACACCCTATTGAATATGTGTATATAAAGTATTTCTCTGTTTTTTCATTTTTATGAAAATAGGGTTTAAATTAAATTAGGAATTTCATTTTCTATTTAAAAAAATCAATTTGTTATATTTCTTTAATTATTATTGAACTTGTTGGAGTTTCTTTTGTTTTTTTTTAAAAATATTTGAATTCATCCCACAAAATATATTTCTTTTTAATTTTTTATAGTTTTTTATTGTTGGTGAAAATATATTTACATTCCATTTGAAATATTAATCTTTATTCAAATGAAATAAATTGGAAATTTGATCATTGTTATGATGTTACTTAATGAATTATTTTTTAGAAAATTTCAAGCTGATTGAATTATGCTCATAAAATATGTATATGCAGGATTTCTCTATGTCTTTTTAAGTTTTTTATAAGTTATTTATATCCCACTGGAAACATTGATTCTTATTCAAGGAGATCAATTTTTTATATTTAATGCATTTATTTCACTAATTGATGAAGATTTTGTTAAAATGTTTCACTATTTTTGAATTATCCTCATGAAAAAGACATACTTAGAATTTTTTATTTTTTTTATATGGGCAATATTAAATTTGTGACCCTACACAAACTTCAGAGTTATGAATGGCCATTCAAAACTTGTCACAGGTTGTGAGCCGCTGTTTGCAAACCATCTGAGTTGTGAACAGTAATTCACAGACTTTTCACAACTCCAGGGTAGTTAGCCTTGTGAGAAAAAATGAAAATAATTAAAATAATTGAAATTAATAAAATTAAATGCAAAATTGAACAAAAAAACAAAAACACCAAAAAAAGTTTTTTCAAAAAATACAAAAGAATTGAAAAAATTAAAAAGAATTTTTCAAAAAAATGTGAAAATTTAACAACTCCAGGGCCATGAATGCACATTCATGGCCCTATGAATAAATAAAAATAAACAATTAAAAATTCTAAAATGGTGAGATTCTGTCAAAAAAAATAAAAAAATAAAAATAAATAAATAAATTTGTAGTTGATGTATTCAATGAGATGTATTTTCTCTCCAGAAACTACATTGCAATCACAACAAGTTATCCCAATTGGGATAACTCCTTGAAGCCATCAGGACTGGTGTGTTGTGGCCTGGAGTTATCCCAATTGGGATAACTCTTGTAGTTGTGCAATATCACAATTCAAGTGCAACTAAAACTCAAGCCATCTCCACTGCTTGCTCCTCCCTCATCCTTCAATCAACCAACAAACTCAGAACTGAGAGACCAAAAACCAAATTCAAGACCAATTGATTGTTTTTAAGACCAACCAACAAAATTCAACACCAAACAATCAAGCCAAATACCAACAAATAAAACAAACTCCCTCAAGCCAATCCAATCCAATTCAACCAACTCAGTACTTGGAAGCAACTATCCCCTTCCTCCCCAGTTCAAAAGAGGAAGCACAGATAGAAGATCAGCCAACACTCCAAGACAAGGAGTCAAACTTTCTTTAGGGTAAAATTCAGAAAAGAAAGACAACCCGCTGCATTTTAGACCACAGGGCTGATAGCAACCAGACCCTTAACTCAATAAAGCCCTGTTCAGAACCAGTCAGACCCAAAATCATTTCCTTTTCCTCTTGCCTTGACCTGAAGATCTGATCCCAGTGCCTTCAAACTAACCCTATGATCCTGTAATCCCTCTTTGTTCCATCTATATCCTCATTTGTAAATAGAAAAAGCTATCTAAGATTTTCTGGTTTCAGAAAAATATTAATAAAAGCTAAACTTCAGGATTGAGAACCCAGGAGCTCAACATAAAAAATCAAAAAAACTTTCCCAAAAATAAATAAATAAAAATGCAAAAATAAAAATGGGTAAATAATAATTAAAAGGAAAAATTTACATAAAATTCAGCCCTGAAAAATGTAATATTTGAATAAAATACAGTAAACCCACCTCCATGGACTAGCCCTTAATTGAAAATTCCAAAAAAAATCAATTTCAACTTGTGTTAAGCTGATCCCATCATAAGAAGTAGAAAGACTTCTCATGATGGGATCAGCCCAAAACAAGTTAAACTTTTTTAATTGGAATAGTGCAAAAATAAATCAACCCCCCCAAAGAATAGGGCTATTCCATTGAGGTGGAATTTATTCAATTCCACCTCAATGGACTAGCCCTAAAGTAAAAACACAAAAAAAAAGTTAAGTTCAACTTATGTTAAGATGACCCCATAATGAGAAGTAAAAATACACCTTATGATGGCATCAGCCCAACACAAGTTGAACTGAATTACCAATAAAATCTCAATCAAAACACTCAACATAATGATTTTAACTCAAAACAATCAACATACTGATGCTCAAAATGTGATGACCCTTTATATTAATAGAATTACAAGATCAGCATCAGTAGTACATGTTAGACCAAAACCAAATGATGAAATAAAAAACCAACTGATAGAATTATATGATAATTATAAATTAGAGTACAAATCTAGTTGATCTTTGAGATGATCAATCCAACCACATGCTTTCTTTGAATTCAAAGAAGAAGGTTTTTCTACAATGGGAGGGATTAGAATCATATCTCCCTCAAGTATCAAATGAACTCAGTGGATATTCTTAAAAAAGCAAATTAATGTGGAATCTGATGGTTTTTTTACACCCATTTTCATAGGATTAAAATTAAAAAATGAAGCCAAGGATATGAAAAAAAGTGGCCGCCCATAAGTGTCTGCTATGATTTTGCCAATATATGACTTTGCAAGCCATTTTTAAGAGGGAATCTTTTCATTGATGTCTTTAACATCTAGCCTTTTTTTCAATCTTTTTGACCTCTTGGATAACACCAAGTATCTTAGCATATCATTCCTTATGTTTCCTAAATGTTTAAATCATCTCCCTTTGAACTTTAAACCATTCATTGTCATTGTAACCAAATGATTTAGCAATGACTCTGAATATGCAATTCCCATTTCCAACTGGATACCAAAACTCACCCAAGAACTTATGTAATTTCTCAGGTATTTGATTGTGGTATTTGATTTTTTTTTTGTATGCTCAAAAACTACTTAGCTAAAATCCTAATCACATTGATGAAAGCAAGGTTCACCAACAATGAGCTTCTGGTTGACTTCTCCACTTCTTCTTCTTCCTCAGAAGAGGATTCTGATTTGAAATGAAGGGAGGCTAATTAACTTTCAGTCTCTTCCTCTGAAATGTGAAATTCAGATTCTGAGCCTAAGGAATTGCAATAAAATCATCATTCCCCATCAGTTCATTTAACCAAAAAAATTAAAACTTCTCAAAAGCAAAGAATTACCTTCTTTGGTTTTTTCAATCCCCTTCTAACCCATTTTTTCCTCTTAATTTCCCTTTAAACATGCTTGAATCTTGAAATTTTGCAAAGGGTTTCTTTTGAATTTTGTTGACTGCGGCTGAACCATAAGACCTTGAGCTTGAGCCTTGGCTTAGCATGCTTAGAAGCCAAAGTTGTTGTGTACTTGAACATGGACTTTGAAATCTGCACTCTAGCTTCTTCAGGTTGTCCCATAATACTTGGACTGAGATGAGTCAAGAACTGGATAAGTTTCAAGATTTTTTTTTTTAAAAAAAAAAAACAATAATTAATCATTCAATCCATTCAGGAATAATCAATCAAATAGGAATCATCAATCAAAGAGCAACTCAAACAATCCAAAAATCCAACTTACTGGAATGGATGGGTTATATTTTAACCTCCACTGAAGATGAAAATCCCCAGGAACAACTGATCCTCTTGATGCTAGTATTTCTGCTAAGATTTGGGAACAGGGAAAGCTCATTTTCTTTGAATATGAATTGGAGCACACCTCAACATCATGGTTTTGCTTTAAATTCTCAAATTTTTCCCCAATGAGTTTAATTTCCTCAATGGACAATTCCCAAAGGTAAAATTTCTTTTGGAAGAAAATTTCCTAACTTTATTCTAGAGTTTTTGAGCAACACATTCACTTATTTTATTTGTCTATCAATGTTTACTTAGAGGTGTTTCCACACATACAAAATGTTCCCCAAAGATCCTCCAAGTAATTTTTTGAAAGTAGCATGGGTCCCTTCTACCCAAGATGATGTTTTATTTCCACAGTCAGGGTTTACACAATTCCACGCCCTTAAAAAATTCTCTTTGATAGGGAAAATGTTATTTTCCATATAATCAAGCAAATACTCATGTCTTTCAAGAAACACTTTATACAAGTTTCAACATAAGCAATCCCAGAAGAGATGCACAGAAGAAGCAATAAATTGGCCTACTCTGAGTTCTTTGTAATTGAATTCTGCCTCCCCCTTGGATTTAGAGGCCCCATACTTTTCCCACAGAGAAATAAAACCTTTCAATCCTTAATTTTCATTACTGAAGCAAACTTTGAAATTTTCTTGAATATTTTTAGACAAGTTCCAAGAGCACAACTTTCTGGATGACTCAGGGAAACTATGTTCAATTTCAAAAATCAGAGCTTTTTCACAGTTGGTCACAAATACTTTGGGAAGCCTCTCTGGATCATAAGCCAACTACTTTAATTAATTTGATTCCCAAATGTAAAACTCAAACATTTCTTTTGTTATAAAAAAAAAGCCTTTGTAAAAGTTTTTCTTTTGGCTGTCATTCCTACAACATCCAATGGAGGGATTTACTTATTTTTTTTATAAGTAAAATCATAAAAGGGGTGATGTTAAATTCATGGCTCAAATGAGCCATGTGGCACGGCTGAATGGCTACACCTGAGCTGTGCAGACCCCACACAATTTGAGTGTGGTTGGGCTGTACTCCACATGGCACCGGAATGCCATTTGGTGGCTGCGCAACTACATTTGAGCTTCGTAGAGCCCCACATGGCTCAAATTTAGTTTTTTTGCCATGCCACACAGCCATCCAAACCAAGTTTGAGCCGTGTGGTCTCTACACGGCTCAAATGTAGTCGTGTATCCGTTCCACGTACACAGCTACAAGTCTTGTGGGCAAAAAAAATAAAATAAAATAAAGGGTATAAAATAAACCTAAATAAACTGAATAAAAATAAGAAAAAACAGAAATTAACCAAAAGATAAAAAAATGATTTTTTAGTTAAAAAAACAAAAAAAATAAGAAATAAAATATAAAAAAGAAATAAAATAAAAATAAGTAAAAATAAATAAGTAAAAAACAAAAACAATAAACACTGAAGACAACCAACCAGTTGTCTTCAGATTCAAGTAAAAAATTCAAGTTCAACTTGACTAGTCCTAAAGTAAAAGGGCCAAAAAATGCAAGAAGTCTTTTAACCAGCCCTAAAGTAAAAGTGCCAAAAAAAAGAAGTTCAACTTGTGTTAAGCTGATCCCATCACAAGCTTAACACAAGTTAAGCTTGTTATGGGATCAGCCCAACACAAGTTGAACTGACTTACCATCAAAATCTCATTCAAAACACTCATCATAATGATGTTAACTCAAAAAACTCAACATAATGATGTTCAAAATGTGGTAACATTTAATATTGATAGAATTAAAATATCAGAATGTTAGAACCAACCCAAATGATGAAATTAATATATAAGTTGGAATAAAAGTCAACTTGATATTTGAGGTGATCAACCAAAAAAGCTGCTGTTTTAGAAACCATGGAACATGGTTTGGAAACTATGGGCAGGATTGGAATCACAACTCTCTTGAGTAAAAGCTGGACCAAATGTTTATTTTTAACAAAGCAAATGAACATAGGATGTGATTGTTCTTTCACACCCATTTTCATAGGAGTAAAAGAACAAAATGATTCCAATGAAATGAAAAATATTGGTCTTCCATAAGTATCTGCTATTATTTGACCCATGTCAAGCTTTGAAAGCCATTTTGAAGAGGTAATCTTTTCATTGACATCATTGAAATCAAGTCTTTGTTCTATATTTTGAACATCTTTACTTCCACCAAGGATATTAGAATAGCACCCCGTATTTTTCCTCAATGTTTGAAGCATTTCTTTCCAAACTTTAGAACATCCATACTCATCATACCCAAGTGATTTAGAAATGACTCTAAAACCACAATTTCCATCACCAACTGGGTCCCAAACTTTACCCATGAACTTATGTAAGTTCTCAGGTATTTGATTGAGGTAATTTGCTTCCTAAAAACAAAAAATTAGTCAGCCAAAATTCTAATCTCATTAAAGGAATAACCACTCACCAAAGATGAGTTTCTGTTTGACTCCTCCATTGCATCTGCTTCATCCTTTGAAAAGGAATCAGATTCAAACAGCACCAAACCCAAGGAAATTTCATTCTCTTCCACTGAACTATTAAATTCAAATGAAAAGCCTGACTTGGAATATAAACATTTCTCAATCAGTTAATTAAAGAAAAAAGATGAACCTTTCACAAAAGGAAAGATTTACAATCATTTGTCTTTTCTTCTTTGGTGCCCTTCTACTTCTCTTTTCCCTCTCAAGTTCCTTTTCAATGTGTTCAAATCAAGAAGGATCTTGCTGGGTGTCTGTCAATTTTGGATGGCCTCTGCTTGATTGCAAGACTTTAGGTTCAAGTCTTGGCTTTGATCAATAATTGGCTGTCTCCTTCATCAAGTGCTTCAACAGCCCGCAATAATCTTGATCAGTATGATTCAAGATAATTGAATTGAGCTTCTCATGAAACTGAAAATTGTTGAACATTTCATCAACATCAAACTTTAAAAATTCAAAAGGATCAAATATTATTCAATTAGGAATCATCATTTTGGTCAAGTAGGAATCATCATTCAAAAAGAATTAATCACAAAGTGATTTGAATAATCCAACTTAAACCAACTTACAGAACCAGAACTGCAAGGGTCATAATCCAACCTCCACTGAAGAGGAACATCTTCAGGCACAACAGAGCCTCTTGAAGCTAGTAGTTCCCCTATTTGGTGGGAACAGGGAAAACCCATAGTCATTGAGTATGACTTGGTGCACACTTCTCCATCATGGTTCAGCTTTAACCTCTCTAATTGATCCCCAACAAGTTTGATTGCTTGTAAAGACACCTTGTATCCCAATGGTAACATTTCAGTAGGAAGAACTATTCCAATCTTTATTCAAGAGTTTTGAAGCGCAGCCTGAAAAAATTTGATTTGATTGGAAACTATGCCCTTTAGTTTTTTCCAAACATCCAACATGTTTCCCAACAAGTTTGCAAGGAATTGTTTCAGAGTAGGGTGGGATCCTTCAACCCAAGATGTTGTTTTATTTCCAAATTCTGGGTTTTCTCAAGTCCAAGATGTTACAGACGTCCCTTTGATAAGGAAGATATTATGATCCATATACTTTTAGATTGTCTAAGGCTACCCCAGAGATTCTACTCAGGTGAGGATTTACTGAGGGGTGTGGAGATGGTTCATGGTTATGTTGATCATTCTTGTGGAGATTTGCCACAAGCGGGATCTGCCTTTGTGTGACTAGCACGGATTAAAAACTTGCACCCAACCTTCCTTGTGTCAGTTTGCCTTGAATTTTTGGTGAGAAATTTCCCAGAGTACAAACCAAGTCTATCACAGGATAAATCCACATATTTATCACGCTTTGAGTTAAAAAATGTTAAAGTGTAACCATGCTTCATTGCACATGTTTGACAATACATTTGTGCCTCTTCCCTAGTAGGAAAAGCTCCTCTCACAGGAGGTGTGCAAAGTGGATCTGTCATAGTTACATAGTTATATTGATGGCATGCACTCCATCATTTTCAATCAAATTAAATACAGCAAAGACCAGTAACATAAAATGTTCCTTGCCACCAGAGTTCATTTCTATTTGTGAAAAAAATTTTTCCTCAATTGTCACCCTCAATGAGGATGCAATTGGGGCTTCCAATGATTCATTGCCCAAATCCTTTGTTTCTGCAGCTTTTTTCATTGAAACAATGTAGTCCTTTAACGCAGCCATGTTAAAAGGATGGCTTGCCAGTGTTCCCATAATGCAAAAAAATGCAAGGCTACTTCAGTATTCAATCCAAATTTCAATTGAACAAATACCAATTTTGCTCACTTTCAAGTTGAGAAAGATCAATTTTTCGGGATGTTTGTTTGCATTTTCCCTTTAGTTTCAATGATTTGGTTCACAGATTCACTTTATTTCACTTTATAATCACTTTGATGTCACTTGGGGATTGATAGGTGTGGTCCAACAGTCCCACATAGTATGAATTGATCCCAAATTTGGGTTGATGGAACCCAAAGGTGGTCCAGGGGGACCCAAGAAGTTTGGCACAACCCCCAGAGGGCCACTTACCCCCAAACACAGCTTGAAACTGCCGTGTACCGGGGTATACCGCCCCCCGGGGGCTTGTGCGTGTTTGAGATGACCCCTTGGGCGCGTCTAGACGCGTTTTTTTGCCTGCAAGCGCGTCTTGGACGCGTTTATGGGCCCCAACGCGTCCATTGGGCCGTTTAGAGCCCTAAAAAACTCCCACAAGACTGGGAGTTGTGAATTTAACATCACCCTTAAAAGAGCAATATGATGGTATTTTTTACAAAGTTTTATAGACTCAGGATTAGCCAAGAACAGGGCCTCTAAGTGGAACACTCCACTTAATTTTTACCTGGAGACCCACTGTGTTTCTTGAAGCATTTCAAATAGCACATCCATAACACTTTTACCCTTCAGTTCTGCTTCCCTAACCTTGCGCTTAGTGTTATAGATTATTCTATAGTCAATTTATTCTCCACCATCAATTTTTCTACATTTCCTTTTAATTTGAACTGTATTTAGCCCATCTTTCACACATTCCTTGAGTTGATCCAAGGCTACACCAGAGATTCTCCTCAGTTGAGGATTCACTGAGGGTTTTTCAGATGTTTGATGATTTGTTTAGTAATTTCTAATGGAGAGGCGCCACATGGGATCTGCCACTGTGAAACTTTCATAGATCATGAATTGGCAGTCAAAATTCCTTGTGCAATTTTTCCTTTGACTTTTGGTGAGAAATGGCCCGTCATATATGCCATATTTGTCACATGCTAGGTCAACATATTTATCTCTTATTGGCTTGAATGTTGTCAATATGTAGCCATGCATTGCTGACCATTTTGAAAATAGTTCTTGGCTTTTTTCCCACTGGGAAAGGCTCTCACAGGAGGAGGGTCAAGGTTTTCTGGAACCTCTTGCTTAAATATTTAAATATTTACAGCCACAATGGTTACATTTGTATTTATCAAGCCAAATCAGTCTCAGTCAAATGGAATATGAAATGTGACCCACCACCTTGAGTCAATTCCAGTTGTGAAAAATCTTATTCCTCAATTTTAACCCTAGATGAGGATGCAATTGGGGCTTTCAATGTTTTATTTTCCAAATCCATACCCAAATCCCCAGATTGCAATGATTTTTTAAAAAAAAGTTCACTTAAGTCCTTTAATGCAGCCGTGTTGAAACCAGGGGGGCTTGGGCTTGCCACTGTTCTCATAAGGAAAAAAAACAATCCCAAGTCAATTTATTATTCAATCCAACTGTTTCAAAAACTCCAAATTCTGCTCAGTTTCACCAGGGGAAATTTAGAGGCACATTCTAGCAGATGCCCCCCTGCAATTTTAGTGTTACTGCAAGAAATAACTCTGCTGAAACTGGAGGTTAAGCAAACCATATATCCAACATTAAAAACTTGTAACTTTTTCCAAACCAAAATCAAGTTTGGTTACAATTCAGATACAATGCACATGTGTCTGTCACACTGAGGCTTGACAAAGAGCCAGGGTGGAAGTAAATAACAGAAGAAGGAAGACTAGTACCAGGGGGGGGGAATCCACAATGGATCCAACTGAGAGATTCATCAGAGTTGAGTGGAGAATCCAAGGTGGGTAAAAACCCAAGGAAGACTCAAAATGATTCTGGATGGTACTATTAGGAGGCGAAATCTGGAAAGGATTGAACTGGAATTCAGGGTGATGAGCAAGAAGAATTGATTTGATAAGGAAAAAAGGAGAAAGATAATGAGAGTTAAGGTTTATATACTGCTAGATACAACCTCTCATTCTCCTACTTTTAAAATATTTTTAATATAACTTGCTGTGGCTGTGGATCACAAAGCACCTTGAGAATGTTACGGGATGCTCTAGAGGTGTCTGAGATTGTCACTTCTGACCCCCCTGTTCCTCCAAAAAACATGTGGACCACCAAGCTAAACAAAGACAATCTCTTTGATTGTTACATCATCCATGTATTACTCAACGCCACACTGGTTTTTTAAATTGGCAAAACCATAGTCAAGGTGTCCAACATAAGATTATTGATGAAATCACCCACCATATCCATTCAAAAACTTGATAAAAACGGGGTATTGCAAATCCACCCAACAGGTATTCAACACATTCATCTTGATGGCAGCATAAATGAGTATAAATTTCCTTCTGGCCACAAAATTGTTGTATCCAATTCCAATCAAAATCAGGTTGTGATAGTTTTAAGTGGTGGGAAATTGATTTAATTTGAGCTTGATTTAGATGTAAAACTGAATGAATATCAAGAGCAAAATTAGATGGAACTGAAATCACAACCCTTTCCATTTTGGAGTTTCCCAAAGGACAACAGCAGAAACTGTTTTTATCTATTGGTTTAGAGAACTTGACTGTCCAAATTATATCCTTTGATCCCAACTTGGTCCCAGAAACTATCAGTATTCAAGCCTTAACAGCTTTCCCCAGCTCAATTTGTATTTCCAAGCTTCTTGAATCTTCCATCAACAAAAACAACAAATCATTGGCCTTTCCAACAGGGTTCTGCTACAGACAGTATTAGATTTGGTGAATGAGCAATTGACTGACACTTGGACAAGGTAAATCTAAGTTTTCTTGGGTGGATTTAGATCCAAATGTCCCCCAGACCTTTGGGCAAAGGTCTGAGGGACATTTCTGTCTCAATTTAAAACTTTGGGGGAATCAATTCATTTCAGGAATCTTTCAAACAGGCATTTAAAAACCCAATTCCATATGTTCAACCTGGTTCAATCCATCAACCCTGGATTGTAATTATATCTTGAAGGGGCTGAAAATCAATTTCCACAATTTCAAATAACTTGAATCTGTGTTCCCCCTTATCCAAGAGCAACACTGAAATTTTTTTTCTGAATTATATCTACCTGTAAAAGAATTAAGAGATATTTTGAGAAAATTCATAGGTGCAAAATAAAACAACCAAATTCTACCTCTAAAATCTTCTAGACCATTCATCAGTTTGAAAAAAAAATGACCAAGGTTTTTGGAAGGGTAGAATCAGGGACTTTTGAATATTTGAATGGTGAAAAAGGTTATTTGACATATTCAGAAGTGATTCAGTATAAAAACACCCTGTTCAAGATATCTGAAAATGTATTCAGTACAAAGAAGATGCTGTGGATTCAATGAAAAAATACAAAACCAGATTCCACCCCATCATGAAAATATATCCAACCAAAAAATCTGAAGGTAAATCAGGAGGTCAGGTACATAATCAAAGCCTTCAAATTCTCCTAATGAATTGGTTTTCTACAATGGTACCACCAAACAGGAATATAAGCAAGGGGAGCAATAATTGGAAAGAAATTATAGATTGGTTTTATCTTACCAACTCACCAATTACTTTTATCCACTTCTGTTTTGGGGTTTGTGAAGCTAATAATTCAGCTCTGTATAATAATACAACAAGATTAACCAATGAAATGAATTTTTTTTTTAATTTGAAAGAAGGGTTCTTTTTTAAGAAGTCCAGCCACAATAATGCTTTGAGTGTGTGGTTAAATCATGCCATTCTTGGATCAACTTTTCAGAAACTCAATTTTTACATTCCTGAGAATTATTGTAAACCAGAACCAAGAGTGATGGTTCTATTTAATATCAACTAAAAAGGGGTAAAAAGCGGCTCAAAAATTTTTAAAAGTTGAGGAATATCCTTTTGGTACAAATAGAGTAGCTAATTGAACTCTAAATATCATTTTTTGTTTTAAATAATAAGCTTATGAGGATATCTTTCAAAGCTTAAAGCCTTAATTAAATATTCATGCAATAATGGTGTTTTTATCAAAGTTGCAATGCATATACAGGCCCATCCAGGTGAGTATATTAGCTCAAAGAACCATTTTCAAAACAGGATATATATATATATTTTCAAAATGAATAAGTTCCCAGCTGGGTTAGTTTTGTGTTACAAATTTCAATTTTCAGATTTGCAGCAGTCAAATTCTACCAAAATTGATTGATTGATTTGATTTTGTTTTTTTTTTGGAAAAAATACTTGAAATTTTATAATTAATTTCCAAGAATGAAAAAATTCAAAAAAATGGTATAATCTATATATAAAAAATTATTTTGTGATCATACAACAACAAAATATATTTGCAATTTTAAAGAAACCTTGATTTAAAATTTAACCTCCTTTCAAGAATGAATAATATTTGATTTCACATTTGTTGTAGAATATTTCAAGAGAAGTTGTGGTGTGGCTATTTGGGAGTTATTTGAATAGATTTCCTGAATTATGACAGAGTTAAAACCCATTTGTAACCAAGTTGAAACATTTTTACAGGGTGGCACTTGTTAGCATGTACCTCCATTTTCCCCTGGTGTTTTGGGTTGAGAAAAATAAAATTATCTGACAAGAGAGTAATGTGTACCTGAGTTTTGACAAGACTGTTTTTCCAATAGGCATATTGTGATCCCAAGTTTGTTTTTTGGTCCAATAATAGTCCCACAATTTATGCCACATCCCCAAATTAGGGTTGAAAGTACTCAAATGTGGTCCAGGGGTGCCTAGGTTCCCCTAAATCCCCCTTTAAATGGCCTATTTGGGGCAAAATAGCCCCAAATGGGCCAGGAAGACATGTGCAACCCCATTCACAGCTTGCACCCCAAATGGGTTACAAATAACCATTTGCAACCCCCCGGAGGCTGCACAAGTTGTAAAAAACTTTGCTTGCGGCTTGTTGAGTTTTGAACCTGCCTCCACAAATCATATAGGTTGCAAATGGTGTTTCAAACCTGTTTGCAACCTGAAGCTGTGAATTTAACATTCTCCCTTTTATATATTTTTGGTAAAAAGGTATTCAAATTCCATCAGAAATATTTAATTCTATGAAAATAAAGCTGTTTTTCATAGCTTTTATGATTATTTTTGTATTTTATGATTATTTTTGTATTTTATGATTATTTTTGTATTTGATAATTATTTTTGTATTTTATGATTATTTTTGTATTTTATGATATTTTTGTTGAAGTATTTTTAAACTTTTTAGTTCCATTCATCAAATAGGTGTATTTAGAATTTTCCTTTTATTTTTGGTGCAAATGTATCTATATTCCAAAGGAAATATTTAATTTTTTTAATAAAATGAATTCTTGGAATCTTTTTTAGGGTGGTGTTAAATTCACAACCCTGGGTTGCAAAATGGTGTGAAATGCCGTTCACAACCCATATGAGTTGTGAGCCTCCATTCACAACCCATATGAGTCTTGAACCCCTGTTCACAACCCATATGATTCTTGAACCTCTGTTCACAACCCATATGAGTGTTGAGCCTCTGTCCCCAACTCAACAAGTTGTGGGAAAAGTTGTTTACAACTTGCATTCCCCCTGGGGGGTTGCAAACAAGGAGTTTTTGGCCCATTTGGGTTGGTAAGAATTATTTTGCAACCCCCTGGGGTTTTTTTTTTAAAAAAAAAAATCAATTGTCTTTTGTTTGTTTTTTCTTTTTCTTTCAATTTTTCAATTTTTTTCTTCTTTTTTTCTCTTTTTTCTTCTTTTTTCTTCTTTTTTCTTCTTTTTTCTTCTTTTTTCTTCTTTTTTCTTCTCTTTTCTTCTCTTTTCTTATCTTTTCTTCTCTTTTCTTCTCTTTTCTTCTCTTTTCTTCTCTTTTCTTCTTTTTTCTTCTTTTTTCTTCTTTTTTCTTCTTTTTTCTTCTTTTTTCTTCTTTTTTCTTCTTTTTTCTTCTCTTTTCTTCTCTTTTCTTATCTTTTCTTCTCTTTTCTTCTCTTTTCTTCTCTTTTCTTCTTTTTTCTTCTTTTTTCTTCTTTTTTCTTCTTTTTTCTTCTTTTTTCTTCTTTTTTCTTCTTTTTTCTTCTTTTTTCTTCTTTTTTCTTCTTTTTTCTTCTGTTTTCTTCTTTTTTCTTCATTTTATTTTTTCCTTTTTATTCAGTTTTTTCCTTTTGTTTAATTTTTTTATTTATTTAAATTTATTTAATTTTTTCTCACAACTCTGATGGGTCATGAAATGCACCACACAAACCAATTTTAGTTGTGAATGGGTTTTGTAGGGTTTTGAATCTAAAACTTCCCTTTTTTTATTCTCCCAAAACTTCATAAATGTTTTTAAAATCTGACCTCAAAATTTAGTTCCTTGAAAAAATTGATCTTTATATATAGTATTTTTACATGTTGCATTATCTCAATTGATGACGATTTTTCAATTCTCAAGAAAAAAATACCTCACACAGGCCCCACAGGGGTTCTGCAGGCCTTAGTTTAGACCCCAAGGCCTCAATTAATTTTTAAAGGCCTTGGGGGGGCCAAAACATCCTCAAAAGGTGTTTTCTCCCCCCCCCCAGGCATTTCTTTAAAACTTCAAAAGGCATACCAAAAATTAATTTTCAAAAATCATGCCTTTTTTCTATTGATAAAAATTTTTAAGGCTTAAATTCTATCCTGGGGTGGGAAAATACACCAGAAGGCATAATTTTATGAAAAAAAATAGTATAATCACACATTTCCTTGAAAAATGCTTGAATTTAGGAAAGAAGATGCCAAATTCATGCATTTCTTTGAATGAGGATAGGAATTTAGTAACCTTGAAAGTGTAATTTTATCCTGGTTTTTCTGGGATTGGACCCTTTTGCAAGATCTGGAGTCCAAGGAGGTTGCAGTATCCACAATCTGATCATGGGGATCTATCAATTTGGGAAAATTCCCTAATTTATCTTTCAGAAGTTATAAAAAGTTCAAAATTGAAGATGGAACAGATTTTAAGATTTTTCAAACTTGGGAGCTGCTAGTTTGTTCAACCTGGTCAAAATCATTTTTTGAAAGAATCAGGAGCATTCTTTGTCAAGAAATTATTTTTAATTTTAAATTCAAAAATAGCCAAAGATAAAAGGGTATTCCAAGGCTTGTTAATTAATTTGGTTGATTCACTGTCACACAATCACCACACATACTTAAGGGATGATTGAAATTTTGGAAAAGGTTTAACCAAAGAGATAAAACTACCAGGAATTGATTTCAAAGGATTCAAAAATTTTGATCTACTTGATTCAATTTTCAGATTAATCCTCAGCAATAATTGTTATTTTGAGATGAAAATCTTTGGTAATAATTGTGGAAAGTGATACAAGTAAAATTTAATGATTTCAGTGCCTTAAATTCCAGGATTTTATTAAATCAACTGAATGAGGAAAAAAATAAATCCTGGAAATAATTTCAAAAGGAAAATCTCTGGTTTCAAAATCAAAAAATGAATAAAATCTTTCCACAGTGATGAAAGAAATTTCAAGTGGAAAGTAAGGTAGTTAAGAATGCAAATATTAATTGATTGATTTGAATAAATTTATGGCTTTCTTAATTTTGGTAACAAAGCATGGATTCAAATTTAAGTTGATGCAAATAAGATTTCACATAAATTTACAAAGATTTGTATGGGTAATTAAAAAATGAATTTGATAACAGGTGCCATTTTCAAGTTAAAAGGTTGTTGGAATTCCTTGAATCAAAAAATTTAGTTCATGGGCACAAACAGAGCTACATATTATTATAAAAATATTAAAAGTAAAAATTAATTTTCTGAGAAGAAAGATTAAAAAGTTGAAAATCATTGATGGAATGGATGAATCAGGCATGAGAAGGCCTTTTTTGTCAAATAGGTACAAATTCAATGATTTTTGATTCAAATTAATACATTAGTCTCAAAGACCAATCAAAGGTTATGAAAAATGTTCTCTAAAATTAGATGATAAATTGTTATTGGTAGATAATATTTGGTTTAGAAAGCAGTCAGTGGTCTGTGTAATTTTGAGTTGGCTTTGCACTTTAAATTAAAAATTAGGTTCTGCAGATGTTAGTTTGAATGTTGAAATTTAATCTTTTGTAATATAAATTGGGTTTAAAGTATTAAAGATAAAACCTTTTTTTTGAAAAAAAAGAAAATCTTTTATAGTTTTTAAAGTTGATTTTTGAATTAGAATTAAAATTTGAAGCTTGATATTCTGGTGAAATTTGAAGATTTGGGTCAAATAGGTGTTCATGATCTCTCCATAATTGTCAAATCATGTTGAGGGATTCCATTTTTTGTTTGAAATAAATTTCACACGTAAAATTCAAGGAATTCAAAACCAATCAAATATGAGAATATTTTTTCAACAGGCTTCAATCCATTTTGTTTTCTTATGGTCTGGAACACAAGAAAATTTAAATTTGAAGATAATTTCAATCTAAGGACTTTTCTATAAAATTCTGGGTGCTGAGGGTGATTGGAGGAGGCAGGGTTTTTTTAAAAAAATTTTGGTTTAAAATCAGGTCCATCCTAAAATAAAAACAACACCAAAAAAAGGAAGGTTTGATTCAAAAGAAAATTTCTCAAAACATTTTGAAATTCAAAAAAAAATCCTGAGGAGCTCTATATCTTCAAATCATTAAATTTCATCCAACTTCCAATAAAACAGAACTTTTTAGAGTCTTCTTTGATAGATTCACCAGTTTTATTTATGGGAAGTTTCTACAAATGTATCATCCTATTCCCCTACCCTTCCAGCTCAAATTCAAGATGGTCATACTGAATGGAAATTGAAAAAAACAGTTTGAATGATCAAGTGTGTCCATGGTGTGAACTAAAGAATCACCAAAATACCTCAAAAATTGTTTGAATGTTCAAGCCCTAATACTAAATAAATTTTTTGAATTTTTAAGCCCTAATACTAAATTTCCATGATTAAATTTTATTAAAAACTTGAAAATAAATTTTCAAATTCACATATTGAGAATTAGACCCAAGAAAAAATTTTGGTTCAAAATTAGTGCTAAAATACCCTACCTTCCCTTGGAAAAAAATCAGATAATCAATAGAATCAAGGTGTATCAGATTTATAAAATCCACCACTTTTTTAATGGAAGTTTTCAGCTCAAATACACCATTTCAAAACCGCCATCAAGAGATTACACAACTCACTGATATCAAATAAAGCTTATCAGAGCCACTGGAAAATCAGTTGGTTTTTCCAAATAAATTATATAAAGCTACTCACAGCCTTAAAAATTCATCAGCAGTCACCATCCAAACCTTGGTTCCCACTTCCTTCAAACTCCAAACTCATTGCATATATCCTCATCCTCTCTAAAAGCACTACTCCATCATCTTTAACTTGCTCCATAACTCTCCAAACTCCTTCTCAAATCTTCAAATTAATAGCTCTATAAAAATTTTCATTTCATTGCCTATCATCTTCCTTTGAAGAAAAATTACTTCCCAGAAAACTGCAAAATGGCCTAGGCTAAATTTAAACCAAATAAATTACTAAAATCATCCTTTTTTTGAAAAATGTGCCATTTTATTACTTTTTTTCTAAAATTACACCAAAAGTTGTCATTGGAATGATCATAGAAATTCTTTCACTATAATCATGCCTTCTGGCATGGTTTCCCACCCAACAAAGGTGTTTAAAACTTGAAAATATTTTCCAATAAAAAAAATGAATTACAATAGAAAATTAATGTTTTTCATGCCTTTTTCATTTTAAAAGGAGCGCCTGGGGTGGGAGAACATGCTTTTGAGGATGTTTTGGGCCCCCCAAGGCCTTTAAACATTAATTGAGGCCTTGAGGGCTAGATTAAGGCCTTCAGAGCCCCTATGGGGTCTGTCTGGGGCAGAAATCTTTGGAGAATCCAGATATAGACACCAATTAAGTTAATCATGCATTTAAAATGCAATCAACATCAATATGTTGTATCAGAGTTGAAAATATGGAAATCCCAAATCACTTATTCTGGGAAAACCATTTATTTCAATTCAATATTTGTTTTAAAAGAATTCAGAATGAAGCTTTTTTTTTCTTGGAAAATACATTTCAATGAAAAAGAAAATTGGGGTATGCCGGAAATCATCCATTCCATTTTTTGAAGATCTGAACTCAAATATGCCCCAATATTTTGCAATTAATTCAAATCTGATTTCAGATTTGAAAAAAAACTTGATCAAGTATGGGAAAAATAGGTCAATGTCAAGTTTGCAACCCATCTGAGTGTTAAAATATGTAAACACTTACGCGTGTGCTATGTATGAGTGTAATCCAAATGGGATGTACATGAGGGCCTCTGCGGCTTATTGGACACACACACGGACCATACGTGCCTGTGTGGATGTCACGGATTTGGGGAAACTGGCCTCAAAATGTGTGAAACAGCCCTATTGGTACACGGGCCCTAACGGGCCCGGTGGGGTATATGGGCAAACACATTCTGATGGGCTTGTATGGACATGATTGGTCCCAAGCTTTATTTTTGACATACTTGGCCAGATGGGCTAGCCCGCCCAAGTATGTTAAACTCACTTTTTGGGCTTGGGGGCGGCCCATTGGGGACGCCGCCCGCGTCGCAGCCCATTTGGGGCTGCCGCCTGTGTTTCAGCCCGCTTGGGGCCGCTGTTTTTGCTTACGGCCCGTTTATGGGGGCCGTCATAGGGGGCAGGGGGACTCAAAATGGAGCCCCCCCACCCCGTTTCCGGCTGCTGCGCTGGGTGGAGGCCGCGGGGCTGGGGCCAATGGCCCCAGCTCCTCCCCCTCCCCTTGCTTGCCATTGCAAGGAGGAGGGGGAGGGCTGGCTGGATGGAACCAGCCAGAAACTGGTTGCAATGGGCAACCGGTCATGGTGGGGGGGACTTGATCACCCCCCCACCAAGTGTGGTGGCTAGGCCGGTTGCATTGAGGCAACCGGGGGTGGGGGGGAATTGACCACCCCCCCACCATTGAAGGGGCGCTCTCCCCCCCCTTTACCAAGGGGGAGGAGAAATGGGCTGGAGGGGACCTGACCACCCCCCAGCCCACCTACCATGACAACTCCTTGGGGGCATTGACCTCCAGGGCCCCTGGTAGGGGGATTTGACTGCCCCCTCCAGGGATTTGAGAGAAAGAGGGGGGGCGGCATGTCCTCTGGTTACACCCCCCCCCCCCATGTGTGTCTGAGACCGGACCCAGGTGTGTCCTGGGTCCCTCCTGGCCATTTGTATGGCCAGGGGCTGGTTGCATGAGGCAACCAGCCAGCATGTGAGGTAACAGGCTGGTTGTAATAGACAACCGGCCAGGGGTTTTGAACAGTTAAGGGGCTGGTTCAGCCCCATTGAGGTGGAAACACCAGAAATTGAAAATAATTTAATGGTTTGAAAAAACCTGGACTAAGCTGACATTTCAAGATAAGAATAAAAACAAAGGTAAGACTAAAAATGTAAGAAATTTATCCAACATTCTAGGAGATTCAACAAATGATGAGAGAGAGATACCAACAGGCAAACATGATTCTACAGGCCAGATTATGGCCTCTAAACAGAATAAGTAGAATCAAGTGCACAATGAGCTAAATAGCTGAGAAAGACCAAGAGAATGCTTCTGATTGATCCAACTGCTCCAGCACGTTTGTTCTGGCTTACAAAAAGAGACGTGTGTCAATACTGAGGATTATTTGGATGGTTGATGGCAACCTACGTTTGTTCCATGAGTGAGGTTGCTAGGCTGTCCAATTAACCAAGAGGGCTGTCTTGAAGTCTTGATCAGATCTCTCTTGATGAGGCGTTTGTTGTGTTGGTGGGTGCCAGCTTGAGGTTGACTGAGAAGGCTTCAAAGACCCAGATTGGGTCCTTGATAGCCCGGGAACATGTTGGATAAGACATGGCATGACCAGAGACTACAACTATAGACGCTCTACTGTAACTACTGGGGAGGATAGAGAAGACAAGCAGTACTCCAATGAAGTAACAAAGCATAAGAGGAAGAATAAGAAGAATGATCAAACAGCAAAACAGGCTTGAAGATAAACAGACAGATAGACAGATAATCAACACGCCGGCTCAACTCATCATCAGTGACTGAGAGTTAAGAGCCAACATACTTAGCCATTTTTGAGACCGCCATGGCACTTGCTGCCTTGGTCAGGGGATTGCCCAGAATATCTTGAGAGGAGACAAGTTTGATTTGAATCAGTTTGGAGTTCCAGTCATTTTGTAAGCTTTCCATCTTGATATCAATGTATTTTGCATGTGACTTAGTTCCAATTTTTTTAATTTTGTTGTTCAGTCCCTTGTTATCAATTAGGTGCAGAGGAGGATCAAACTTTGATTGCCATACTTTGGAGATGAGGTGGTTTAGCCATCTTGCTTTGAGATGACTGGCTGAAAGTGCATTGCACTCAGACTCCGTAGAAGAGTGAGCTATACATCTTTGATTCCGGCTTGTCCAATAGAGAGGACACCCTTTGAATAGAGTGATAAAGCCAGTTTGAGAGAGACAAGTGTCAGGATCATCCCCACATGTGGCATTGCTGTAAGTGATTAGGTGGTTGGATTTTTTCTTTGATTTGGAGAAAAGCTTGTGGTTCATAGTCTTAAGCAATTAGTTCCAAACTTGGATTACTTCATTCCAATGGACAATTCCCATTTTTTCTGAGAAACTTGCCAAGTTTGAAACAGCATAGCTGATGTTGGGTCTGGCCAAAGTTGCAATGAAGTTTAGCCATCCAATTGGTGAATGATAGTTGAAGTTTAGTAGGTTGAATTGTTCAATCTTGTCTTCAGTTGCCGGCAGTAGGTGAGAACCGGTGGAGCAAGGGTTTGAGAGGGGTTTTGCATTTAGCAGATCCAATTCCTCAAGACCCTTGAGAATGTGATTCGGTAAAGACAGACTGATTGAGTTCTTGTCTTTTTCAACCTCTCCCACCACAACTAAATTGTCAACATGAAAGAACAGTGATTTAACTCCATCCTAATGATGATAAAGACAGGGATCACAGTTGCTCTCAACAAAGCCAACACTCTTGATCCAGTCACTCAGGGTCCTGTACCAATTGAGAGGCGCTTGTTCAAGGACGTAGAGTGAATAAATGAGCTTAAGATACTTTGACTTTCTATTTGAGCCAACAGGGGTCCTTATGTAGACATTTTCCTCTAGTGGTGCATGTAAGAAAGCCCCCTTCATGTCAAATTGAAGAATTGGGAGGTTCTTGTCCACCAAGTAAATGAGTAGTGCCCTGAGAGATGCTATCTTACCAGTAGGCGCGAAGGTCTCCAGGTAATCTATCCCATAGCATTTGTTGAACCCCTGTACGCAGACCCAAGCCTTGAGCAAGGTAAGACCTGTGTGCAGGTCTTCCTTGCAACAAAAGTCCCAAGTGGTGTTAAGGGGATTGGTAACTTCAGATTCCTTGGCGTCTTCCCACATACCTAGCTCTTCAGCGGTGTCTAGTTCCTTGGTGATGGTCCCAACCCATTTGGGGAGTTTGAGTGCTTCATGGATGGATTTGGGTAAGTCTGTGTGATGGTAGCCATACCGTACCAGTGGTCTCAACTGCTTGCAATTGAAAAGTCTTGGAAGAAGTGTCTCCTGGGAAACTGAATCAGAGCTTTCAGAATCCAATTGATTTGAATTGTCCTCAAGAGGAAGATCTGGCTTGATGTTGTGCAAGTTGTCCAATACTGAACGTAGTTCTTGAATGACTGATTCTGGTTCCTCTCTGGTCACAGTTCCGACGGTGGGAACAATGTTGTCTTCTAAGCCGCCATTGAGGGAGATTCTGTTAGGGCCTTAAGATTTCATGAACTGTACATGTTTGGTATTGATGATCTTTCCCGATTTTGACAGAACCTTATAGGATAGTAATTGAGGATTAAAACCAACCAGGAACCCTTCATCCCCCTTTTTGCTTAACTTTGAGGCAATTCTGGTGTCGTTTAATAAGTAGATGCATGTGTTTCTGATGGGCTTCAGGTAATCCTTGGGCAGTACTGTACCGTGCATCTGTTCCCAGGGAGTTTTCATTCTGGCTTCTTGAGGAATTTGGTTCAATGCAAGGCAGCAGCTTTGGATGACCACATTCCAACAACTTTTGGGAATACAAGATGAGCTGAAAACTGATTGTAAGGACTCCATGATGGTGCAATTTGCTTGCTTGGCCTTCCCGTTATGTTAGGAGTGATAGGGCTCACTGACAAGGTGATGGATTGCATTGGATTTGAAGAATGTAGCAAGTCTTTCATTGACAAATTCTCCTCCTCCATCAGAGACAACCTCTATGGGGAATTGTTTCTTCTTTTTTGTTTTGTTTTCAATGGAAAAAATGATGGCTTCAGCTGCTGCATCCTTACTTGGCAGAGGGAGAGCAGAGAGGTAACCAGACCTGTTGTTGACAACAGTGAGAGCATACCTCATTCCATCATTGCTTTGCGGATTGAGAAGTCCCATTGGATCTAGGTGGAGACAGTCAAACACTTGCTCTGCTGGCCATTGCTCCTGTTTGAAGTATGATTTGCTTATTTTTCCTTCTTTGCAGGCTATGCATTTCAATGCTGAGCGTGTTTCCTTCTCAATGCTGTGCCCTAGGTGTTTTTCCATTCTTTCTAGGCTAGCATGGCCCAGAGTTCAATGTAGTTCTTGAAGCTTGTTCAGACTCAAAAAAAACGCCTGTTTTCCTTTCAAAGTGGGGAAGTTGATGATCAAAAGGTTGTTCTCTATCATTCCACTGATGAGCACCGTTCTTTTCTTCTCAAGCAAGAAGGATGGAGGGTTAGATTTGCTGTTGACTTTTAGGGTACATCCCTGATTGAGAAGAGCGCCCATTGAGGCCAGATTGCCAGTTGCATCAGGCACCCAGGCTGTATTCTTCAGGTCTATTTGGATTTCTCCAATTTGCAGAGTTGCAACGCCAAGACCCTTTATGGGTATTCTATCCCCTTTTTTCCGGTTTTGATGAGTTTGTTTCCGGACTGATCAGTTATTGAGGAGAACAAGGATCAATCCCTGATCATATGGATGGAACAGCCGCTATCAAGGATGAATGGGCCATAGTTAGACTCTTTGAGCTGGTTTAGACCACAGAAAAACATGTAATGATGGGACTCTTGTGCTTTCTTCTTTGCTCCTTGATTAGACTTATTTGATGGTTTTTCAGGTTTAAGATCAGGGAACTCCACCCAGCAGTTGGCAGCTGGATGTGATTTGACAGCTGGATTATGCTTTCTGTTTTCACAGCAAGGGTAGTCAGCATCCAATAAATTAAGGGAGTAGAGAGCAGAGTTGGTGTTGGATGTTTCCTTGGATTTAGATTGAACTTTGTTTTTGTGTTGAAATAGATGATTCAGAACAAAGGCCACTGTCAGATTGACACCCAAGTGCATGATTTGCAATTGCATTCCTTTCAATGATTCAGGAAGTTTGGAGAGAATCAAGTAGCTAAGGATATCACTGGGAAGGTCAATCCCAACTTTGTTGAGTTTTCCAAGATTTATTTTCACTGGGGTAACAAAACTGTCAATGTCATTCTGATCAAATCCAAGGTAGAGGAAGTTGAAGAACATCTTTGCCCAATTTGCTGCCTGATTGGAAGCAAAGTGTTCTTTAGCGGCAAGCCATATGAGCTTGGGAGAGTCCTTGTTATCAGCTGTTATTATGCTTGTGTGAGTTGAGGGATCTAGCTTGGACATAAGATAGGAGGCAGTTTTGTCATTGTCTGGAATTTCCTCATGTGTATTGGGAGAGTTCATGAGTTGGAGAATGCCCCTCATTTTGAACAATATTTCCATCTTCTTCTTCCAGATTGAATAGTTCATCTTGGTAAGAAGGGGGGTTGATTCCATTAATGACTTGAGTGTCAGCGCCTTAAAGTTGCTGTTGCCTCCAGGTCCAGGGGAAATTGTTTGTTGATCCATTCTGGTAGCTGGATGAGATTGCTTTGGCTTTTAACCGTGAAAAGAATTTAATGGTTTGAAAAACCTGGACCAAGCTGACATTTCAAGATAAGAATAAAAACAAAGGTAAGACTAAAAATGTAAGAAATTTATCAAACATTCTAGGAGATTCAACAAATGATGAGAGAGAGATACCAACAGGCAAACATGATTCTACAGGCCAGATTATGGCCTTTAAACAGAATAAGTAGAATTGAGTGCACAATCAGCTAAATAGCTGAGAAAGACCAAGAGAATGCTTCTGATTGATCCAACTGCTCCAGCACGTTTGTTCTGGATTACACCAAGAGATGTGTGTCAATACTGAGGATGAGTTGGATGGTTGATGGCAACCTACGTTTGTTCCATGAGTGAGGTTGCTAGGCTGTCCAATTAATCAAGAGGGCTGTCTTGAAGTCTTGATTGGATCTCTCTTGATGAGGTGTTTTTCCTGTTGGTGGTTGCCAGCTTGAGGTTGACTGAGCAGGATTCAAAGACCCAGATTGGGTCCGTGATAGCCCCACAACATGTTGGATAAGACATGGCATGACCAGAGACTACAACTGTAGACGCTCTACTGTAACTACTGGGGAGGATAGAGAAGACAAGCAGTACTCCAATGAAGTAACAAAGCATAAGAGGAAGAATAAGAAGAATGATCAAACAGCAAAACAGGCTTTAAGATAAACAGACAGATAGACAGATAATCAACAGAAATAACGGGAATAGGCTGGTTGTAAGAGTACAGGGACTGATGCCAGGCAGGCTGATGTAGCCCAAACCAAGTAACAAGGCCTGTAGAGCCTGTAGAGCTCTTTTTTTGAGCGGAAAATTTTCCTTTTGGCTTGTTGTATCATGGGCTCACAAGAGGCCAATCTTTTTTACTCAAGGAGCTCTTCTCCCTGATTTTTTCCATCATCCATTCATCATCCAATCAAATCCTTCACTGATATCATCCAACGTATTGCCCCATTGTGAGAGCCCATCAGCAATTATTGACACAAGGTGTCCAGCATTTCTTTTGCTTTAAATACTGCTCATTTGCCTAAGCTAATTTCTGGCAATAATTATAACACTGAGTTGCAAATGGATATATATATATATTTTTAAAAAAAATACTTTTTTTTATCTTATTTCTTTGTTTTATTTAATAAAAAAATATATAAAAAATAAATTAATCCATTAAATTCAAGATATGAATATAAAAAAATATAAAAAAACAAAATGAAATGAATAAATAAATAAAAAATAAATTAATTAAATTAAATTAAAAATATAAATATAATATATATATATATATATATATATATATATATAAATTTAAATAAAATGAAATGAATAAAAAATTAAATAATTATTTTCAAAAATAAATTAATTAATTAAATTAAATTAAAAATATAAATAAAAATATAAATATAAATAAAATATAAATATAAATAAAATATAAATATAAATAAAATATAAATATAAATAAAATATAAATATAAATAAAATATAAATAAAAATAAAATATAGAAATAAAATATATAAATAAAATGAAACAATTAATCAAATTAAAATTGTTTTTGTTTTTTTTTGCCATTCACTACCCAAAATGGTTTGTGTGGCGCAGTGTTTGCAACCCAGAATGGGTTGCAAACGGCCATTCACAACCCACATAAGCCGCCAATGACCGTTTGCAAGCCATTTTGGGTTGTGAATGGGGGTTGCAAGGTTGCAAATTTAACATTGGCCAGAAGAATAAGAAAAATGATAAGAGTTTGATTTCTTTACACAAAATCAAATTTTTGAAGTGCAATTTAAATAATTTTTTACCAAACATAAAAAAAAAAAACATAAAAAAAACACTGCATGTACATATTTTATGTGGGTATTTTATTTTTAAAAAAAAAAAAAAAAGAAAAAGAAAAAAAAAACTTGAACACAAACATCATCAAATACAAAAATGTTTACAAAATATAGGGTATATCACAGTTATAAACCCAAATTTTTTTTCAATGGTATGTTTCAACAACAGACCACAATTTCAATTAACACTCAATTTTTTTTTTACACAACCATTTGCATGTACAGCATTGTCCATTGAGGATGATTTGTGAATACAAGGCAACTATTACAATGATTTTTGTTTTGTTTTTTTGAATGGAAATCAGATGTTGGGATGGAGATGGACAGATGGAGGGGAGGGGGGGGGAAGGACAAGAATTAAATAATTTATTCACCTATGAATTGAGATTCAGAGGGATTGGAATTTTTCAGAGCTTAGAGAGTTTTTTTTTATTGGGCTTGATGCAAAAGAATGGGGTTTCAATTTTAGGAGACCAGTGCAGATCAGGCCCAAGTTAATGTAACTATTAAGCTTCTTGGGTTGATTTACTTATCAGTTTTATGACTTGGGAAATGTTCCTATTGAGATGGAATATTTCCTCCTCCAGAATTCATGTCTCAATTGTTATTGTTTACTTAGTATTGTAAATATTATTGAGGTTTGATCCAGTTGATATTGTTATTGATTCCAGATTTCTTCATTGGAGTTTTTCTGATTCTGAGAAATGTGAGAATCTGGCTTAGATTATTTAAAGATTTTTTTATCAATTATTTCTTTGTTATAACTGATTAGGATAACCTGTTTTATGTTTTTCTCATTGTTTTAAAAAACCAAGAGGAAGAGGTGTAGGGGCATAATCAATATCGTTGAGATCTCCATAGAGAAAAGGAGGCCACAAGATCTTTCTGAAAAACCTGGATTTTGGCAAGATTAAATTTTCTATAGGGAAGGAATTTTTATTTGGAAGCATTATTGAAAAATAAGGTTTTCTTCAATAGAATTTAAATTCAAGTTTAAGACCAATCCTCCTGACCAAAGATTTTCTACAAATAATAAACCAAAATCCACACCAGGGTAGGATTTAAAAAAATTAGTTATATTTTTTTTGAGAGATAGGATTGAGGAAAATCAGTTTGATGGATTTTAAAAGAAAAATCAAAAAGTCAGAGGTAAATCCAATTTTCTCCAAGTTCAGGTTTGAGGGATTGTTAAGATGGAGGAATGAGGAGGAGTAGAATGCTAAGGGTATGGATAAAATGAAGCCTAGGAGGTTTTAAAAAACTCAACATTCAATCTCAATCTCTTATGGGTTATTAGTCAGATCATAGTGGGAATTATTTGAGGCTGATTGTTTGGATGGATGGAGGTGAGTGTAGTTTTATTGGGAAAATAGATACATTGTAGGATGGGTTTGGTGAGTGAGATGTCAAAGGGGTGGGGTTTTTTATGGAATTTATTTTATTTTTTAATTATCCAAGATTCAATGAAGGCTTTCTTCTGAATCAAACCTTCCTGTAACAACACCAAATTAGTTGATCAGGATCAAGAAGAAATCAGTATTGAATTAGAAGGTTGCTTCAAATCTTCCAAAAGAAATCTTGCTTTTACAGCACAAACATTTTTCAACTATCCAGCTACATACTTAGCTTTAGCTTACCAGTTTTTTACTTCTTTTTGACCCATAAGTAGGCTTAAATATTCAACTGAGTTAAAAATCCAGGCAATCCTAAAAGTGACCAGAATTACAGAGACAAAAAAAAAAGGCTCCTTATGATTTTTTTGATCCACAATTTCTATAAAATTCAAGTAAAATTAGATTTAGTTCTTGTTTCAATTGATTTAGGGAGGGGGAGCCTCCTGGAGAAAGCAATAGAGACTAGGTATATACTAAACTGTAACAATTTACAATTAATGCAGAATCTTGATCATCAAAAGGCACAGTTGTAATATTTATTGGAGCCCTTATGTTACATGGGACTCAGTGGACTGGAACTCAGAATATTTAAAAGTTTTGAAGAACATCAGTTGATAAGCAAGTAAAAGTACTTATCCATTTTTTATTGAATTTTGAAAGTAATTACTGGTCTTAGATGTTTCCAAAACCAGCAATTTTTTAAAAATCTGTAGGAGTGGATGATGATTTGTTCAGTGTAGAAATTACTGCTTTTATTTTAATGAGCCTTTCAGGCTAATGGTGGTCCTTTTTAAATCATGCTTGTTGATATTGGTGATGAGGTGTATAATTTGATGGTGTGATGATTTCAGTTTTGATACATGATGCTTGTGCGTTTATTTGATTAAATGGAAGTGTTTGGTTGGTTTTTTTTTCATTTTGATGGATGATGATTCTTGAATGAAAAATTTGATTTTTGAAACTCATGATATCTATCAAACCTTCCATTTTGAAATAATCCAGTTAAGGGGTATTTTTATTTTGGAAACCTGCCATCAAAAATGAGTGATCTAGTCAAAAAAGAAATGGCAGGTTTCTGATTTTGAATTTTCTAACTCTGATATTTCCTACTATTGCAAGTACGTATAATCAATCTGATCCCATGGCCTATATAATCAGAACACAATATATCCAAGATAAAAAATGATCCCTGTTCATCTGTTCAATTTTTTTTAAACCTAGCCCTCAAACTCTAAATATATTTGAAGATCCCATCAATAAAAATGCATGCATGCATCCCAGATTTCTAAATAAATGAGGGGAAAAATTCAGTACATAAATCAGTTTGATTTTGATATCAAGAGGAAATCCTCTATGTGAAAGATTAAAAAAACCTCTATAAACCATTTTCCTATTGTGGTGGTAGTAGTGGTGGCATTAGTTCAGAAAGAAGGTGCAAGCAAAAATTAAGGTAGTTAAGAATCCAAAGATTAATTAATGAATGATTTGAATAAATTGATTGATTTCCTGGATTCTGGGAAGATATTATGGATTTAGATTCAATCTGATGTGAATGAGACTGTAAGGAAAGTGATGAAGATGTGAATGGGTCATAAAAGATAGATTTAATAAGAGGTACTAGTGGGAAGTTAAAATGTAACTGGAGGGAATCAAATCTGATGATTCAAGCCATGGGTATATGATCAGATCCACAGTTGAATGCTAAAAGAATTCAAGGTGATAAATTCATTCTCTGAGAATAGAAGGGGGGCAAAGAGGTGATCCACCAAAATGAATTGAATAGATGAATTGGGCATGTGAGAGGTTCTTGATGTTCAACTAAGTCAAAATTCCATAGTTTTTGATTCAAAGTGATATAAAAGGTTCACAGTTCAGTCAAATTTCATGACTAAGATATAGTCAAATTAGATTTCCCCTCATTCTTGTTGGCTGATATTGGGGCTAAAGAGCTATCACTAATGGTTAGTGTGACTTTGTGTATCACTTTCAAATACCAAATTTGAATCCTAGGGATCTGAGGGGGTGAATGTTGAAAGTAGATCTTTATCAACAGACATTAGGTATTTCAAGCTTGATAGTCTGTTCAAATTTCAAGATTTGGATCAGTTTGGTCTTTATGATCTCTCCATAATCCCTGAATTGTGTATGTTTATTGGATTCCATCTTTTTTTTTTTTTTTTTTTGGGGGGGGGGGGGGTTCTCAAAAGCTTGAAACTCAAGAAATTTAAGACTGAGAAAGGAGATTGATTTGAGATGCTTTCATCATCACTTCTGTCTTCTGATAGTTTGGAACCTAAGAGATTTTAGACTCAAAGCTGATTTTCAATCTAAGAGTTTTTGCAGAATTAAGATCTCTGTGACAGGTGTAGGAGAGAGCAAGTTGTGTTGTGTAAGGGGTTTTTTTTTTTTTTTTTTTGATTGATTGGTTGGTTTCAAGTCAGTCAAGCACATCCTAGAATTCAAAATATAAGAAAACCAAGCCAGGTTTGATTTTTTTTTTTAAAAAAAAAAAAATCTCTCAAGTCATCAAGACCATTTGAACTAGGAAAAAAATAAAAAAAAATCTTAAGGAGAAGCTCTGTTCTAAAACTTAATTCAACCTCATCAAACTTCCACCAAGTTTCAAAGATAGGTTCTTCCAAGGAACTCATTTTAAAGGGATTATTTGATTTGATGGATTCACTAGTAGTGAGGGGGGGTTGTTCTCCTTTTCTTTTTTGGTTCAAGTGAACACCTGGCTAGATCTTTACAAGTTCATCATCCTACTCTTCATATCATCCTACCTCAACTTTTTTAAGATCTTCAAACTGGCTTAAATTTTGATCCAAAAAAATAATAATAATAATAATAATAAAAACCAAAAATAAAGCGATTGTGATTGATCGAGTGAAACTCCAAACTGTGTGAACTTGATCACTAAAAACTTCCACACTGGATGGTTAGTAAATCTTTGACTGATCGATCTCAAGCCCCACCTATAACTGACTAACTTAACTAACCTACTACAGATCTTCTTCATCGTTCGAGCCGATCGAGTACTTGGATCACCCAGTATTCTCATCTCAAACAGGGATCTGACCTCGGTGGAATCAAGCTGGGCTAACTCAAACCTAAGGCCGCCTTCAAATTCCCCTCCTCCCCTGCGCCCGGGCACTTGCAAAAAAAATTATAATCATAAACTAAAATAATTTCGATTAAAAGTATCTCTATACTGTCATCGATCTGATCCTATGGGCTAGATCATCAGTCGACCCAAGACTTGAAATCGAACGACGATCTCAGACCGCCCGTTCACGTTTTTTTTTTTTTTTTTTTTTTTTTTTTTTAATCCTAACCCTTAACACTTTAAACCCTAACCGTATCCTCTCTCCGACCCTCTTCATCGATCAACACGCATGCGCATCCCATCCATCTATCCATCCATCCAGGATTTTTTTTTGTTTTTTTTTTTTTTTCCCCCAGGTATATACATATTTAACTTTGTTATACCATCACCTTCCTCGTTTTTTCCTTTTTTCCTTTCCCCCCCCCTTTTTTTTTCTTTCTCACAGCTCCCCAAACCATCCAAAAGTATTTGCTTTCGATCCTTAGTACCTTTAGGAATCATGGCTTCATCATTCGACCTTGGTGTGGTTAGATGTAAGGACCCAAACCGAGTGAGATTCAATGGCTCGACAGGTTTTGTCGACCGGACAAAAAGAGCTCGATCGGTCGTTGGGTGAACTGGTCTGACCGAGAAGTCGAGTAGCTTAGGACATTCTAGACATTTCAATCGTGTCTTGAATTTCCCCTTTCTTTTTGTTTTCCGTCGCCATCACCAGCTTCTGACCCGAAACTCATGCAGTTCTCGAAGGGATGATGATGAATGAGATTCACAGGATCCTTCGTCGATCAGGGGAACCTTACAACCCCGGGTGAGGGTACTCACACTCCAAACTCTGAAATCGACGCGTCGATGGGATGGGCAGGATACCCCCCCTTCCTTCCTCACGATCCTCCGCGGTTCATTCTTGCTTGTGCAAAGATCCCACAGAGAAGGACCGTGGTGATGCATGGCATCAAGATAAGCTTTGAAGGAGCGAATGGAGCCATAGATGATTGAATGATGAAGAGGTATTCAAAGAGCTGTGTAAACGTATAAGAATGGAACAGGCCCAAAAACCAATAGGAAAAAACGAATGAGCTGAGTGGGTTTAATGGATCGATTGACATGTCAAAAAAAAGAGAGCGAGGAGATAACAGTGCTAAATTGATGGATCCAAATAATAAGGAGTAGGGATGGAATTGATCAAACTATTGCAGATTGAGTGGTGGTGAGGGGAGAAACTATGCTTGAGAAAAAGGGAATCGTATGAATAAGAATAAGCAAGAAATCGATCACCCTCAACATCAACCAATGACCGACGCCAAGGCGTAAGGGTAGAAGAGGGGACAGTGACAAAATTTTCTACATACAAAGAGACCCAAAATGACTAGAACAACTCAAAAACAAAAAGGAGTTCGAAAAGACGTGTCTTGTTAAGGTGTGTTGGAGGAGGGAGAATTCAAGCGGATTGAGACAAGACATGTATATGTTGGGTTAGAATGTGGCTAAAAAGATTCTGCCAAATTTCCCAGCCCCCTGAAGAAAGCAAAGAAAACTAGAGAGAAAAAACTGGGTTCAAGGTTCCCTATGACATGTTGGGACATGATAAGTTGGTAGACTACGGTCGAGTGATAGTAAGAAGAGCGTATTCTTTGACTTGATTTTTTTTCAAAAAAATGCAACTTGAAACATTAGCCACGGGGTGATATAAAACTGTTCGTGCTTTTAAGAATTCTTTGATGATACCATTCTTTCGAAATAGAAAAAGGAAAAAGAACAAAACGAATGATGTCCTCCTGACCAAGCAAATACGAAGAAGAAGGTCCATTCAGCCTGTGCCATGGGAAAAAGATCAAGTCGACTACCTCAGGCTAGATTATAAGTTGGCTTGAGAAAGGGTTATTGCTTCAAACAAGAGTTAATAGTAACGCCGATCCGACGAGCATGATGAGAAGCGAGAGCTGGATAGGAGACAAATTCGAGGCGGAATTCTTTTTTGCAATCGTACCACCAGCCACCGAACCCATTTGAGCAGCCGTCTCGGTATTCTTAACGATTGCTGGAACCTTGCCGGGTAACGCAGCTTGACCAGCCGTCGGTTGAGGTCCCAACTGCCCATTTCCGACCATGACCATCGACCCGATCGATGGCACCCCCTTCACAACGACGAAAATGAATGCTGGGCCTGGCACAAGGATAGCCGGGTTGGGTGGGAGTTGGGAGACGTGCAAGGTGGCCGAACCGTCCGGGTTGACGTCGTACGTCGAGCTGAGCTGAACATAACGTTGTCCCATATTTCTAAATAGATATCAAGCACTCGAGCCATCAGTGTTGAAAGTATGTGGTCTAGAGGTCTGATTTGACAACTTACATGGCATGGGTGGAAAACCCGGGTCGAATGACGACAACTTTGGTTTGTTCGAGGGCATCGTTGGCGCCGATATCTTCCTTGGCAAGTTTAACGTCAAAATAGTTCCCACCGTAACTGAGGGTAGGGGGCAACCCTGATGGTTTGGGACGGGGCTTGTTATAGTAATCAGGATAGAAACGTTCAACCTTGTATTCGGTGTAATACTGCACGATCAAATGAAAATAGTTTAACAGTTTAGCCTAGCCGATATTGACTGGTAAAAACAAAAATTGATGATAGTCCTTACGGGATATCCCGGGGTACCAGGAGGGATGTAGTCGGCTGTGAGATAGAGCGAGAAAGAAAGTCGAGTCGGACATAATCAAAACGTGATCACACAGGTCGGAGACAGGCCAAATCTAGAAAGTACCATTAGGATTAGAGCCAGAGGATTGAATCGAACCATCGGGCAGCAAGACTGTGTTGGCAAAAGAGCTTCATGAGACAATCAATTTCACAACCAAAAGATCCAGCTCAGAACTCTCACCCGCAGAACTGTGGTACATCCGCATGACCGAACTGGGCTTCAAATCAGATGGCCTCGACCATTTGGATCCACTAGGGGCATTTGGATCGAAATAAGCTGGCTGATACCTGGACAGACTCAAACGAGCATAAGCGTACGTCTCACCGAGCGCGCGGATACGTCAAAAAAAAAAATCTAAACTCAACAGAGGTCCATCACCAAAGCTCTGGCCGATTGCCCAACTGGTATTTCCATAGCCGGCTGTACCTTTGGCGATCCCGTTCAAAAGAAACAATCGACCATCGGGCAGAAAGATAAAATTGCCCATGGAACGACCTTCGGGAAGTGAGTCGTCGTCGTGCCAAGTACTATCGACGTCAGGTGTGATCCTGACACAGCTAGCATCGGTCGGATAGGCCGCAATATTCCCTGGAAGATTTCAGATTTCGATGGTCAGCAGGCATCAAGTGAGGATACAAACGGATCGGCGTACAATCTAGCTTCCATTGGTCGGGCTGAAGGTTAGTTCCACCACAGAAGATGATCTGACCCAACAGCGAAGGAAGGATGTTTTAAGTAAAACCCGAGTTGATTCGATCGTACGAGTGAGAAAAAGTGGAAAATTACCGTTGCAGTCCAGTTGTTGGCGGGTGTGAGGGGTAACATGGCATTGGCAGCCGAACCGGGATAAGTACGAACGGCATGAGGGACATTGGCGATGCTAGAGATGAAACGAGTAAGCAAACGGGTTGAGGACTCGAGACCAGGAGGGCAGATTGACTGGCTCCAACACGTACTCGTACTCGGTGTTGGTCTTATAACTGTGAAAGAGGAGGAGGATTATTGGTACGATTGAATAGGCTAAAAGTCAGATAGGATAATACCCAGGAAGCTCTGGGCTTACTCGAGAATTGCATTGTTCCAGTTCGAGTTGATAAACAGACTGTTTCAAAAGAGCCATCAGGGTTTCCTGTCAGATGACGGCAATGTTCGAAGGCAAGGTAAAAAGTTGGCCAATGATATAGGCAGCTGCTGGGTGACATACTTTCCGGATGGTAGCAGCCAAGTCAATCTGGAACCGAGCGGTCAAAGTCAGTCGATCGAACTACTGCCGGAAAAAATCATGACAACAACAAAGAGAAGACTGACGGATAAAGATTGGCAGGGAGGGAGATAGCAAGAAGATTGAGTCCTGTGACGTTACCCTTGGAGGGGAAAAACTCATAAGTAGGATTATTTTGCCCCTTATCGTTGACATAACCCCCCCAATCGTCACCCCCGATGATGATGATCGATCCATCCTCAAGAGTTTCAAGGGTTGGATACCTATCGGATGAAATGAGGGGACGCTCAGGTTGGGGTGTGAAGAAGACTAGTGATAAAACATGAGTCCACAGACCATCGCCTGGTCGTCATGGGTGACGATTCGACCCAATTACAAGAGTTATCATTGCAAGGGTTCAATAGTCGAATCGATTTACCACCGTCCTTATTCTTGTAAGGATCGACTGATGAGAAGCAATCGGAGGTTAGGAGGAGGTGAATGAGATTGGAGTAGGGGAGTGTTGGACTGAAGGATCGACACACCGTTACCAGCGACGTTTAGACCTCCCCAAGAAACCGCTAGACTGGAGGAGGAAGAAGAATAAAAAAAAGGGGGGGTGGGGAGAGGGATCGGCGAGAGAAGATGAGCGAATGCGGATTGGGCCCGAGCACAGAGTTTGGCTCTCTGACTGACTTTCCACCAACGTTGAGCCTTGAGGGTTGAGGTACGAAGCCCATGAACAGGATTTTGAAGGGGGGGAGCGATCGACGATCAGTTAATATTAGGGTTGAGTTGGCTGAACCGGATGGATGATGACGCACCAAGTGCCGTTACCGAGGACGTTACCACCCGCACAGAACTAGAGAGGATGGCGTGGAGAGATAGGATCGAGATGAGGGGGTGGATAGCTGGATGGATGGGATGAGGGCTAGTATGGGTTGAGGGACTGACGGTGTTACTGTTGATGGGCATGGGAGTGGCGGTGTTGGACTCGGTGTCGTAGGAAGTGGCCCAGACGGCTGATTGGGTTGGATTAAATCAGGAGGGGGGGGGGGGGGGGTTGAGCTCCCGCATGCCCCGGAAGAGGTGGGGAGGGAGAGCAAATACCCACGCAGTCCGTTAAGTTTCAATTCATTATTCTCGACCTGAGATTCGAGGAGGAGGAGGGATGATGAGCAATGTTGGGTGTTTGATGAATAGTGTTGGTGGTGTGTGTAATTTTTTATGGCTTGGCTTGGGTTGGTGGGGAGTGTGAGGACTGACTTTATCGATGACATAAGTTTTGGTTGGGGTACCGATGAACATCATCTGGGCCGAAGCACCCGAGTTGCCGACGACTTCGAAGGTGTTGGGAGTCTTGCCGGATCGGATGGCTTGGGAAGAGATGAGCCGAGAGAGGGAGAGGGAGATGAGCAGGGAGGAGAACAGGTTGAGAGAGGGCATGATGGCTGAAGGCTAGTGACTACTATTACGATGACTAGGATTATTATAGTATTAAGATTGGACCGTCAAAGGAATGAATGAATGAATCTGAGATGAGGATGAACGGAGGGGGGGGGGGGGAGGAAGGGGAAGAATGGATGAGGTAAATAAGGGTTAATCGGGAAGAGGGGGAGACAAGCGTAGCCTGATCAGACTTCTTCAGGGGTAGGAGGAGAGCTCGAGTTCGAGCGGGAGGGGGTGAGGGATTTAAGCTGATCTGACGGGAGGAGGAGATCGAGGTGAAGATGATGGATGTAAATATTTACACAAGTATGTATGTATATGTGGCGACGATACAAGTACGTTTACTTTCGAGAGTTCAAGGATTATTGCTGGAGGATCATCGTCCGTACCACAACCTCACTAACCTCCCCCCGAAACCCCCGATCGACCAACTCCAACATCCTTACTTCTAACATTCCGACTTTGATCCTCTCGATATCACTCTCTCCCTGGCTAAATGCTTCCTTCCCGCCCCCCTGACCCACCTGATAAGGTGGGAATATCCGCTGCCAACATGGAAGTCGAAATCGACGCGATGGAAGCGCAAAATCCCCAACCCCCGAATGTCAATGGCGCAAGTGGTCTGGTCCTATTCATCTCCAATCTGATTGAAGACCCCACGAATTACAATGCGAATGGCGAGATAACGATCAACAAAACCATGATAGAACTACTCCGCATTCTGATCCATACAGAAAAGGAACGTCAAGAGGCCGAAAAAAAACGCGACGGACAGATGAAAGAAATGGCTTCACAAATCAAAACTATCCTCAGTCTCCAACAAACAGGCCCTCCATTGGCAATCACCCTCCCATCACGACCCAATCAGGCCCAACCGAATACTACGACCTATGCGGATCGAACAGCGAATAAACCCAGAACCTTTGGACAAAAGCCGACCATTTCCCCACCAGCGAGAGATGAACTCCGTATGCTCCGACCTGGTAAAGCTGTAATCCACTCCAATCCACTCAACAACCAACTCGACAAACTACCGAAAGCTCTCTTCGTCCAGCGGGCCAACGAGGCACTGGCTAAACTAAACGCCCGAGTTCAAGATGAACTTATTGTGGTCACTGGCGCGCACACTATGCCTTCCGGTGATGTAGTCTTTTATACTAAAAATAAAATCCATGAGAAATGGTTGATGGAAAACAAACACTTATGGTCCAAACAGGTACATACCGACTTAGAGGCCACCCCCAGTGTATGGTCGATCCTGGTACACGGCATCCCAAAGACTTTCGATCCAACGTTGGAGCTGAGCAAATCAAACCTCGCAGTTGCAAACCATCTCAAAAAGGAAGACATTATCCGCATGAGGTGGCTATCGGACAATATGCACACGGCTAAGAAAGCGGGATCCATTGTGCTATCACTGGCAAACAAAGATCTGGCTGAGCGACTCACTTACTCAGGCATTTTTCTAGATTATGATTTTCACCGGGCCACCAGATTCAAATCTTTTCCGGCACAATGCTTCAAATGCTTAAGAATGGGACACTATGGAAAATGGTGTAGGAGACCTGCTAGGTGTGGTAGATGTGATGAAGGCCACATGACCCGAGATTGCCCTGCAGGAACTGAAGAAATCACTAGCTGTGTACGATGCAAAGAAGGCCTACGTAACAAGGAAGACGGAATCGAAGACGCCAACCACTCAGTTTTCAGCACGCAATGCCCGTACAAGGGATCGTGGATCCAGGCTAAGAAAAACACTACTAATCCGTACAGATGGTAGAAGAACCCCCACAGAACACACGTACTGATGCCCTGCTGTTTGCCCCTCCAACATCCCACAGGCCCCCCCAGATTACTCCCACTGATGAGCCACAATCCTCAAACATGATCCCATACCCGTTCCTCCAACTCAATTGCCACTTGTCCAAAGAAATTACACTCACCCTCTTAAACCACCAACACAACGACCTGATACTACTCTTACAAGAACCATGGGTAGACCCCCATACACTTCTTCCCCCAACGCACCCCGATTGGCACATGTTCGCTGGATTTGAACATAAGCCCAAAAATTGGAGGGATCGACACAAATGCTGCATCTATGTTTGCAAACCAGTCCCCTCCAAATCGCTAATACAATTACCAGGTAATACAAAACATCTACTCGGCTTGCAAGTCTGTGACTCGACAGGCCGCAGAGCAACACTAATTAACATATACAATCCGCCAAGAACCAACGAGGGTCTGAAGGACCTGTCTCTATGGTTGAACAAACACAATGACAGAAGATCGCCAACGTGCCTGTTCATGGACTCCAACCTCCACCATCAAATGTGGAATCCGGTAGGATATTCGTCCACGCATCGCGAGGCTGCGGACCTGGTAACATTATGTGGTAAACACGGCTTCCGCTTGGCATCACCCAAGCAGGTCCCCACCTTCTATTCAACAAAAGGTAAGGGCACGACAATTGACCTCATATGGTCCAACTTTAGAGCGGCGGGAGTGTTTGTAGACCTCCGAGTGTCCAAAGAAAATTATGGGTCGGACCACCAAGCCCTGAGGGGCCTTTTAAGCCTAAAGGGACAAGCTTATACCACCCGGTGGGCAAAGCCCAAATGGAATTTGCTGAATCAGCATCATGTCTGCAAGAAATTTGATGCCTTAGCAACAAACCTACAATTCTCTGGATCTATAAACGCATTTGCTGATGATCTCACAACTATGATACACTCTGTCCAAACCAGTCTAGGAAAAATGGTAAGTCACAATGATACACGTTGCAAATCTTGGTGGAACCCAGAGATCCTCAACCCCATCCTGAAGGCTAGAAACCGTGCCCGCCAATGGATGATCCGAGCTGGGACCGAAGAAGCCTGTCTGTGCTATAAGGAGTGGAATGCGTACTTCCGCGAGACTGTCCAAAGGACTAAATTTGAACACTGGAGGAAATATCTCGAAAACCCCAGTGCGAACCTGGCGTTCAACGCCTTACGCAAGACAAAACCCTCATCCTCGGGCCAAATATTACCACTAAAGAGGATGGACAGATCTTTTGCCACAGGGAAGGCGGAACAGGCAAATATGCTATTTGAAGGTACCTCAAACATTCAACCCGCCATCGACCTATCGGACGTCCCGCCTACGGGAACGTGTCGTGCAGCGGTATACGACGAAGTCACTCTGGCAGAAGTCACCTCCGCACTCTCCAAGTTGGCCCCGGGGAAAGCCCCTGGCCCGGACAAAATCTTCAACGAATCACTCAGACTGTTGGCCCCCTCACTTGGCCCCTTCCTAGTTGAATTGTTCAATCGTGCTTTACACCAGGGAAAATTCCCATCAAGCTGGAAGGCTGCCATAACCACGATAATCCGGAAGGCCAATAAATCGGACTACACAAAAGCAGGCGCTTATAGACCAATAGCCCTGCTGAACACCATGGGCAAGACCCTGGAACTAATTCTTGCTTGGAGACTGGTGGATTGGGCCTCCAGAACGGGAGCGCTCCCACCTCATCATCTTGGAGGACGCAGGGGTGTGGGCACCAAAGATGCTATACTAGCTTTGGATTCATGGACCCAAGACAAGTGGGCCAAAAGGAAAGTGGTAATTGCCCTATTTTTAGATGTCCAATCGGCGTATCCAACAGTCCATCCAACCAGACTTGTTCACACCCTAATCTCAAAAGGATGCCCCACGTATTTATGGATCATCATCCAAGATTTCCTCTTGAACCGCACGACCAGGATGCGCCTCGACGATTATGTGTCAGAACCAAAGCAAATCCCGTGCGGCCTCCCTCAGGGCTCCCCCCTGTCCGTCATCTTATACATTCTGTACAACTCACAACTCTTACAGCTCTCAAATGTCGCACCGCTCGAAAGCGCAACAATAGGATACGTGGATGACATTGTCCACCTTGCAGCTGGAAAGACCATGGAAGACGCCCTTCAACGCATGAATACCTTGGCCGAACTCTCCCTGGCTTGGGGAAGGAAACACGCAGCGGTATTCGACAAAGCTAAGTCCCAAGTGATGATCCTATCCAAAGCCAGAACTCCGCTTCAACCCAATCTCCTATTCACCTTTGGGGAAACCCCCGTGACCTTTACTGATACTGTGAAGTGGCTAGGAGTCACCATCGACAAAAAATTATCATTCCATCAACACATCGGTAACATCGCTCAGAAAGGCCACTAACGCTACACAGCTTGAACAGACTAGGAAACTCACGCTGGGGCCTTTCTGAAGGAAATCGATCAAAACTAATAAATGCAGTCCTGATCCCCAGGGTAACCTACGCAGCGCATGTGTGGGCCCGAAAGAAGAATCTGACCAGAATACAAGCAACAATGTCAAAACTGGATCGGGATTGCGCCAGATTTGTGAAAGGAATCTTTAGAACTACTGACAAAAAATGGCTTGAATTGAATTACTCTCACAGACCCCTCATGGAGGCCACAAAAAAAACGGCCTTCCTTTTTTACGCCAGGAAACTGACCCAGAGGGGAGCCCCGATTGACACCAAAAACAGCCTCATCACTCAACTAAATGCAAGCCACCCCCTGGACAGCTCAGCTATCAGGGACTCGATATGCAGCGAAGATATCCGGCAATTCCTAACAATGCGTGTCGAGACGATTGAACTACAACTAAGCGCCAAACCATGTGCCCAGCCGACTCCTATCGATTACCTCAACCTAAGCATGTCAAAGAAGGACGCAATTGCTTCAACAAACTCCTTTATTCAACAAATAGGGTCTGACGAAGCCATGATCTTCACGGACGGATCTTATGACAAAGAAAAAGGGGGGGGAGCGGCTGCTTACTGCCAGAACACTGACGAATCTGTTTGCTTCTCCACAGGGCGGCAAGTTCTCCATTCAAACTATGAATGCGAAGCGCTAGGGCTCTACGCGGCTTTTCAACTAATCAAGGAGTCCATACCTGGAAGAATCCAACGATTCAACATCTTCACTGACAATCAGGGAGTCATCTTACGAACAATGAACATGCGGGCAGCAAAGGCGGGACAATATCTGTTCAACGAGATCTTCCAACTATGGTCAAGTTTGGACCCATCGACCAAAATCACCTTGATATGGTGCCCCGGCCACTCGGGCATTAAAGGGAACGAAACCGCAGATGAGGAAGCCAACAAAGCAGTCAACATCGACCAAGCTCCGCCTTTCCCGATCTACAGCAGTGTCAAAAAGGCAAAGACTCAAATCTTGAAAGGCTTTCTCACCCCACCCCGCCGCCTCAACCAAAACATTGCTCCTGTCGGCATCCAAGCATCAGCCATCCTGAACCAATTGGACTCAGGATGTTGTAGCTTGAATGGATACCTTTTCCGAATAAGGAAAGTAGCAGACCCCTCCTGTCCAAAGTGTAGATACCACAGAGAGACAGTCACTCATTTTTTTCATTTCTGTCCTGCATACGCAATACAACGGCGAACCCTGAGAACAAACCTAAAGCAAGACAAGATATTCTACAACCCCAACGATATCAGCTCCGCCCTACGACACAAGAAGGCATGGACGGCTTTGGAACAATACATACGATCCTCAAGCAGATTCAAATCCCTCAAGGAGCAAGAAAACCCAGCGCCCCCACAGACAAACAGCCCCCTGATAACTTAACACACCATAGCTCCCCCCCATTATGAACAACCCTGCTGGTTGAATTTCATTCCAAATCCTCTTGGTGTTCTTTTCTTTTCTTTTTTTTTTTTTTTTTTTTTTTTTTTTTTTTTTTTTTTTTTTTTTTTTTTTTTTTTTTTTTTTTTTTTTTTTTTTTTTTTTTTTTTTTTTTTTTTCTTTTTCATTTGTTTGCCGTTTCCTTTCTTTCTGTCCATGTCCCATCTTGCTGTTATGTGATAGAAGCTGCGTCACGGCCCCTGAGACTCCTTGTACCCATCCCACAGATGTTATGCATATCCAAAGTGGTCCATGCGCAATGCAATTTACCACTTAAAAAAAAAAAAAAAAAAAAAAAAAAAAAAAAAAAAAAAAAAAAAAAGGATTATTGCAACTCATTCGCTCACCACTACCACCACCACCACCACCCACCACAGCAGGAATAGGGTCATGACAGGATAATTTTAAGAGCCGAGCGAGCGCTGGGGGGGGTGGGGATAGCCGAGGGTTGATCATGACTGGGACCACACGCCACCATGATGGTATGATGTACTTATGTAGAATGCGTAAATACATATCTATGTCCCTACACGTGACGATACATACGTTTCTTATTTACATGTGTATGGATCGATGGGATAGTATGGATTAATCCATCATGAATGGCGGAAGTGGGATACCAAGTGTACTTAATAAGTACAAGTATCGATCAATACAAGTGTCAAGGGAATCCAAGTCGAATATGAAAGATGAGACGAGTACTACCTCAATGGAGAGTGAGGCAGGCGGTGATGGACCGAGGGATGAAACCGAAACTAGGTCGAAGGTCATCCGGTCGAGGGCGATGGTGATGGTGATAGCGATCCAAGGTTGGAGGTGAGGCGATGAGGCTTGGATGAGGGCTGACCGTAGTCAAGATCATCCCCATCATCCCCACCTTGAGGGTCAGATGGTCAACGGAGAGCTGATTCATCATCCCATCGAGCGAACCCCAAACTTGGTTCGTTGACACTCATCAACGAAGATCGAATCGAATCTCGACTCGAATCGGATCGGATCAGAGTAGGAATCGAGGAGAACGAGGTTCGGAGTGAGATCGATAGTCAATCCACCGCTAGGAAGATGACTTATTGGACTCTGACTACTCGACCAATCGATCATAATCCGACTATTGAGGGCGCTTGAGTCGCGAGGATGAATGAAGGTGATCCTCCTGATCAGTCGATGATGATCAGCTACTGATCGAGTAGGGATGAGTGATGATGGAGATCCAAGATAAGTTATCTAGATAGATAGATAGATACCAAATTAACATTCGACTCTTCGTCGTCGGGAGTAAGAGTCCACCCAACCATTCACGATGATGATCAGTTCGGATTATCAACCGAGGATAAATAAATATCTATGACCGTATGGATTGGGATCGTCGATGAGTAAAAAACCGAGCAGTGGCATCCATCCATGACCCACACCGCCACTCGACCGATCTCTGTCGGGGGGGAGTCGGGTCATCAAACCTAAGCGATCATCCACTCATCATCCCAAGACACCCCGAGTTCCAGCCCTTCCTTCGGGTGATGCAGATCGAGTCAGGCGGACAGACTAAGAGTCAAGCTGGCCTACTTACTTATTGACATGCATACATTTATTGACTTACGATCGATCAGGAAGCTGCACCATCAGCCTCACCATCGCTTCACCACCATCCTTCACTGTTCAGAAAGATCCCAACGACAACCAGCACGACGGGGTCGATGAACCGGCGAATGCTGGCCAGGCGGGTGATGGCTACGATCCTTCCCAACGAAGGGAAAAAAAAAAAAAAAAAAAAAAAACCTAATCGATCGGAAACATCACTGTACCGACATCTTTAATTTATTTAGGTGGACGATGGAGCTACGAGCGACCAAAAGAAAAAAAAAATACCTAAAATTTTGGTTCCCCCCCCCTCTCATCTTCAACCCATGAGCTGCGACAAGCCACCCTCAGTCTCGAACCAAATAAGCGATATACATCATACTAATAAATATACACTTTTTTTTTGGGGGGGGAATATGGTATTCATTCGGCTGGGTACTGATTAGCTTCGTTTGTCAAGCTAAAAAACTGATCATCCTAACCAAAACGAAGACCTTGTGTGAATGCTCCATTCGATCTCGATCAGCCTCCATGGGTGGCTTTGGATCCCATTAAGTGCATATTCGCATATTGCATTGCGCACTATGAATGTAACATCATTCGCAACAAAACACCCTGCAGACCAGGGGGAGCAGAAAATACACCAGTGCACCCAAGGAGGGGCTACGTTCTAGCCGTTTTATTAAGACGCCAAGCAAAGAGAAGAAGAAAGAAAGAGGAAAGAAAAGAAAGAGAGGAGACTGAATAAGGGGAGCGACAACATTGATCGCAAAGGGGAGCAAAAAGGAATGGCAGAACGCAGGAAGATCTGAGAAGCGATGTAGCAAAAGTGAGAGCGGTCGTCAAAATCGACCCGTGTTCTGAAAAAAGGAGGCCAGCGCGGAGTAAGCCTTGGGGCGCCGCAAGAGTTCGTTCAAGTGATTAGCTCTGAAGGGGACACGATCCTTCCGTAAAGCCCGTCGAAGGGCGGCCCGGGCAGCCCTATGTCGTTCGCAGTGATCCATGAAATGAGCAACCGATTCCTTATAACCACAGGAGCAGAGAGGATCAGTACGTTTTCTTATGCGATATAAGTAGCGGAACCACAGTTATCATCCATCAGAGACCGCACAATGCGATATCAGCTTATGACCTAAAAAGTTTGCCCAAACGTGGTCAATAGTGAAGCCGTTTCCAATACGAGAATAAAAGGTTGGAGTATGCTTCGGAGAAGCAAAACGAAAGCCGTTGGAAGAGAGGAGGGAAAGAAGAGACTCAGCTTTGGGCTCCTTCTTCCTGCTGCCGAGGGGGATTCCAATGGGGGTGATGAAGATTGGAGTCCATGCAGATAAGCGTGGGGAACGAACGGTTGTTATGGGAGGATAACCAGCTGGCCAGAAGCGGGACAGAAGACAAAGAGGGAGTCGGGTTGTACACGTTTACCACCCGAAAAGAAGATCCTGGGAAATCGAAGCCAATAGCAATTAGACATTGAGAGCCTCCAGGCAAGGGATAAACAATCGAAGAGGAAATAGATCTTTTTACAAAAGTTATTGCCTTGTGCCTCTTGGCCCAAACCTTCGGGAGATGCTCAAAAGCCGTGATCGCCCTCCAGGCTGGATGTGAGGGGGGAGCAAAGTCATAAGGGTTCACCCAGGGTTCCTGCAGGATGAGGACATTGGCATGGAGATACTTGTTTAGGGAGCTTAAAGTGACCGCTTTTGACACGTGGCAATTCAGCTGAGCAATAACCAGAGAGGAAGCGGGGACGTCTTGGAACCAGTCCGGGCGTTGCCCTCTTTCTACTTAAGGAGAGTGAGGACGAGAGGGGGATGGAGAAGAAAAATTTTGACCAGGAGTTCCACTGGGCGAGTATATCATGGGTGCTTGATGGGCTTTCTGTCAAACAATCCGTTCTTGTAGGGACAGACAATGTTAAAAGGAGTATGTTGAAGATTGGTTATACCTGGAACTTTAGCTTTGAGACCTTCGGTGCATAGCACACAGGATTGGATATTGAAGGGGCCATCTGGACAGTCATGGATGATATGGTTTCCGCCGCATTTAGCGCATTTAGGAGGATCGCGGCACCACTTACCGTAGTGCCCCATGTGCAAACACTTATAACACTGAGGGGGGCGGGATTTGAACCTCTCAGTGCAATGAAATTTGTAATTGTCAAAGATGACGGTGTGGAAAGAATAAAGGTTATCCCCCTATAATTGTCCCAAGGTTCGGAAGTTAACCGTTCCCTGCGTTTGAAAGGAGATGAGGATGTCCAAAGTTGCACCCAAGTGAGAAATAGAAATAAAGAGATAAAGAGATAAAGAAAAATAGAGAGAGAGAGAGAAATCGCCAATCCTTCAATCCTAAGAACTTTCCACCTGGATGTGTATCCGGTATGAGTTCCTTTAATCTCTTGGTGAGATGAGTGATCCAATCTGATGATGTGATGTGATTCTTCCTCCTCTGCATCCCTCCCTGCATCCTCTCCTCCAACCCGGAGTTGAGAGTGAGGATAAGTCCTCCCCCTCAACCCTAACCTAAGTACACGCGCAAATGACAGTATGATAAAGAAACAGAAAACAATCCCAAAACAGAAACCCTAGCCTCCTCTCCCCACCTCCTCCATACCAAACTCCCCCCGTCATCCGTACGCCATTCCGTCCATCCGGTTCGTCCTTCTCATGACGCGGTCCTTGCACCGCGCCCTACTTGGAGCCCCCCGCGCCTGTCCGTATCCGTTTGTCTGCGCCCGTTGTGGGTGTTTGGTAATATCCGTCATGATCCGCACGCGCAAGCGCGCGCTTCATCCGTTCCTTCATAGCCTGCAGATTGCTCCGCCCCTACGTATCCAAACCGGCGCGCCCACAAACCTAGTTGAGCGCACTACCTTCCAAATCCAATCTCCGGGGCAGATTGCCGCCCACGCCGCATTCAATGCTGAGCCCAACCCGTCCACCAGGTGCGGAGCCAAACAGAAGCTGCTGCTGAGCACTCCACATACCCTAATGCTGAGCCCGCTCGCCCCCAAAGCTGAGCGCGCAGCCGCAACGCAGTTCCCAATCCATGTCTATAAATTGACACCACATCCCCCCCCAACTTGAGTTCTGTCCCCAGAAGTTTCCCATTGCTTCATCATACCACCACCTCCGCTACTTCCACTCCACCCCCACCACTCCCACTACCACCTTCCCCGTCTTCCCTCCTCTCCATCGCCGTCATGCTCCCTTGCAAGTTCTGCGCCCGGAAAGGGCACGCATGTTCGATCATCCCCGGTCAACGCGCCTGTGTAGCTTGCCGTCGTGGCCATTGTTGCTGCTCGCTTAGCGACAGCATCCCTTGAGCTCCCCCCCAATCCGGCTCTCGCCCCAGGCCGCGCAAGAGGGCTTGTCCGGACCCGTTTGTGGTTTTGGACAATGAGTCAATCTTGGAAGGCTTGTGGACACCACCCGGTTCACCTCCATCCCGCCGCCCCAAGCTCCATCTCCCACCACTTCGCACGTGAGCCGCAACTTGGCATCACCTCTCCGCCGGGCCGGACCTCCGCAATGGGGCAAATACAAAACTTCGGAGGAATGGCGCATGGCAACCCGCGCTTGGGCCGCTGCTGTTGGCGTGAACCAAACGGTACCGGACCAGAGACTCTTTGGAAGACCCGCGGCCGCCTTCTTGTTGCTTGTACCGCGCTTCCCTTTTCCATTAAGAAAATACATGTCTCCGCGCGAGGTCCTAACCTTCTGAGAAAAAGTGCGCAACCGCGCTTTGTGAGAGTGAGCTTGAGATTGAGTCTGCGCCCGCGCGCTTGCTTTGTGAGCAACCGTAAGTGACTAGCCGTTCCAAAAGAGGCACCTGGACCGCCCCAGACAAACTGCCACACAGTTCCCCGTACCCTTCCTGTAACAAACACAACAACTAAAACACCAGCGCGCGCCACCGTAAGGGAAGAGAGAGAGAGAGAGAGTAAGAGAACGGACATTCTGGGGTGTCTAGTTGTCCCGGCTGTGAACCGGCTAGAGCACCCCCTCACCAAATCAAGCTTATTCCCATACCAGCCACCCATCCTTGAGATATCCTGAGAGAAAGAAAAAGAGAAAAAGAAACCAACAGAAAAGAAAAATAGAAAAGAACACCCTCTTTTTTCGCGCGACGCCCGTAGACTGCCCGCAAATTGCTCTTTGTCCCGCTTCCCCCATCCGGGTGATTGCCCACACGTCCTGGTTCCGCGGGGCTTGTCCTTGCGTTTACGGACCCAGCTTTGTGCCGCACCCGCGTTTCCTGCAAAAACCCCAAGCCAGCAAAGACCCCACAATCCAGATAAGAAAGAAACATAGAGAAACAAACATTCTGGGGTGTCTAGTTGTTCCAGCTGTGAACCGGCTAGAGCACCCCCTCACCAAATCAAAACTTATCCCCTACCCCCTCTACCTCCCCCCCCAACTTGGCCACTGTCCCCAGCTGGTTGCAACCGCCGCGTCCGGTTCCTCCTCATACTCCAACACTCTCCTCCGCTTTCCCTGCCTGTGATTGCAGATAGTTGTCTCAAAACTCCCGCCGGACAAATCCTCTACCGTCAACACCTCTGTTCGCGTTCCTGGATCAAAAACCATTTGTGCTCGAAACCCAAACATGAACGGCCTTCCCAAAATCACATCCCCACAATCAACCAAAAGAAAAGAAAGGGGCCTACTGACCCTTGCAACCATGACCTCCTCCTCCTCGACTACCCCATCCACACAACACTCCCCTCCGTTAAGCGCGCAGAGACCCATCACACATTTCTGCCGAACCAACCCCAAATCATCCACCATCTGCGATGGCAGCAGGTTCACCATTGAACCGCTGTCCACCATAGCCCACACCTTCCTTCCCGCTATGACCATCGGAATGTAAGCAAGCGGAGTCAAAACCAATTTTGACTCGCACTCCCCGCGCCACATGAACCCGCTGCAACGTCTGAGGTACCCAGCCCTGACCGCAATCCTGCAACGCCTGAACCATCTTGTCTACCACCACCGGAGACACGGCCGCCAGTTCCCGCAAGGTCAGCGGAACCGGAGTCTCGTTACCCATCACCCTTTGCATGATGTCCGCCGCTTTCTTCTTCCCTACAGGGTTTGCTGCCAGTGCCTTGGTTCCAGGCACGCGCGCCGCCTGTTTTGGAACGGCCGACGGGGGTTGCTCCTTTGCGTCCACCTCCATTTTATCGGAGACCGCCACCTTTTCTTCCATTGCCACTACCCTTACCTCAGCTTCCACCTGAGGTGGTTGCCACGATCCGGGACCAGTAACAATGCCCAGTGATGCTTGTCCCGTTTTTCCCGCCTCCTGACCCCGTGTGCGCACCTGCTGCATTGCGGTCGGCTGGCTTGGCTCCATCAGAATCTGTTTGCCCATTGGAAACATGTACCCCATCCCTGCCGTTCAAACCAATCCCGCGCTGAGATCCTTTGTAAGCTCCTTGCACGCCAATTGCCAATGACCGTTTGCCCCGCAGTACAAGCACCCCCTTGGCACAAAGGTACCGGGCGGCTGAAACCCTTCCACCATGTGAGGTGGAGGCCCTCGTGGCTGCTGCTGGCCCATACAACTCATGCAGATCTTGAGGTCCTTCATCAGTTCCGTCAATTTGCTTACTGGAGGGGCTGGCGCAGGTTGAGGAACCGGAACACACTTGGAAGTAGGCGGAACCGGGGCCAGAAATTGCGCCGGAGCAGGAACCTGGGGGGCAGATTTCTTTGGTCCCGCTGGGAAAGACTTAGCTGTGTCCTTGATATGCTCCTCTAAGTCAAGCTCACTCTCCACAGCCCGGAGAATGACAGCCAACTCCGGAAGAAGCGCGGTGCTCCCGTCCAATGACTGCTTTACCAAGTTGTGATTGTAAAGATGCTGCTGCACCCTTTCCCGGAGTTGAGCGCCTAAACCGCCCAGAAACGCGCGTTTCATGGCCCCTGTCTGTCCCGCCACCACCTTGTTCTTTGACAGGTACCAATAGATTCGATCAAATGTCAAGGTGTACTCCGCCAGCTCCACCCGCGTTCTGACCCCTCCGCGCGCGCTTGCCTCCAAGGCCACGCGGTCAAAATTGCTTTCCCAGAACCAAGGTTTGCGCCTACCCCACCGCGTTAGGATCTCCGCCTTCAGTTTTGGCCAATCTTGATTCTCCGTGCCTTCGATTTCCTCCACATCCCGGAGCTTCTCTTTGTCCATAATGAACAGGACAACAAGCCGGGCCTTATCAGCGTCCAAAGCACCTTCCGCATCTGCAATACCTTTGTATCTCGAGATAAATTGCTCCACATCCACGGTGTTGAATTGGATGTGAGGGTAGTCACGCGGCCTGATGCAAACCGGATGAGTGGGTTCATGGTCACTGGAGACCAATGGGGGAATGGCGTAGCTCGTCCTGGGTCGAGCGGAGGGAGGGGGAGGAGGAGGGATGGAAGACAAGAGTGGGGTCGGAGTAGCGGACCCAGAGGCGGAAGGAGAAGAAGAAGAAGAAGAAGGAGCGACTGTAGGGAGGTATGAATAGGACATCGCACCCAGCTACCTTCAAAAGACAAAAAACAGAAGGTTATTTCCTGGCCAGACCCCCAGATGTGGAAAGAATAAAGGTTATCCCCCTATAATTGTCCCAAGGTTTGGAAGTTAACGGTTCCCTGCGTTTGAAAGGAGATGAGGATGTCTGAAGTTGCACCCAAGTGAGAAATAGAAATAAAGAGATAAAGAGATAAAGAAAAATAGAGAGAGAGAGAGAAATCGCCAATCCTTCAATCCTAAGAACTTTCCACCTGGATGTGTATCCGGTATGAGTTCCTTTAATCTCTTGGTGAGATGAGTGATCCAATCTGATGATGTGATGTGATTCTTCCTCCTCTGCATCCCTCCCTGCATCCTCTCCTCCAACCCAGAGTTGGGAGTGAGGATAAGTCCTCCACCTCAAACCTAACCTAAGTACACGCGCAAATGACAGTATGACAAAGAAACAGAAAACAATCCCAAAACAGAAACCCTAGCCTCCTCTCCCCACCTCCTCCATACCAAACTCCCCCTGTTGTCCGTACGCCGTTCCGTCCATCCGGTTCGTCCTTCTCATGATGCGGTCCTTGCACCGCGCCCTACTTGGAGCCCCCCGCGCCTGTCCGTATCCGTTTGTCTGCGCCCGTCGTGGGTGTTTGGTAATATCCGTCATGATCCGCGCGCTTGCGCGCCCGCTTCATCCGTTCCTTCATAGCCCGCGGATTGCTCCGCCCCTACGTATCCAAACCAGCGCGCCTGCAAACCTAGTCAAGCGCACTACCTTCTGAATCCGATCTCCGGGGCGGATCGCCGCCCACGCCACATTCAATGCTGAGCCCAACCCGTCCACCAGGTGCGGAGCCAAACAGCAGCTGCTGCTGATCCAGCAGCTGCCACTGCTGAGCACTCCGCATACCCTAATGCTGAGCCTGCTCGCCCCCAATGCTGAGCGCGCAGCCGCAATGCAGTTCCCAATCCGTGTCTATAAATTGACACCACACCGGACCGTTTGATCCTGAGAGCAAGGTTTTGCTGAGGAAGGAAATGACAATGGAACCTGCTTTCTTTTCCAAGGGGGCATTTGATCCCATCCACCAAACGCGAGCCACCTCGGAGGCCTGGAATCTGTTTTCTGAAGCAAGACAAGCAATGACCGTATTACTAGTGATGTCAAAAGATTTTGGGATACCATGGACCATAACCAAATGAGTACTTGGAGTGGCTTCTAGATCTAAATGAACCTCCTTTGACCATAAATGTTTATTGTCCATCAGCGACTTCTGATGAGCACGATTTTGAGCGTAAAAAGACACATCACCGGATGGCATATGTTTGGCGCCTCTGACGGTGACCAGCTCGCCATCAACCCTGGCGTCCATAGCTGCAAGCAACTTGTTGGCCTTCTTAACAAGAGCTGGTGGGGGAATATCCTTCAGGGTGGTGTTAAGAGGGTTGGAATGAATGATGACACGTTTTGGGCTCAAACCACTAAGGAAGGAGCGGGGAGGCAGAATCAATTTGGGGGGGGGGCGAGGGGACAAGAATGAGGTTTTCCAACGGCAGAGGCGTAGGACAAAGCTGCAGGTTGGGATTGGTGGGAATGGAGAATGGTAGAGAGCTGGGCAACCTGGGAATTCAGAGTCTCCATCTGCTGACTCATGCCTTCCATCATATCACGCATCATCTTGGAAGTCTGTTTGGCATTGGCCAAGAGGTTTAGTATAACTTTGATTATTTGTGAGTCAAGGGATACGGACCCTTTCAAGTCAGCAGTTGCTTGGTCTTGTAGAAGTTCAGTTAACAGCGTGTACAGGCCAGAAGACGGTGGCATGCAATGGGGGGGGGGGGAGGGGCCAGCTCCAACTGCCTGGGTCCTCAGTATCTACCTCGATAAACAGAGACAAACACTAAGGGGGCAGGGGGAGCAAGAGTAGGGGGAAGAGCGGGGAAGAACAGGGGGGGGGCTTCACAACTAGGAAATGAGGGGGGGGGGATAGGTATTTTCTCAGATACAGGGCAAGAATGAGGGTAGGACTAGGGTGGTACGGAGCGTGAAGCTTGGGTGAAGTGATGAGGATCCCATTCTATCAATTTGAATATCAAGCATTATGTAAACCAGTTGGTAACCCATGTATTTACTCATGTAGTGATGTATGAACATAAAAAAATATAAATAAATCTATCCATCTCATTTGTATCTTCACCTATCTTTTAACCCAACCCAAGCCAATGGGCAAAGAAGAACAGACCAACATGCTATTCCAAGACACCTCCAACATCCAACCTGAAACAGAACTAGCGGACATAGCCAGAAAAGAAGTGGGACGGCCGGCAATTTTTGACAAGCTTACTCTAAAGGAGGTGGACTTTGCCATTAATAAGTGAGCAAAGTCCAAGGCCCCCGGCCCAGATTATATCTGCAATGAGATGCTAAAGTTAACGGCCCGGTCCCTGGGCCCGCGTCTGGTCTCTCTGCACAACAGAATTTTGTCCCAAGGGGTGTATCCCAAATGTTGGAAGATGGCAGTCACAGCTCAGGGTGTTCATGGGCCGGGTAGGGCAAAAAAATGGGTGACCATACCCAACCCGCGGGCAGGCGGGTCTTGGTGGGTTGGGTCGGCTGTCCTCAAAGCCATACCCAAGCCCATGACGGGCCGCCTTAGGCCGGGTCTTGTTGGGTCTTAGCGGGCCGCCAGCGGGTCATGGGGCCACAGGGGTTTTTTTCTTAATTTTGTAAATTGTTGGCATTCATTTCCGCTCCATATGCCTTGAAAATGAAGAAGAAAAGTAAAAGTAAAGAAAAAATATATACAAAGAAAAATATAGACAAAGAAAAATATAGACAAAGAAAAATATGAAGAAAAAAAATATAGACAAAGAAAAATATGAAGAAAAAAAACAAGTTCAAAGGAATTCATGTGGAATAGTAATTATAAACATTGATTTCCTGGAGGTTAAACCATTGTTTTGAGCCAATCCTGTCCAAATGAAGCCCTTCAATGGTTTCAGGTGCCAAACTGCTGCGGAATTGATCCAGAACACGTCCACCATTGGAGAAGGCCTTTAAAAATCAAAATTAAATTAACCAAACAATATTAAAGAGCCCTTAGAATGAAAATGAGAATACTTACAGATTCAGATGCAACTGATGTCATAGGAACAAGCAAGATTGTCTTGAATAATTTAGAAAGGTTGGGAAATCTTAAACTGTTTACTTTCCACCATTCAAGAATGTTAAATTTATTCCCCTCTAAATCATCTTGGTCATCATATTCAATGAGTGGCTCTTGAAGGTATAGGTCCAGTTCAGCTGTTGAAATATGAAGATTGACTGTGGAAGTGGAGGAGGCCAAAAACTTGCAGAAGTTTGCTAGAAGGCTCTGGCTGGATTGAGTTTTAGAACCTGATGTGCTTGCAGTTATATTCTTTGAAGCTTCTTTTGTTACTCTTGGAATGTTATTGGGCATAAAATTATTGTAGAGGTTGTATATTGCATCATGAATGGATGATATTTCAGCTTGAGGGTTGAGCATGGTTGGATCTTGTTTGAGGCTGAAATCTAAGTAAGTCATCTTGTAACAAGGATCAAATACTAAAGCAATTGCAAGAAATTGAGACATCCCATCCCAATACTTATTGAATTTTGTTGACATGGGTTTGAAAATGTTATTTATGTGTTCATTTCCAAAAATATTACCAGCTTCTGTCTTGATGTGTAATTCCATATCCTTCATCAAAATATAAAATAAGTTGGAGGTTGGTTACTTTGTACCACATAGCTTAGTTGTAACAATGTCAAATGTTTTCAAGAAAACCTTCATTATACTAAGTTCCATCCAGTCTGCTTCAGTTGGGCAGTTGGAACAGTTTGAATCAATCATTGAAAGATGTTGAAATGCTGACTTTAATGGCAATGCAGATTCAATCATCTTATGGCAGGAGTTCCAGTGGGTTGGAACATCAGGGGAGGGTCTCTTCTTGCCAGGAATATTGAATAATTCTACTGCTTCCTCAAATTTGTTTTTACGTGATTGGCTTGAATTGATGTACTTTATACTACTTCTAAGCTGGTTAATTCCATCTGCAGATATCTTCATTCCATCTTATACCAGCAAATTTATAACATGGGCTGCACATCTGATATGAAAATATTTTCCTTGATTGAGAAGTGAATGATTTGGTTGTTCCAACAACATTTCCTTGAGGAAAGAAATAGCAACATCATTTGAACTGGCATTATCCAATGTAATGAAAGATACCTGGAAAAAAAAAAGCCAAACAATACTCAGAAAAATAACATTGAGGTAATAAGTAATTAAAATAATTATAAAAGTGAAATGATCTAACCTTATCAATAATTTTCCATTCTTGAATTGTTTGAATAAGTCTTTCACAAATTGCTGACCCAGTATGGTGGGAAAGAAGTTGCCTAAATCCAATTATATTTTTGACAAGATTCCACTCTTCATCAATGTAATGGCAAGTGACAACCATGTAACCATCATTTTGAGCTGATGTCTAAAGATCAGTAGTCAAAGTCAAAGTTGAAACATTGTTGATTTTTTGTTGGATTTCTAGTTTGAGGTTTTCATAAATTTCCATGCAATTTCTTTGCAATGTGGTTCTACCAGGAAGTCTCATGAGAGGCTGAATATTATGGATAAATTTGATGAATTGACTGTGTTCAACCATACGGAATGGGTATTCATGGATGATTATTAACTTGGAAAGCTCAATCTGTGCTAAATCATTATTAAATTTCCAATTTTCGAGTTTTTTTGTAAATTTTGATTGAGTTATAAGTGTTTGTTTAAGTACATTTACTTCAGGGCTTTTTGAAAATCTAGAACATTGCTCAATATGACGCCACAGATTTTTTGTACCTGAATTTGTTTTTCCTGAGAGAGACAACCAGCAATATTTGAAAGTTGCTTTAAAATTTTCTTCTAGAATAAGAAAAACAATTTAAGTCAGTAAATCAAAATAGAAAAAAAAAAGAAATGGGTTTGATTCACCAGTTCCATCTTGACAAAAATGTTACCACACATTGCTAGTTAACTTGCGTTTTTTTTGACAAAAGTCATGGGTGAGGCAATTCCAAGGAGGACTTGGGTGGCAATGTAGATGCTTGAGTATGGGACAAGGGTGCATCCAATAAGATTTGTAATTCATCTTTGCTATGATTTTCCATTTTTTTTCAAAATGATTTGATTAAAATCAAGAATAGATGGAAGATTTTGATTGAGTGAGTGCTGAAGTTGTGACCAAAGTTGAGTAATTGAAGCAAGTTGGAGAGACCCCTTGATTCCCACCTCTATTTCAAATTAATCACCAACACCAACCAGTGACCACCATGGGTCACATCATACGGCACTGCCTCCTCCCACTCCTCACCATAATCAAAACTCTCAATCCCCACCTTATTCTGGTGCAAGGGTTCCAAAAATCTCAAACCCTTGGGGCTCTTGGCTGTATTTATGCCAAGGGTTTGCTAGGATTTGCACACCCTGGAAGTATCAACCAGATACATCCTGCTGGTTATGCCAGCATTGGTGTAAGGGCCTTGCCAACCCAAGTGTCCTCTCCTGGTGTTGCCTGATGCAATTTGTTACAAATTACAATTGGGCACCCCCTCACACATCTCAACCAGGGTCCCAAGACTGATGCCAATAGCAACAGAAGTCCCTAACCAGCATGCAAGCCGCCCCAGGTTGCAGTTATAGAACTGAAACAACCCCAGAAAAGAAAAAGGGGATACCCATGGGTCTACCCACCATCTAAGGGAACCAACCAAACCCATACCCGCACCCACGGCAGCTTGAGGCAGGTTGGGTTGAGAAAAGATTTTTTGGAAACCCCTCTACCCAAACCCAGATAGGTACCCACCGGGTCCAGGTATTCGGCGGGTCAGCCCAACCCATGAACACCCTGATCAGTCACAGCCATCATTAGGAAGGCTAATAAACCCAATTATACAAAAGAAGGGGCATACAGGCCTATTGACTTACTGAACACAATGGGCAAACTCTTGGAATTGATACTTGCAAGACAACTCACCAAATGGGCCACAAGATCTGGGGCTCTGTTGGCTAATCACTTTGGTGGCTGGAAGGGGTTTGGCACAGAGGATGCCATCCTCAGTTTTGACACATGGGTATGGGATTGATGGGTGGAAAAGAAAACAGTTTTTCCCTATTGATGGATGTACAGTCAGTGTACCCAATGGTGCATCCAGATAGACTGATCCATACCCTCTGTTGCAATGGTGTCACATTCCAAGGTTTCAGGTAGATAATTGAGTGAGTATATTTCAAGTAAGAACAAGAATGAACCAATGAGGAAATACATAAGGGAGGAGATACAACAGGTTTATATAGTGATGATAACGGCTGAGGACAAGTTCAGTAAAGGATGAGGATAGAATAGAAACAAGACAATGGAGAATAGCATGTAGAAGATAAGGAAACAAATATAGTATAGTAGAATTTAAAAGGAAAGGTAAGATTGCATAATTTTTAGAAACTCTCCAAGTATCTACTGGAGAGAATGCTTGAAATTATGACCTTCTTCAGTTGGGAGTCTAGAAAAATAAGGGGATAAGAGATTGTTATTGAAGACAGGGTGTAGCTTATGATAAGGGGGATACAAAAGAAGTCTTTCTGTGTGGGAGCCAACAAGTTCCAAAATTTTAAAAGGTCCAATATGCTTGGCATCCAACTTTCCCAAAGCGCATTTAGTGGTGATATTCTTCCTGGACAGCCCAACCCATTGGCCAATTTTGAATTCTCTGATTTTCCCTGCCTTCTTGTTGTATTGGGTTGCTTGAGTGTCTTTAGCAAAGGAGAGGTGTTGGGAGGCTTGTATATGAGAGTCTATTAGTTTTTCTATGAAATTGTACGCTTGGAGTACGTTACAAGGTTGGATATTTACTCCCAGACAGGGGTGATAACCTTTTTTGAGAAAGAAGGGGGAGTATCCTGTGAAGGAAGAGGTAGAATTGGCCCAGGAAATCTTGGCACTAGCTGTAAGTTCCAACCAATTACTCTGTTTTTTATTACAAAAATGTCTAATGTATGATTCAAGAATTGCATTTATTCTTTCTGTTTGGCCATTGGTCTGGGGGTGAAAGGAAGTAGAATAAGAAGGGGAGATGTTAAGGCAAAGTAGAACCGCTTTCCAAAATTTTGATACAAAGGTGGTTCCCCGGTCAGAAATAATTCAATCCAGGAGACCATGATAGCGGATGAATTGGTCTATAAAACAGTGAGCTAATTCTTCTGAGGACCATGACTTGTTAGCCGGGATAAAGTGAGCTCCCTTGGTAAAGTGATCAACTATAACTAGTATATAATTGAAGGAGGAAATTTTTTGTAATTTAACAATAAAATCAATGCCTATGGTGGACCAAGGTCTTTAAGGGGGTTCCAGTGGCTTAAGCAGATTTTCCTTTATTAAATTGAACTTATTAGTCTGGCAAGAGAGGCAAGTTTTTACAAATTATTTGACATTGGCCCTAACTGAGGGCCAGTTGAAGGTCTACAGGACCAGGTCAAGGGTCTTAAACATTCCCCAATGGCCCATCAAAGGGGAGTCACAGCAGGAAGAGATAATTAGTCGTTGCAAAGAAAGTGGGGAGAAGATTCTCCCTCAATACCACAGGACCCCGTCCTCCCAATAGGAATTTGGAAATATGGAGCCCTGGAGGGTTGAATCTGGAGATTTTGATCTTATCAGATCTAGAAGGTCTGATGAGGGGGGGAAGAAATGGTTGAGTTCCGAGTTGACAGAGAAAATCTCTTCCAAGGAGATATCCAATTCCAATGGATGTTAATGGTATTTGTTTGAACAAAAATGAGGTAAAGGAATTTCTGAAGAGGATCCAGCCGGGTTGCTTAGAACTGGATGGCTTAGTGGGTCAGCAGGGTTAGAAGAACCTTTGACATAGTGAATAGAAAAATTAAAATTTCACATAAAGGAGGCCCAGCGGGCTTGCCTAGGGGTGAGAGCAGAAGCGTTCATGAAATACTTGAGATTCTGATGATCCAAGTGCACAATTACTGGATTTGATGTATCAATCAGCCAGGGTTGCCATTTGGAGAAGGCCGCAATGGTAGAACCCAATTCAATTTCATAGATATTCCAGCATTTCTCCAATTCAGTGAGAGTTTGAGAGTAGAATGAGACTGGTTGGATATGGCCTAGATCGTTGGGTTGGCAAAGAATTGCTGATATGGCTAGCTGGGATGCATCAGTAAATAAAATAAAATCTTTTTCAAAGTTGAAATGGTGTAAAAGGACATTAGTTTGGAAGGAATTCTTTAATTTGTCAAAGGATTCTTGAATGATGGGAGAAGAAAGGGATTCCAGAACATCCACTCCTTTCTTAGTTATCTGGTGGAGAGGATGAGCTAAAGTGGAAAACTTGTATATGAAATTTTGGTAAAAGTTTGCAAACGCTAAGAAAAATTGGACCCCGGTAATACTAGAGGGGAGTTTCCATCTGGTTATGGCATCAGTCTTAGCCGGATCCATACGGATCCCTTCCTTATCTATGATGAAACCTAGGAATTTTACGGATTCTGAAAAAAAGAACACTTCTCTGATTAAGCTTAGAGTCTATGGTTATTGAGCTTTGAGAGTACTTTGAGGAGGTGGTCCTTGTGTTCCTTCTTTTCCCAAGAGAAGACAAGAATGTCATTGATATAGAAAAAACAAAAAATATTGATTACTTCCCTCAGAACCCACCTAATGAAGCGCTGAAAGGCCGCCAGAGCATTTGCTAGCCCAAAGGGCATCACTAAATATTCATACAATCCCATCTCTGTCCTAAAGGTGGTTTTCCATTCATCACCCTCTTTTATTTGCAACAGATTGAAAGCAGATTTTAGATCAATTTTTGAGAACACCGTACAACCTTGTAATTTACTTAGAAGACTAGTAATGAGAGGAAGAGGATAAGAGTCCCAAATAGTAATTTTATTAAGACCCCAATAATCTACACAGGGAATGTTCTTCTTCCCAGGCTGTTTCACAAAGAAAATGGGAGCCCCGTCCGGGGAAGAGGAGGGATGGATAAAACCTTTTGAAAGGAGGTCATTAATGTAGTCTTTAAGTTTGTTAGTCTCTGTAGGAGACAGGGTGTAAATCTTCCCAAAAGGGGGAGAGCTGCTGTTTTTAAGGTTGATGTCTAGATCCAGATCACAATGTGGGGGCAAGAAGTCAGATGGCTGTGGTGTCAAAACATTTGGGAACTCAGAAATGGAGAAAGGAAGAGGGGGATCAATGGAAGAGCAAGATAGGTGGTTGTGACTCTGCTTACTAGGAGGGTCATCATCAGAACCAAGCTGAAGGATAATTAGTCCACTAGAGTCAAAGGTGATAGTGGCCCCATTGGAGGCCATCCATAAGGTTCCCAAAATCATACTGTACAATTTCAGCTGGGTGACAAAAAATTTTTCTAGGAAAGTAAAAGAGTGTTCCTTGTCCAAAATTTGGACTTGTCCCTCCCAGAACAAGTTGATAGTAGAGGAGCTTGTGTTGAAACCCAAGCAGATAACAGGTTTTGGTGGGGAGTCACAGGGCAGTAAAAGGGAGTCAACCACTTGTTGATCAAGGAAGTTCTTGGTGGAACCTGTATCCAAAAGGACCAATACTTGGAAAAGACGGCCTTTGTGGCGGATCTCCATATCAAAGACAAAACAAGGGGTTGGAGAGGCTAAGGAGGTGGGAAGGGCAGAGTTTATGGAGGAAAGGTTGATCAAGGGTCCAGATTCCGCAGATTGGGAAAAGGGAGATGGTTGGGTGGAAGGGGAAGAGGGGGGGGGATGAGGTGGAAACAGTGTGTACGGTATTCTTTGAGAAGGGGTTCTTTTGGGCCAAGCTTTGTCTCCTGAAACAATTCAGTTTATAATTCAGCAAGAGTCTATTATTGGGGAAGCGGAAACCATCAAATGTGGAGTGATTATCATCTAAAGATTTCAAACAATTATAGCAAAGACCCTGACGGCAGCACTCTTGTCAAAAATTGGCCAGGGGGGTAGTATCACCTTTCTTCCAGGGAGAGGGGAAAGAATTCTTGCATCAAGAGTGTATGATGTCTAAATCCATGGCATCTGAGGGGGGGGGGGGGGGGTCAGTAGGGGGAAGAGAGGGAGCTTTCATCAAGTAGGGGGTAGGATTTCCCTGTAACTGGTTTAGCTGCCCTATCTTGTTAGCTGAAATAATAGTAAGTTCCATTTTTTCTTGTAGGAAAGTGGCTACGTCCCATCTGGGAAGGAGGATAGCAACAGGCGCTAATTTAGTATCCAGGGCAGAGACATACTTCTTTATGATAGAGGCCTCAGACATATTGACAACCAAAGCTAAAGCCAAGAAGGTGGAGTTTAAGTTGAATATAGATCTAGAACCCTGATTGCAGGTGTAGAAATCTTTCTCCAGTTGTTCCTTTGCTTGCCTATTGCCGAAAGCCGCAAATAAGGCTTAAAAAAATTAATCCAGGGTGCAAAGTTTGGGAATGCAATAGGAAAGGCCTTTGAGGTTCCAGTTGATTGGTTCCCTGTGATTTTCCAAAGCATTCTGACGGTGTAAGACTCCAAAAGAAGCTAAGCCGCAGGCGGTTCTGTGGAGGGGAAAGGTGCTGTTAAGGCTTCCCTCCTAAGAGTTACAATGATATTTAAATGTAACCTGAATTGAGATCCAGGAACTTTTAAATAAGGAATCAATGTAAGGGATGAGTTTGGGAATAGTTGGTAGCAATGGAAACAACACTATCTGAGGAAAGATGGTGCAGGGAAAGACTTGAACAAAATAAGTCAAAGTTTTTTTCAGAGTTCAATGGAACAAGGCAGTTGTAAGTAACAACACCCACAAGCTAATAACTCTGGTTGTTGGAAGAAGATCAGGAAAGATCAACTCTATCCCAACCAACCTCCAGGCTCTCAATGAACCTTCCTAACTCTCTGCAATCAAGCGCTTGAAGGGTACCAGATAACTGTGGTTGGATGAAAAAAACAAAAGCAATTTGTTTGTGAAGCTCTAGAAGCAAGCAATAACAGATTTGAACAAGAATAACACAACACTTCTCAAGGAACTCAAGAGTAGCGTGGCGGAATTGAGCTTTTAAAGAATAAAGGGAGGTCTAAAACTCCAGGTTTCAAGCTTAAAGAAACCTCTCAGTCAAACATGACTGGATCTGGAAAGATGATCAGGGAAGGATCAGACCAGTATGGTCAGAAAAAGGGATCAAGAGTGGTATAACACACTCAAGAATTCCAGCAGACAGAATTATCTTCAACCAGCAAGGCTATGGTTGCTGATAGGGATCAGGGTCACAGATGGATGGATCAAGGTTTGAGTATGGAGGCTCAAAGGATCAATGGGTAATCAAAAGACATACCCAGCACACAAGTTGCAGATGAAGGGAAAGAGGCCCTCTGGAATGATTAGATTACTGATTTATATCTGAGATGGATCCTCCAAAAGGCAAGGGGAGAGCCCCTCATTTTATAGAAAAGAGGCCTGTAGACTATTTACAAGAGATAATTTTTATAATTATGGCCAGAAATTAGCTTAGGCAAATGAGCAGTAATTAAAGCAAAAGAAATGCTGGACACCTTGTGTCAATAATTGCTTGATGGTCTTTCACAATGGGGAAAAACGTTGGATGATATTGTTGATGAATTCAATTGGATAATGGAAAACAGCAGGGAGAAGAGCTCCTTAAGTACAAAAGATTGGCCTCTTGTGAGCTCATGATACAACAAGAAAAAAGGCAAATTTTCCGCCCCAAAAGAGCTCTACAGGCTCTACAGGCCTTGTTACTTGGTTTGGGCTACATCAGCCCACATGGCATCAGTCCCTGTACCCTTAAAACCAGCCTATTCCAGTCCTTTCTGGTGTTTCCACCATTACGGGGCTGAACCAGCCCCTGTGCTGTTCAATCCCTGGCTGGTTGTCCGTTACAACCAGCCCTGTTACTTATCTTAGCACTTGTACAGCCCTGGCCTGTCATATGGGCCAGGTGGGACCCAGGACTCACCTGAGTCTAACCAAAATCTCACCTAGGGGGGGGGGGGGGTGTAACTGGCGGACATGCTGCCCCCCCCTCTTTCTCTAAAATCCCTGGAGGGGGCAGTCAAATCCCCCTACCAGGGGCCCTGGGGGTCAATACCCCCAGGGTGTTGCTACGGTAAGTGGGCTGGGGGGTGGTCAGGTCCCCTCCAGCTCGTCACTCCTCCCCCTTGGTAAAGGGGGGGGGGAGAGCGCCCCATCAATGCTGGGGGGGGGCGGCCAATTCCCCCCCACCACTGGTTGCCTTGATGCAACCGGCCTGGCGACCTCTTTTGGTGGGGGGGGGGGTGATCAAGTCCCCCCCACCATGACCTGTTGCCCCTTGCAACCAGTTGCTGGCTGGTTACAACCAGCCATCCCTCCCCCTCCCCCTTGCAATGGCAAGCGAGGGGAGGGGGAGGAGCCGGGACCACCAGCCCTGCGGCCGCCACCCAGCGCAGCAGCCGCAACAATGGCCCCACGTGGGCTGTCGGGCCCCATAGATGGGCCAAAGGCAAAAATAGTGGCCCCAAGTGGGCCGCAACGCAGGCAGCAGCCCCAACTGGGCTGCAACACGGGTGGCGGCCCCAAGCCCAAAAACTAAGTAAAACATACTTTGGCGGGCCAGCCCGTCTGGCCAAGTATGTCCAAAATAAACCTGGGGCCCAATTACGCCCATACAAGCCCATCTGGCTGTACTTGCCCATATCCCCCACCGGGCCCGTTAGGGCCCGTGTACCAATGAGCCTGTTTCACGCGTTTTGAGGCCAGTTTCCCCAAATCAGTGACATCAACACAGGCCCGTATGGTCCATGTGAGTGTCCAATGGGCTGGAGAGGCCCATATGTGCATCCCATTTGGATCACACTTATATGTAGCACACGCATAAGTGCATACATATTTTAAAACACCCCCTTAATCCAAAAGGGGTGAAATTTGCATATTAGTTACAAAGCCTTGATGCTTGTTCCTATCTAAAGCCTTAGTCAAGATATCCACAATCATTGCTCCAGTGGGCATGTACCTCAACACAATCTCCTTGCAGTTAACTGCATTGCAAATATAGTTATAGTGAACATTGATATGTTTTATTCTTGAATGAAACACTTGGTTTTGCGCCAACGCAATGGCACTCTGGTTATCAGAATACAAAAACGCAAACCCTTGTGGTTTATGTGTATCCTCTAAGACTTTTCTCAACCATTTTGCTTCCTGTGAATCTGCTAAGTAAGCTCTATACTCAGCCTCTGTTGATGAAAGACTTATTGCCGACACCTTCTTGGGCATCCATGAAACCAGATTCTTACCTAAGAAGAATACAAAACCACTTGTTGATTCCCTAGTGTTACCATCTGCCCAACTTGCATCAGAATAACCAACCAAATCAAAGTTTGCTGACTTTTTAAACAACAGTCCCAGATTGTGTGTTCCTTTAAGATACCTCATAACTCTCTTAAAGACTGACCAATGCCTCATGCTTGGCTTCTCTAAGTGTTGCAACAAGACATCAATTTCAAAAGCAATATTGGGCCTTGTACACTGCCCCAAATAATTAAGCAATCCAATAGCTGACCTGTAGTTGTTCCCAGATTGCACAAACTCCAGATACTCCACATCTGTAGACTTCTCTAAACAAATGTTTGACTGCATGGGAGTACCAAACTCCTTTGCATCCTCTAAGCCATATTGATTAAGAAGAACTGCCACATAATGGCTCTGGTCTAACTTAATACCATTCTTGCTCTTACTGACTTTCATTCCTAGCACCTGTTGCGCCAGACCAAGATCTTTTATCTTGAATTCCTTTTTGAGTGTCTTCATGACTCTCTCTTTACCATTTCCAATAATGATAATGTCATTGACCCATACAAACAAAATTGCATCCTTTCTTACAAAGAGAAAAGGGTCGGCCTCAGACGTCTTGAACCCAATCTGTATCAGTCTATCACTAATGGTATTATACCACAATCTATCTGCTTGATTCAATCCATAAAGGGATCTACACATCTTGAGGACATATTCCCCTTTATCTGCTGAAAGAAAATTTCTAACACAGATTTTCTTCATGGTTTCTGGTTTATTCTCTACTAACCATTCACAAAAACCATAAGGGATTGACATATAAACAGTCTCCTCCTCTCCAAGTTTTGCATTCAAGTATGCTGTTACAAAATCAGCTTGTCTGATTTCTTCTACCAACTCCACTGCAAGAGCAATGATGTACCTGAAGGTGGAAAGCCTTCCAGTTGGTGAGAAAGTTTCTTGGTAATCAATACCCTCTCTCTGCTTGAAGCCCTGTGCAACGCATCTAGCTTTGAATCTTTTCAAAACTCCATTTGTGTCAAACTTCTTGTTTAACACCAATCTAGACCCCACAATGGTCTTTCCTTTTGGAACAGAATCCTGCTTAACCACTTCAAAGACACTATTATTTTCTAGAGAATAAAATTCCTCAAAAATAGCACTCTTCCAGTTGGCTCTCTCATCAGAATTCATAGCTTGGCCAAAGCTATTTGGGTTAACCCTGTTACACATTTCTGAACTCAACTCCAGGAATTCATTGAGCATACAATTTTCCTGAAATGTATCTTCCTCATATCCTGAAGAAGAATAATGGGACTTCCATTCCCCGTACCTATCAACTGGTACTCTAACCCTACCACTCCTTCTTACTGGAGGTGGAGGCTCATCAGGTTCTGAATTAACACACTCCCCTGAAGCAGGCACTGAACCCTCTGGTGGCATGTCTGCCATCTCTTCATCTTCTGGAACCACATGTTTCTCAGCCTTTTCTGGTGAAATAGGTGCTAATTCTATTTCTTGCTGTGACTTATTCACAACAACATCTTCACTCCTTTTGAGTGGAAAGGTACTTTCATCAAATCTTACATCCCTACTACGGATAACCTTTCTTGTCCCTGGAAAATAGATCCTATACAATTTACTCATTAAATCATAGCCCACAAGTGCCCCTGTTCTGGCTCTAGGGTCTAATTTTCCAACCATCTCATTATGGTGGACACTATAATAAACCAAGCAACCAATTGTTCCTAGGGGTGATGTTTTGGGGTACAACTTCCAAAACTGATAATAAGGACTCTTCCCATTAACACTTAAAATGTTATGCAACAGACAGACTGTACACATCAACTAAGCCCATAAGAAATTTGGTAGACCAGATTGAGACATAATAGTCCTGACCTTGTCAAGGAAAGTCCTATTCATTCTCTCAAATATTCCATTATTTTGTGGAGTACTTGCAGTAGTGACTATATGAATGATACCATATTCTTTCAATAACCTCTCAAACTCTTTACTCAGAAATTCATAACCTCCATTGGTGATAACCCTCTTGATCTCCTTCATTAGACCATTCTGTTTCAAGACTTTGAAGATTACAGAAACCTCCTCTGTGGTCTGATCCTTAGATCAAATTGGTTTAACCCAAACATAATTAGTTGCAGTATCAACTAAATTGCTGAAGTATCTTGCCCCACCAAGGGACTCTGGTGTGAATGGCCCTGCCAAATCAATGGAAAATTCCTCTCTAGGAACATCAGTGCAATCTCTACTCTTTGAGAACACATTTCTAGTCTTAGCCCCTAAGGTACAACTCTCACAGTTGCTGTCCTTTACCTTATGGCCACTTCTATTGTGAGAAAAAGTGCTCAAAGCTGAGATTTTGAACAAGCTTGCACACAAAAGCTTGTTCCAAACCTGTCCACTAAGAAGATTTCTCCCATTCATATCAATAACAAACTTATCTTCTTTAAGATAACAAATATGGAAACCTTTTTTCCACAACACTCCAAGGGACACAAGGTTATAAGGCAACTCTGGTACATAGAACACTTTCTCAAAAGAAATTTTGAAACCAAAGTGGTTTGCAAGAATAACTTTTCCAATTCCTTTAATATGAATTTTTCTGCATTTCTGACCAATATTTAAAACTCCATCATAATCACTAAGATTTGAAAATAAATTTGGTTCAAAGAACATATGTTCTGTACAACCAGAATCAATCAAAACAAGAACATCCTCCTTCATTCCTCCTAATAGGAAAGAAGCTTTATAAGTAACTGATAAGTTCTAATATTTGAGGTTAAGATTACTCACTTCATAATCAATCAAGTCCATTTCTTGATCCTCATCAATTTTGGCCTTCTTGTTGAGACCTTCTTCCCCAACAACAATTTCCATTCGACCATCAAACACCACCATTGCAATGTTTTCAGTAGTGAGATTGACCTCCTTTTCATTCTCTTCAGACTTCTTCCTCTTCTTGGCCTCCTTGCAATCCTTAGCATAATGCCCCTTATTCTGAAAATTATAGCATAAGACCTTGGACAAATCCTTTTTTGCCTTCTTGCAAGATTTTCCAGTCTTTCCAACAAGGGCTGTTCCAGAACCCCCCTTCATCTTGAACTGAAGATCATCCTTTTCAATCCTTTTCAGCACATCTTCCTCCCCAGGAAGAGGATCCAATTGAGAAATAATTCTGAATAAAGAATCAAACTCCTTTGGTAGCTTCTGAAGGATTAAGAGTGACAAACACTCAGAATCCATGTTAATTCCTAATGAATTGAACTTGGCTATGCTTGACCTAGCCTCTGCAACAAACTGTTTGCAATTCAAATATTGTAACTTGAACAGTTCATTGAAAGCTATACCCTTCTGGTAAAAAGAATCACCAGCATACTTGGACTTAAGCAACTTCCAAAGGATGCTGCCCCTCCTCCTCTTATCTTCCCTAAGAGTATTGGCAACCCATGTCACATGATTCTCATCAAGATGCCTAAGGATGAGATGATAAGACTTTTTCTCCACCTCTTAACTGATCAAAGTGTCATCTGCATCCATTATCTCCCCACAACAGATGTTATCCAGCTCACTATCCATAAGGACAGCCCAAGCATTATAATTCTGACTGTTCAGAAATATCTTGGTGGAGCTAAAATCAGTGATATAGGACATCTTCTTGGAAAACCTGAGGTCTTTGAGGTTCTCCAGAGTAAGGTACAAAGGTCTAGATGGCTTGGAAGTAATGATGATGTTGGTACTGATAATGTGTTATAATTATGGCCAGTAATTAGCTTAGGAAAATGAGCAGTAATTAAAGCAAAAGAAATGCTGGACACCTTGTGTCAATAATTGCTTGATGGGCTCTCACAATGGGGCAAAACGTTGGATGATATTGTTGATGAATTCAATTGGATGATGAATGGATGATGGAAAAAAGCAGGGAGAAGAGCTCCCTAAGTACAAAAGATTGGCCCCTTGTGAGCCCATGATACAACAATCCAAAAGGCAAATTTTCCGCCCCAAAAAAACTCTACAGGCTCTAAAGGCCTTGTTACTTGGTTTGGGCTACATCAGCCCACATGGCATCAGTCCCTGTACCCTTATGACCAGCCTATTCCGGTCCTTTGGCGGGCCAGCCCGTCTGGCCAAGTATGTTCAAAATAAACCTTGGGCCCCATTATGCCTGTACAAGCCCATCTGGCTGTACTTGCCCATATCCCCCACTGGGCCCATGTACCAATGAGCCTGTTTCACACGTTTTGAGGCCAGTTTCCCCATATCAGTGACATCCACACAGGCCCATATGGTCTGTGTGAGTGTCCAATGGGCCAGAGAGGCCCATATGTGCATCCCATTTGGATTACACTTATACGTAGCACATGCGTAAGTGCATACGTATTTTAACAATAATTACAAATGAGTGTGGATTTTTTTTTTTTTGCAGATGAAGATTGGCTACAGGAACTGCCTGACATGGGAAAAAAAAGCAAAAGAAAAAGTGAAGAGGAAGATGGGAACCTGCCCGCGTTGAGGACAATGGTGGGGGTAGTGGAAAATGGGTGCAATGGTTCCAACAGCCGCAAAAGGCAATGTCATTTGCGGGCATCAGAGAGGGATTGGGTGGAGCCAATTGGTCCAGATTGTTGGGGCCAATTGTTTGAAGCTGGGATAGAGCAAGGAGGATGAAAGCCATTGCAACAGGTGACGGCATCATTGGTGTCAAACTAGCTGTCCGTTGGTTCAAAGTCACTGACAGCTGCAAGCAACGCTTGGGGTCATTGGTTGATGATAGATCAGAAGTGGTTGATGATGATAATACCGGATAATTCTGGCCGCTTCAAGGTTACTGTAGTGATGATGATGACCATCCAGCTTTGAATGGGCTTCATGGTCATGATGGTTTGAGCCAAGTCAAGTTTGGTCTAGTGAGCTCAATTGTAGATGATAGTTTCTTCTTCCTGTTTTTCATTTTGCTCATCCTCATCATCATCACCATCCAATTGTCTTGATGGGGATCATCAATGGCTTTAGGTTTCTGAGGGTGATGATGATCCTCACAATCAAGGCTTGGGGATCAATCAATGATGGTGGATGATGATGAGGTGTTAGAGGTAGAGGGGGGGATGGAAGGATGATGGGATGAGGTGATGGAGGGGATGGCTGCCTGCGCATGCTTAGCCAAAACAATTGGGGTAAAGCACGTGCAAGGGGGGGATTTGAACTGAGAAGGAAGGCATTGGATGACCAAGGAAGGCCTGCCTAAACTGCTAGGAAAGGGAAGAGCTGGGATAGTGGTAAATGAGTGGGTACCCATAGAGGCACAAGGATTTTTTTTTTGAAATGTATTGATGGATAAGGGAATGTAAAAAGATTTGAAAAAATTTCCATTTTCCCTGAGGTGTCCCGGATTGTTCACCAAATCCCTCCCCAACTTGCAGACTGTCCCTAGTCTGCATCTTGAACTTAAAGATATAAAGAGAAGGAGAAATACAAGGAAATTGAACAGAAGATTGGTCATATCTTGATCTTGAGAGGGATTGAAGAGTTGGAAAATATCTTGATCCATCCAAAAGAGCCCTAGAAGCGGTAGAGGTAAAATACAGAAGGCGTCCCAGGTGCTCACGTATGTGGCATAAAGTAGAGTTTACAACAAAAAAACACAGCAGATAACCCTGGTGGTGCACAATTGGGAGGACTTACTTCTGAGATAAGTTGCCTCCATGAAAATGAAAATTCTTGAATTGATCAGCAGAGAACCTTCTGGCCAGTTGAGTACCATCCAGCTCCTCCAAAATATAAGATCCACCTCTAACTTGGCGAACCACCCAATAAGGACCATTCCAATGATTTTAGAAAAGCTTGCCCCACTGGGTCTTCAAAGATCAATTATAAGTTTAAACTAGATCACCAGGGTTCAAGGAGTCCCTTATTTGATTGGAGCGCTTTTCCTCCCAATACTTAATTGATTTTTCTCTGAACTCCGTCATCTTCTGATAAGCTTCATCACAAACATCTTCAATTCACTCCAGTTGCTTGGATCTAGCAACTAATAGATCAGTAGTTGAGGAAACCTTGCCCCAAGGGATACCCAAGAAAGATTCCATTTCCTGATCCAAAGGAAGAACTGCTCTTTGGCCAAAGATGATTTCATAAGGTGAGTAGCCAGTAGTCCTTTTGATTGAGATTTTATCAGAGAATAGAACAAGAGGAAGGAATTTGCAACAATTCTTGCCACCTTCACCAGCAAGCTTAACAAGTGCAGCCTTCAAAGGAGCATGGCCTTGTTCCACAATGCCTTGGCCTTCAGGATAATAAGGTGTAGTAACTCTATGTTGTCCAGGAAGAGATTGGATCATTCCAGCAAGTTTGCCACCAAATTTGGAGACAAAATCAGTAGAGTAAGATTGAGCCAGGCCATAATGCATTTTCCAGGTCTCATAGAGGAAAGCTGCCACTGATTCAGAGCTAAGATTCTTAAGGAATTTTGCTTTGACCCATCCATAAAAATCATCTCTAGCCACAATGAGGTACTTAGCACCACCTGCCTTAATATGAATCACATCCATAGCAATCCTTCCAAAGAAAGTAGACTCCCCAGTAGTATAACAAATTTCAGTTAGACGCCTAAGATCATGTTTTTGACAAACTTAACAACTCTTGCACCATTGAGAGATGGATTTATTCAGAGATGGCCACCAGAATTTTTTGGATAATGTTTAATAAGTTTTGGTTTCCCCACAATGACCAAGACCTTCATGAAGACTTTCAAGGATAGAATCTTGTTTAGAAGGGATAGTAAAAACAATAAGAGCACAAGGATTTCCTCTTTTCATAATCCTAGAGCTTTGGACAAAGAAACTAGAGAACATTCTTTTAAGATATCAAAATTCTTTAGTAGAGAGATCAGGAGGTTTTTGAAGAGTTAAAAGCTACTTCTCTAGTTTAAGCCAGAAACCTTGTTGAAAGCCAGAATAATCTTGAGAAGAGAAAGAGAAGACAGGTTGGATCAAAGTTTCTTCTTCATTGAAATCTGTTCCAACACCGGATTCATTGTCTCCAAGAGGTTGTCAAGATAAACAACCAGGAATAGTGAAAGATTTCCCAGGCCTGTGAGCAATATCAAAAGAAAAAAACTGGATAAAGGCCACCCAACAAGTCATAGGAGCATTGATCATTTCAATGATGGATCAAGCATCAACTTGTAGTTCAAAATATTGGCCCCAGAGAACGGTTTAAAGTTTATTCATCATTCAAGCCACACCAAAAAGTTCCAATTTGGGCTGAGAGTACCTAGACTCTAAATCTGAAAATAGCAAAGATTCATAAAGAGCAGGACGGTCCCAACCATTTTCATCTTCCTGAGTAAGAAAAGCCCCAACAGATTGATAACTAGAATCAACAGCCAGCTTGATCTTGCCAGCTCCAGGTCCATAAGCAATCTTTTTCAAGACTATGTCTTTTCCAACCATCATTTTGAGCAAATGAAAAGAATGTTCAAAATCTTGGGTCCAAATCCATTCAGTATCTTTCCTGGTTAAACAATGTAGGGGGGCACATATTTTGGATAAAGATGGGATAAAAATTCTAACATAAGTGACAACACCTAGGAAGCCCCTAACTTCAGTGGGATTGATTGGAGTAGGCCAAGAGATGATATTTTTGACTTTGGCTGGTGACATCCTTCTTCCTTCCTTGCAGACCACATGACCAACAATTTCCAGAGCAGGGACACAAGCAGCCAGTTTGGATCAAGAGAAAGTAAGGCAAGATTCCTTGATTCAAAACAGAATCCTTTCCAAAGTAGTAGAATATTCCCAAATGAAACAACAAATCCCTGAATTCCAAGGTAAGAGCTCACTATCATAGTCAGAAACTGGACCTTTAATTCCACCTTTGTCAATAAAGATACCAGCATGATCAGGGATTTCATTCTGGAGGATCCACATCACCTGAGCCTGATAGACTGCAACCAAATTGGTGGAACCTTGAGGCAATCAAGTAAGTTGAAATCCACCAAGAGGATTATCAAAGGTAGTGAGAGGGCAAGAAATAGGATTCAAGGATCATTTTTAATAGCCACCCATAATGTCCCCTAGACCATAGCAAGCTCTCCCAGAGAAATTTTTGACAAATTCTTCAGTAGCAGGAGGAATAACAGAGTCTTTAATAGTAAATTTATTAAGAGGTTGGAGATCATGAACTATTCTAAGTTTACCATTACTCTTGAGGAAACAGAAGAAAGGGCTGGAATAAATAGAGGTTGACTGCTCATATAGGCCAGTACAAACTTGTTCTTGGACCAAATTAATAAATTTGTCAACTTTAGCAGCAGGGATAGGGATCTTCTTTTTTTTCCAAGGATCATGTTCAACTACAGGGATGATACAAGGGAGGCCATAGGATTCTTTCAAGAGACCTCTCTCTTCTTCACAGAAAACAATATGTTTTTCCCTTAGAGATAAGAAATTTTTGATCTAATTTAACTCATCAGGAAGAAGCCATCCATCTGTACCAAATTTGACCACCTTCAGAAGTTCTTCAGTGAACTGACCATTGTGCACAAAGGGACCAGTAAGAGATTGAGGAAGACCACAGTAAGGATCACAAGATAAGGGAGGACGCATACGAGGAGGATTGAGGTTGAGAGGCATAGGCTGGTTGACTTGTTGGACCTCCTTGGAAACTGGCTTATACTTGGTGGAAAACAAGAGAAGTTCTTGTTTCCTCCAGGAGTTGACCAGTGAGACTTGATTAAAAAAACTGAGTCCAAGTTTCAAAATTTTCAATGTCTGATGTTCTGCAATATCCTTGAAGGGTGCCTTTTCCATAAAGGGAGAACCAGGAGATAATACGTTTCTCACATGTGTGGCACAAGGTAGGGTTTCAAAGATGATGGTAGAAGGTTGACCTGGAAGTGCACAATTGGGAGGACTTACTTGTACCCCAAATTGCCTCCACTGAAGCCCATATTCCTCCATACCAAAACCACCAAGAATAGAATTGAAATCAGGATCTAGTTTAGACTCATTACAGATATTTGAACCGGGGCTGAGAGAAGATTAATCAGACCTAAGAGTAAAAAGAAAAGAAGAAACAAAAGATCCAGAGGAAGAAGGAAAAGAAATATTTTTGGATTTTTCTATTTTGACATGTTTTTGATTTTTGATATTTTCCAGTTTAGATGAAAAAGATGAAAAGAATGAAAAATAAGCCTGAGGGATGAGAGTTGACCCTTGAGTTGAAGCATGAGGCTGAAAAGAACTAAAACTATTAGTAGGATCAACAATTCCCATAAAAAATGAGAGGAATTGGAATTATCCTTCTGCTTCCCCTTCAAAGATGATTTAGAAAGATGACCAGGAAAATCTCTTTCCCAAAAACCAGAATCCAAAGAATAGAGAGGAACTTCAATCTTTCTACAATCAGAATCAGGGAGAAGAATTCTCTCCCCAACTTGATCAGAAAACATCAGGGTAGCACCAAATTCCATCAAGAAAGGTTGTCCCAAAATCATAGGCCCTTTGAAACAAGTGATCCACAAATGACAGGTTCCAACAATTTTTTTACCAATCCTGACTGGAACATCTTCAGCAATACAAAAAAATTCACAAGATTGATTACCTATCCCATAGACTGTAGAATTGAAGCTGACCCTAGGACTGAGTTAGAGTTTACAGGCCATAGCATCCAAAATTAAGTTGAGCTGAGATCCAGAGTCCACAAGAGGAGAAACAGTTTTAGCTGAGTCACCAAGATAACAGGGGAGGAAACAAAGAGGACAGGAGTAAAGATTGGAATCTGAAGAAGGACTAGTTCCCCCAGAGTCCTCCATCAAAGTACCAGAGGAGACCTTTAATTTTTCAGGACCAATCTCCACACGTCAACAAGAGATCCATTTCTTCATTCCTCCAGCAACAGATGGAGAGATCAATAGAAGTTCAGCCACAGATAAATCAGGAATTTTGAGATCAGAAATTTTCTTTAATAATCCTTCCACAGCATTGGGGTGGTCCTTTGAGATTCCCCTTTCAAATTGAACTTTGGGCTGGGTGGAGGGAGGAAGTTCAGGTGAAGCAGGAACTAAGATGGGATCAGAAGGTTGAGGTGAATTGGATGAAGGAGGAGGATCTGAGTGATCCGGAAAACTTTCCATGAGTGGCTCCTTTTCCACCTCCATGTCTTCTACATCAGAGGAAGGAGGCTCAGGTGAGGATCAATTTTTGACTGGGTTTTGAAGAAGTGAAGCTGGCAAGGAAGGGGCTTTGTGAGGTTTAGTTTCCTCATGCCGTTTGCTGGCTGGATCAGATTGATAAGTAATCCCAGCAAGACTGGAGGAAGAGATAGCTGGAGGGTACCAAGTTTGAAGAGTAGCACAGGAAGATTGGAAATCAAAGGAAGCAAGGGATGCTTTCATTGGAGGTGGAGGCTGATAAGAGGCCACCACATGACAAATAGGGCGAGATGAATCAAAAGGGTTCAGAGCACCATTAGGAAGAAAGAAATTGTTCCCCTTTTGCTCCACCAAATTTTCCTTTATATCCTTCTGGAGTTCCAATAATTTTCCAGTTCCATGGCCTTCCCTATGACAGTAGTAACAGACCAGGGTAGATTTAGGGACAGAAGTAGAGGGTTTAGGAGTAGCAAGAGAAGAAATCTTTTGATCTGTTTTGTTCTCAAAAGCTCAAAGTATTTTAGTGATTTTATCCAGAGTAGTAGGTTCTTGAGTAAAATTAGGATCTGCTATAGGTCTTTTATCTGCCATGATCTTATTCATAATATTGTCTGATTCTTTAAAAGAAGGAGCATGGACTGGTTCAGTGGTTCTAGGTTTTTCAAAATTTAAAGCAGTTTGACCTTTCATAACTTCATCCAAATTACTCCTAAGGATAAGGAAAACAGGGAGCTTGAATTGATTATCCATGGTGGTGATCATAGATCCAGATTTGACCAATTTGTCTTTAATCCTTTCCTGCACAGCCAAAAAAAAAGATTGGAAGAATTTTTCTCAAATTTTTTCCACTGAATCAATGTGATTGTTTTGAATAAGATAGTCTTGGATAGGATCCCAAGACTTCCTAAAAGACTGGTAGTCAGAGGCTGAAGAGACACCACCATTTGGGATCCATTGAGAGAAAAGAGCATTCAAGTCCTGCAAAGTAAACCAAGTTATATCTATTTTACCCCAATATGCCAACATTTCTTCCCTCAGAAGGGTCCAGTCATGCAATTTGAATCCTTTGAAAGACTCAATCACTTCCATAACTTCATCAGAGGAGATAAAGAATCATAACTGATAGGCCATATTTTATTTGCTTGCTCCATCCACTTCAGCAGCCATTTTGTAAGAGTCCAAGAACTGTTTGAAATTTACCCCATTGAACCCTAATTTCTTGTTCTTAGGTTTGATCTTGACCATCTTTGGTCAAGCAGAGGTGGTTGGGGTACCAGCAGATGCCATTTTTAATAAAAGAATTCCTAGAGGATCCAAGGACAGATTTCCAAAGTGGCTCACAAGTGTGGCAGGAGTAGGGTTTCATGAAAAACAACAAGTACCTTGCCTGGATGGTGCACAAATTGGGAGGACTTACTTCTAGGATAAGTTTCCTCCATGGATCAGATATGAGAAGAGAGAGAGGACAGATAAAAAAGGAAAAAGATTGTATTTTGAAGTTTGATTCCAAATGTTGATGATGGGACTGTAAATCCCAAGGTTGCTGGTTCAATCCCAGCCCGGGGGGCCAAATGTAAGACTCCAAACAGTGCTAGGACACAGGCATTTCTGTGGAGGGGAAAGGTGCTGTTTAGGCTGCCCTCCTAAGAGTTACAATAATATTTAAATTTAACCAGAATTGAGATCCAGGAAATTTTAAATAAGGAATCAATGTAAGGGACAAGTTTGGGAATATTTGGTGGCAATGGAAACAACACTATCTGAGGCAAGATGGTGAAGGGAAAGACTTGAAAAAAATAAGTAAAAGTTTTGTTCAGAGTTCAATGGAACAAGGCAGTTGTAAGTAACAACACCCACAAGCTAATAACTCTGGTTGTTGGCAGAAGATTAGGAAAGATCAACTCAATCCCAACCAACCTCCAGGCTCTAAATGAACCTGCCCAACTATCCGCAATCAAGCGCTTGAAGGTTACCAGATAAATGTGGGTGGCTGAAAAAAACAAAAGCAATTTGTTTTTGAAGCTCTAGAAGCAAAGAAATAACAGATTTGAACAAGAATAACCCAACAATTCTCAAGGAACTCAAGAGTAGCATGGCGGAATCCAACTTTTAAAGAATAAAGGGAGGTCTAAAACTCCAGGTTTCAAGCTTAAAGAAACCTCTCAGTCAAATGTGACTGGATCCAGAAAGATGATCAGGGAAGGATCAGACCAGTATGGTCAGAAAAAGGGATCAAGAGTGGTATAAAACACTCAAGAATTCCAGAAGATGGAATTCTCTTCAACCAGCAAGGCTATAGTTGGTGATAAGGATCAGGGTCACAGATTGACAGATAAAGGTTTGAGTATGGAGGCTCAAAGGATCAAGGGGTTATCAAAAGATATACCCAGCACACAAGTTGCAGATGAAGGGAAAGAGGCCCTCTGGAATGATTAGATTATTGATTTATATCTGAGATGGATCCTCCAAAAGGCCAGGGGGAGCCCCTCCTTTTATAGACAAGAGTCCTGTAGAATATTTACAAGAGATAATTACAAATGAGTGTGGATTTTTTTTTTTTTGCAGATGAAGATTGGCAACAGGAACCGCCTGACATGGGAAAAACAAGCAAAAGAAAAAGTTAAGAGGAAGATGGGAAACCGCCTGTGTCAAGGACAACGGCAGGGTTAGTGGAAAGTGGGTGCAAAGGTTCCAACGTCCGCAAACAACAATGTTGTTTGCGGGCATCAGAGAGGAATTGGGTGGAGCCAATTGGTCCGGATTGTTGGGGCCAATTGGTCAAAGCTGGGGTAGAGCAAGGAGGATGACGGCTCTTGCAACAGGCAATCGCATCATTGGTGTTAAACTAGCTGTCCATTGGTGCAAATTCACCAACGGCCACAAGCAACGCTTGCGGTTATTGGTTGATGATAGATCAGAAGTGGTTGATGATGATAATCCCGGATAATTCTTGACTGCTTCAAGGTTTCTGTAGTGATGATGGTGACCATCCAGCTTTGAAAGGGCTCAATGGTGATTATGGTTTGAGCCAAGTCAAGTTTGGTCTAGTGAGCTTGATTGTAGATGATAGTTTCTTCTTCCTGTTCATCAGTTTGCTCATCCTCATTGTCATCACCATCCAATTGTCTCAATGGGGACCATCAATGGCTTTAGGTTTCTGAGGGTGATGATGATCATCACAATAGAGGCTTGGGGATTGATCAATGATGGTGGATGATGATGAGGTGGTAGAGGTAGAGGTGGGGATGGAAGGATGGTGGGATGAGGTGATGGAGGGGATGGCCGCCTGCATGCGCTTAGCCAAAAAAATCAGGGTAAAGCGCATGCAAGGGGGGGATTTGAACAGAGGAGGAAGGCATTGGATGACCAAGGAAGGCCCACCTACACCGCTAGGACAGGGAAGAGCTGGGATAGTGGGAAATGAGTGGGTAATCATAGAGGCACAAGATGTTTTTTATTTTTTATTTTTTATTTTTTATCTTTTTTTTTTGAAATGTATTGATGAATAAGGGAATGTAAAAAGATTTGAAAAAATTTCCATTTTCCCTGAGGTTTCCTGGATTGGTCACCAAAACGGAGGAGTCTTGAGAACCAGGTATTGGCAGGGGAGGTCTTGGCACTGTCTTTGAAGTGTAAGGAGATGAAGTTAATCTGTTGGGAGTTGTCAGCAAAGTTGTGGTTATGTTGATGTATGAAGTTGCAGATGGCATCCAGAAAGTAGGCCAGGTCTTCAGTCTTTGCCAGGAATTGTAGGTGAGTAAGGGATGGTTCAAAGATTTTTTGCCGGGACTTGGCATTCTTATTTGACAATGATTGTTGAGAGCTGATTATTTCAAGTTTTTGGGTAATTAGAGCTTGTTGTTTTTGGATTAGGAGCTTGTCTTGTGATTTTTCTTCTTGCACCGCCCAAAGAGTTGTGGTGACTGCTGTTAGATTTTTGTTGACAGATTTAAGAGTTTCTTGTTGTTTTTTGAAGGTTTTGTGGAGGAGAGTAATCCTGGGGGAAGGGTGTTTATCTAACCCGGTGGCCTGGAAATCTTGAGTTAATAGGTTGGTGTCCAAACTCATGTTTGCAGAGGAAGGGGGGTCTGCGGAAATTTTGATAATTTGTTAACTAGGTTATGGGGATACAACTTTCTTTGAATAAGACAATCCTTTCTTGCTTGTATCTAGATATTTAATTTTTTAGAGATAAGAGTTTCTTTGATAATATAATCCTTGTGGTTTAAGAGGATTTATTTTAAGATTGGTTCATAATGTCACATGCCAAGTTTTTGGGTAGATAATTGAGTGAGTATATTTCAAGTAAGAACAAGAATGAACCAATGAAGAAATACATAAGGGAGGAGATACAATGGGTTTATATAGTAATGATAACGGCTGAGGACAAGTTCAGTAAAGGATGAGGATAGAATGGAAATGAGACAATGGAGAATAGAAGGTAGAAGATAAGGAAACAAATAGAGTATAGTAGAATTTAAAAGGAAAGGTAAGATTTCATAATTTGTAAAAACTCTCCAAGTATCTACTGGAGAGAATGCTCAACAAACGGCTGCCCTCTTTACTTATGGATAATCATAAGAAACTTTCTTAAGGATCAAAGAACTACCTTAAGACTAGATGATTATGTATTGGACATCAAAAAGGTCCCCATAATCAAACACCAAGGAGCAGTGAGTTAGACAGGAATGCAAACAAGGGCAAGAGCCTGATTGAATTGATCACACCTAAATATGAAATACCAAGGAGCGGTGAGTTAGACAAGCATGCAAACAAGGGCAAGAGCCTGATTGTATTAGGAATGTGGATATAAGATAAGCATGGAATAATCTAGAACTACATAATATGTACTTAAATACCAGCAGATCACATAGTAAGGTACTAGAACATTCCAGAAACCCATGTATTTACAATATAAATAAACAACTCCCAGACTTAAATTTCCTTTTATCCTTGGGGGAATGCATACTATTATTTTTTGACTAATTCCTCTCTACAGGTTATGAGCCTGCGCATCCACTGCACTACGCTTTGGACCAATTTGCCCCTCTATTCAGAATTTGCATAAACAACCAAACTGTCATATTTTGACCCCCAGCAAACCGGTGATGGATCTACTAGGTCTGGCCGGCATTACCAGCCCCAGAAAAAAGAGAAACAAACAACAAGCATGTTTTCTTATGAATAATCAGGCAAGGCAACCCCTACCACCTCCACCTCTGGCACCCAAAGCGCTTCTGGAAAAACAAAGAAAGACGGTATGACCAGCCTGTCAGCCAACAACTTGGCAAAAATACTTGCAGAACTCAAATCCCAAAGTAATGCTCCCACACTCAACTCCGTAGCTCAAACAATGATATACTATGAGAAGGTGGGAAGAAGCCTACAACCAAACTTACTTGCGGATGTTTCAAATTTTCTGGACTGGTCCCAAGCATTGAATCTCAAAGTCCAAAGCCTGTTTGATTAGAAGGATTACTACTTATACTCAACACACAATGAAAGCACTAACCGCGGCAAGATCACTGGTACAATTGTGGAGTATAGCATTGATCCTTCCCTATTGTTGTTTGTGGAAGCAAAACCTGGTTGCAAAGCATATCAACTCCTAAAAGAGCGTTTTGGGTTGGTATCTTGGTCCTACCTCATGACAAAATGTTCTTTCCTGTTCCAAGCCCAAGATATTGCCGTAAACCCAAAAAAAACCTACAACAAATTGAAGTTGGCAATAAAAACTATAGAGCAGCACATTGGCAGATTAACCTTCAACAACATCTTTTATCTGGTCCTCCACTTCAATTCTCACCACGCCTATCAAGAAATCACAAATGCGCTCAATAGTTGGATTTCCATCAACAAAAGGGTCCGAGTCACATCCAAGGATGTCCTCAAACTTGTCTCCAGGTACTGAAACACGCAGAACAACATCCCTCCAAGTGCCCTTTTAAGTTACTCAGTTCAACCAACAAGACCCCCACCAACGCATAAAAATCCTCCAGACAACTGGACAAGACCCATAGATCACCCAACAACTTTCATGGACAGAAATGACAACTGGGTGCGTACGTGGCTCACATTCAGACACCCATGCAACCACTGCTTTGAGTGGGGCCACTGGGAAATTCATTTCCCGCAAAAGAAGGCTTGCCTCCCACCTGTCAAGGATCCGTGCACCAAGAACCGCTTTGTACAACTCAAGCAATCCAACCATTGCAATTCAGCTTTCAAGCGCAATGCTCCTCCACATGTGGCATCCATTAGCAACAACTTGGGTAAATCAAACCCTGTCTTATTGGACTTGGGAGCAACCAATTTGGTGTCCAACCAAAAGTTTAATAGACTTCAAAGGACCAGACAGCGGGTAGACTCTAAGAAACAGAGGAGAGCAGGGAAAGAAAAGAAGATAGTCTGAGATAAGAATCTTGAAGGTTGTCAGAGCGTGAGCGTTTGCGGTAGCAGGTGGTTTGATGGAGTGGTCAGCTGGTGGTTAATGTTAGAGGTAGCGTTGATCAAAGTTTGATGTTGGTGGTAGCGTCCGTGATGGAGGTCGATGGTCTTTTTGACACGGTCTTGCAAGGACTCGACCAGATGGCCAGGAGACTTCAGGATTGGAGTATTGACACGCGGCAGACTTTCAGGAGGCGCGCGTGAGGGTGAGAGTGGGAAAGAGTTCACAGACAAGACACAGCAGCAGCAGACAGATGAGAATGAAAATAGACAATGAAATGAAAATAAAATAAGATGGAGAATGAAAATAGAATAAGATGAAAATAAGGTAAGAATAGAGTAAATGAATTGAAGAAATAATATGAGCATGAGCTTGAGCATGAGCTTGAATACCAACAGCCTCCCTTGCTCAGATTATTCTGCTATATTGAGATTGTTGAGCGCTTTGCGGAGAGTTATTTTCAACACCGGCTTTGTTAGAAAGTCTGCAAGATTCTTCTTGGAAGATATCTTCTGAAGCTTGACGGAGTTCTTGAGGATCTTGTTGCAAACATAGTGGAAGCGTAGTTCCATGTGTTTTGTATGGAATGTAGCGTGGTTGGCTTGATTGAGGGCCAGCTTGATGCACCCCTTGTTGTCCTCTTGAATAGTGGCTGGCTTAGTCGCTTCACTTGGCAGAAACTTGCTCATTAGCAATTTCACCCAACTCACCTCTTTGATGGCATTGCCCAGCGCCTTGTACTTGGCCTCAGTGGTCAACAGCGATAGAGTGGGTTGTTTTTGGCATTTACAGGTGATTACGCTCCCAAAAAACCAAGCAACCAAGCCCAAGATTGACATTTGGGTTGATGGAAAAGTTGCCCAGTCGGCGTTGACATAGGCTTTGAGATTGGATGAAGAGGAGGAAGACTTGAAGAGCAGCCCAAAGTCAGGGCTGTGTTGGAGGTATTGGAGGACGTGAAGGGCAGCTTGAAAGTGATGTAGGTTGGGTTTGACCAGGAATTGGGCCAGGTAGTTGACGGCAAAGGTGATATCTGGCCTTGTGAAAGTGCTGATATGGTTGAGTTCCCCAACAACCTTCCTATAGTTGGCGCCCAATTGGACCAATTACTCATGATCTTCTTCACTTGATGGGTACAATTTACCGTGAGGTTTGAAGGGCGTTGAGAAAGATTTATGGGGTGGCAACAAGTATTGTGCACAAACCTGACTGATGTATGAGCTGTGAGAGAGCTTGAAGCCATCCAAAAGGTGCAAGAAATTCATTCCGAGCAATAGCAAAGCCGGACCCAGATCCTTAATTTTGAATCTTGAGCTGAGCTGTCTGATAAATTCTTCCGGCTGGTCACTGAAGACGGCGATGTCATTGACATGAACGTACAGGTAGGTAGTGTTCTTCCAGAACACACATTGATTGGCTTTGCTCTTGTGGAAGCCGCAGCTTGTCAGCCAGTTACTAAGGGTTTCATACCAGGCCACAGGGGCATGTTTGAGACCGTAAAGCGCCTTCCTTAGCTTGAGATGCTGACCGTGAGCCACGTTGATGTATGGAGGCAGAGTGAGATAGACTTCTTCTTGGAGTGGGGCGTTCAGGAAGGCAGCTTTCAGATCAACATGGTGGAATTTTAGCTTTTGATGAGCAGCAAGAGCAATGAGCATTTGAAGCGAGGTCTTGTCTCTGGTAGGGGAAAAGGTTGAGGTGAAATTGACACCATACTGCTGATTGAAACCCTGGACACAAAGTCGGGCTTTGAATTTGATGATCCTATTTTGATCGTCTTGTTTGGTTTGGAAGACCCAGACGCACTTAAGTCCCAGCTTGCCATCAGGCAGAGTGGCTTCTTCCCAAACTTGATAGTTGAGCAGGTTCAGTTCCTCGTTTCTCATGGCTTTGATCCATTCTTTTTGATATTTGGAGGCAAGAGCTTCCTTAACTGAATTGGGATCAGAGTAGTCGTTGTTGAAAATGAGATAGATGGAGGGAAGACCAACCCTGGAGTTTGGGCGTTGAGGATGAGAGATGATGTTTGCGTGAGTTATCCTGTTGTGGGATGGTTTGTGGATGGAAGGAGGGATTTTGACAGAAGGATGGTGAATAGCAGGAGATGAGTCAGAGGTGGAAGAGGTGGAAGAGGAAGGAAGGGAGAATGTGGTAGGAGAGGAGGAAGCAGCGGAAGAGGAATTTAGTGGAGCGTTAGTTGGAAGGGAGAGGGGGGGCAGGGAGTCAACACAAGATGCTCTGTAATGGTAGAGGAAGAAGAAGGAATGGACCCGGATGGAGAAGTAAAAGTGAGTTTGTCAAAGGAGGAGTTGGCGGAAATGAAGATTCTGGAGGATTCCAGATCAAGTAGTCTGAATGACAAGAAGTCATTGACGTACCCAAGCAAGATGGCTCTCTTGCTTGTGGGAAGGAGTTTGAAAGTTTGATTGGACTTGGGAATGACTGAAAAGGTGGTGCAGCCAAAAGGACGTAGGCAGTTGAGATTGAATGGACGTCCGTACCAAGCTTTGTAGGGAATGAGATTACCACGGGATCTTGAAGGAAGGACGTTGAGGATATGGGTGGCAGTGTTAATTGCCTCATCCCAGAACTTCAGTGGAAGGTTGCTTTGATTGAGCAAAAAGCAATCCTTCTCCAAAATGAGCCGGTTAGATTTTTCGGCAAGACCATTTTGTTGTGGAGTGTGAGGAGGTGAGAAATGTTGAGCAATCCCTTTTTCAAGGCAGAAGGATTGGAGCTTGGAGGAAACAAATTTGCCGCCATTGTCAGAGATCAGGAGCTTCACGGTATGACCAGTTAGGCGTTTGGCTTGTGCAACAAAGTCCTTGATGGCCAACAGAGAATCACTCTTCTGCTTGAGGAGGGCAACGGATTGATAGCCAGAGAATTGATTTGTCAGGGAGAGAAAATAGGAGAATCCAGAGTTGGAGGTTATGGAGAAGGGTCCAACCACATCAAGATGAACTGCTTCAAGGGGTTTGGAAGCTTTCTTGAACTTGTGATTGAAAGGAGTGGAGACTTGTTTGCAGATCTTACAGATCTGACAAGTCGTGGTTGGTTCTTCAGAGAAAAGGTTGAGGGTCTTGAGAGATTGAGAGCTTGCGTGCCCTAGACGCAGGTGCCAAAGATTGTCCGGGGCCTTAAGAAGGAGCATGGATGGGTTGAAATTCATGAATCTGGTACCACACAGTTTGGTCAGTTTGTTGTTCACTGTGCCGACGAAACTGATCATATCTAGGTTGACTTCAAAACCTGAATATCCGACCTTTGAGAAGGTAGCTTTGGAGGAGTTCAGTTGAGTGAGGGAGATGAGGCAACGATTGATGGACAGAATGAGTAGAAAATCACCTAAGATGATGGTGGCGCCAAGATGATTAACGAGTTTGGCGGAACCAGAGTGGGTAGCAGTGAGGTAGTTGTTGGGAGAGCCCGTTCCAACTTTGAGATGAATGGGCGTACAGTCAAAAAGAAACTGGTGATTGTTCATTATGTGGTGACTGGCGCCGGAATCCAGAACAGGAAGGAGAGAACGGTTTCCCTCAGTGGACAGATAAATTTGTGAGTTGAAATGGAGCTCGGCATTCTTAGTGTTGTCTTCAAGAACGGCCTTGGGGCTTTCATTTGCGGAGTGGAGATTAGAAGAGGGGGTTTTGTTCCAGTTGGGTCTGAGATGAGGGTGGAGGAACCAGCATTTAATTTCTGAATGTTTGGACAATGGATTGTGATGTCCTTTGGAGCAGGGATGTTTGGGCCTTTTCCTTGCAACGGATTTGTGGAGAGCGACAGAAGGTGGGTTGTCAGGGATGGCGTCGGAGTTGGGCATTCGAGAGGATTCAAGATGAAGAACTTCGCAAAGCTTTTTCAGGATGCCAGTGGGGTTCTGAAGAGGAGAATCATTAAGAATTAAAGAGTAAACAATGTGGTAGAAAGAGCTGGGTAGCTTGGCGAGGATGGTGTAGCTCAGAATATCAGGTGGGACCTCAAGTTGGACAACGGTAAGTTTGTTCATAAGTTTCCTGAAATCCTTGATGTAGGTTGTCAGATCACCTTTGAAGAGATAACGGATGAAGTTGAGCCAGATGCGTCCACGGTTGTTTGAGGACTGTGAGGCATAGCGTTCAAGGATGGCCTTCCATATGGCGTAAGGATCTCCGTCATTCTCATTGTTGAAAATCAACTCAAAGGCTGATTCACCAAGGTGTTGAATGATAATGTCCGCCGCTTTGTAGATTTTCTTCTTCTGAGGACCAGTTAGCAGTGATGGAGGGGGTTCTAGGGTGAGGTCAAGAAGACCTTTTCTGCGGAGGTAGCTTTTAATTCTCAGAATCCAGGAAGGGAAATTTGAGTCGTTCAACAAAGGAATGTTGAGCTTGGACAAGTTGGGTTGTTCTTCTGAGTCGGACATTGAGCCTGCCTTGTCCAGTGCAATTTGTGGGACTGTAAATCTGAAAGTTTAATAGACTTCAAAGGACCAGACAGCGGGTAGACTCTAAGAAACAGAGGAGAGCAGGGAAAGAAAAGAAGATAGTCTGAGATAAGAATCTTGAAGGTTGTCAGAGCGTGAGCGTTTGCCGTAGCAGGTGGTTTGATGGAGTGGTCAGCTGGTGGTTAATGTTAGAGGTAGCATTGATCAAAGGTTGATGTTGGTGGTAGCGTCCGTGATGGAGGTCAATGGTCTTTTTGACACGGTCTTGCAAGGACTCGACCAGATGGCAAGGAGAATTCAGGATTGGAGTATTGACACGCGGCAGACTTTCAGGAGGCGCGCATGAGGGTGAGAGTGGGAAAGAGTTCACAGACAAGACACAGCAGCAGCGGACAGATGAGAATGAAAATAGACAATGAAATGAAAATAAAATAAAATGGAGAATGAAAATGGAATAAGATGAAAATAAGGTAAGAATAGAGTAAATGAATTGAGGAAATAATATGAGCATGAGCTTGAGCATGAGCTTGAATACCAACACCAACAATGTTAGTTCTTTCACCTGTCTAAGACCGACGCATCTGACCCTCTCTGTTGCATCCTCAGACAAATTTCCTGTGACTCAAGTTGGAGACATTGACATTCCCACGCCGTATGGAATTCTCTGAGTAAAGGATGTCCTTTTCTGTCCCCATGTCAACAGCACAATCATCTCAATTGGGCGCTTCAGCAAGACCAATGGTACAGTTTCTTTCAATGGAAAGCAAGATACACTAACGCAAGGCGGGTTGAAATTCCCATTGTTTGAAGTTCAAAATTGTTTCTTTATCCCCATTGTTCCTAAAAATGCCTCTCACCTCCATTAAATTGTTGAGATATGATCTATGCTTTCATGCAGTCTTCAGGACCTCAGTCCCTGCATGCTTGTAGTTGGTTACTCATTCATCATATGTCCTCACAAAGTGACATTGTCATTGACCTCTACAAGCATATATTGATCACTGGGAAGCAAGTGTCCTTAGTATAGTTGGTAGTACACTTGCCATGCACATGAGAGACCTGGGTTCAATTCCCAGAGGACACATGTTATTTTTGCATTCTTACAGGTTATGAGCCCAGTGCTACCCAAGCGCCAATCATGAGTGTGATCTTAGCATGTTGCCTTGCTTCCTTCACCCTAAATTCAGCACGGGGGTGTGTTGAGATATGATCTATGCTTTCATGCAGTCTTCAGGACCTCAGTCCCTGCATGCTTGTAGTTGGTTACTCATTCATCATATGTCCTCACAAAGTGACATTGTCATTGACCTCTACAAGCATATCTTGATCACTGGGAAGCAAGTGTCCTTAGTATAGTTGGTAGTACACTTGCCATGCACATGAGAGACCTGGGTTCAATTCCCAGAGGACACATGTTATTTTTGCATTCTTACAGAAATGAATACCACGGCATACTGCACCCACAATCATGTTGGGCACTTTTCCCTTAGAATGTTAAGAAGCACTGAAAAATAAAATGCAGTTGAGAACTTACCACCCTTACCTACGGAAGAATTGCCTTTCTGTGATTTGTGTGCACTGATGAAGGCCCAACACTTGCTGCCTGAAATTGAGTCAAGGGACATATGCCAAGCGCCTGGGGATTTTATTGCTTCTGACATTAACAATGTCAGAAGCAATGAGTATTTATCACAATTTATTCATTCTGACAATTGCGGATCTATTCTTAGGAATGTGCTCCGCCATCCCAATCAAGACACGGTCCAATGCTCCATCCAAGATTAAGCAATTGATCAGCAAATGTCATGTTTTATGTCCTTACCATTTTAAAAAATTTAGGAAGGATAATGAATTTGAATTTTTTAGATCAAGGGCTCTGTCCAATTTCTTTGAACAAGAGCAAATCCTACACAAGAAAACTGTCCCACACAAGCACCACCAAAACGGCGCAATTGAGCAACTCAACCAAACGCTGAAAGAAATGTCCAGGAAGATCCTACATGCATCTGGTCTGAACTCCAGCCTATTGAACTACGCGTTCAAGCATGCGGCGTGGATTGTGAATTGGCTAGTCCACACTGGCTCTACAAAAACCCCAATTGAGCTTGCAACACTAAAGAAAACGTTGTTGGCAATGCTCCAGCCATTTGGTTGCAAGGTTTTTATCTACAATAATAATCACCTGAAGCAGATGACACCCTATGCTTGGCAGGTTCACCACTTAGGGGTCTGCCCGGACTCCAAGGGATGGCTATTCTATGACAAGGACACCAACAAAATAACACAAGGAATCTCTTCTAAGTTTGTGCCGCCGGAAGCCTGGGTACATGGAATCAAAAACCTGTCTCTTGGGGACTTCACCTTGGGAGATGAACTAGACAAACAGGATGCGCTGGTTTGTGCCTTGCAAAAGAACATTGCTCACAATATTGACAACCCCAGCGTTGATTGAACTGCAATCAAGTGATCAAGAGGGGTGGATTGGTGCAATCAATGAGGAAAATCAGTCACTTTGGGACATGGGAGTAATAGAATTTGCAGAACCGCCAAGCAATAAGTCACAAATATTAGGTTCAAAGATACGTACTAACCACAAAGAAGGGACCAGACGGCAAGTTCATCCAAAAGAAGGCCCAGTTGGTTGCACAGGGATTCACGCAAGTCAAGGGAATCAGCTTCAAAGAGACTTTTGTGCCAACACCAACTTTTGCAGCCCTGCAACTTATCCTAGCCATCTCAGCAAAGAAAAACTGGCCAATTTGGTCATTTGGCATTAAGACTGCGTTCTTGCACAGCAAAATCAACAAGGAAATCTACATCCAACCTCCAAAGGGCCTGAAATGTCCTGAAGGCAAAATCATCCAAATGCTGAAATCATTATATGGCATGAAGCAGGCAGGGCGTTGTTGGTGGCTACACCTTTGGGAGCGGTTGGAGAAGATTGGATTCACGCCTAACCATGAAGATCCAAGCATGTATGCTTTTGATGGAAAGGGAGTACAAGCATTTCTCTGGATCCATGTGGATGATGGAGTCCTTACAGCAGATAATGACAACTTGTTACAAACTCTGGAGGAACAGCTTAGCCAGGCTATCACCCTTAAATGGGATGAATCTTTGGCATCAATTGTAGGAATCCAAATTAAGACAATAGAGGGCAGATATCAACTCCAACAACCAGCCTTGATCAATGAACTAATAGAAACAGAAAACTGCTTGCCGGTGGCAGCGGAGATCCTGCTCTTGAACACCAGCCTCTTATCAAACATATTGGTAAAGGCAGATAGCAAATACCTCCACAGAATAGGGATGCTCTTGTACTTGGCCCAGCGCACTTGGACCAACATTGCTTTTGGAGTTAACTTATTGGCCCAATTTTCACTTAACCCCAATGAAACTCACTGGGAAGCCCTGCGGCTCCTCATCAGATATGTTTCACACACAAAGACCTATGCTCTGCGCATTGCTCCCTGCTCCTCTGAATATCTCAAGATGTTTGTTGATGCAAACTGGGCTGGAGAAGGATCCCAATCTTTCCACAGCTTCATATTTATGCTTTGGGGTGTTCCAATTCACTGAGGATCTTGACGGCAGCTATGTGTGGCGCGGTCTACTTGTCAGGCAGAATACATGGCGCTTTCATAGGCAGCAGTAGAAGCATTGTGGATTTCTTCCATTGCAAAGAAGGTACATCCAACACTATATTCCAACAATCAAGCGGCTGTGAAAATTGCATCTGACTGGTCCAGCATGAAACGCACAAGGCACATTGAGCAGGAATTCCACTTTGTGAAAAAGCACCTCCAGCGTGGAGACTTAAAGATTCAATGGATCAAAGGGACAGACCAGTTGGCGGATGCCCTTACAAAGGCCCTGGGTAAAACTCAACACTCCAATTTCTGAAATCAAATTTTCTTTTGATATCACTTTCTTTCTGTCCAAGTTTTCTCCTTTTTTTCTGCCCTCTGATCTCCCTCACTTGTTTCATTTTTTCCCCTTTTTATCACTATTGGGTTGTGTTTCCTTTATTTTCCCATTTCTTTTCTTGCCTTGCGGTCTTTTCACAATTCACCCCTTATTTGTGGTAAATTGTGGGGGGGGAATATTAGGAATATGGATATAAGATAAGCATGGAATAATCTAGAACTACATAATATGTACTTAAATACCAGCAGATCACATAGTACGGTACTAGAACATTCCAGAAATCCATGCATTTACAATATAAATAACCAACTCCTGGACTTAAATTTCCTTTTATCCTTGGGTTAATGCACACTATTATTTTTTGACTAATTCCTCTCTACAGATTGAATTGATCATACCTGGAGGACAGAGATGGCAAGAGAGAACAAAGCATGTACAAGCAAGTAAGTGACTGAATGAATGAGGAGAGGTCTCTGTGAAAAATCAGGTCTCTAGGAGCGTATCTAGCCTAATGAAACACCAAAGAGTGGTGAGTTAGATGAGCACACAAACAAGGGCAAGAGCCTGATTGAATTTATCACACCTAGAGTGTTTTAAGGGCGTAATTTGGAGAGGAAGTGTTAGAAGATGAACTTATAGAACACAAGGACAAGGAGCAAGTGTTGTGGAGAGAAGCTTACTTGGAGGACAGAGACAGCAGGAGAGAACAAAGCATGTACAAGCAAGTAAGTGACTGAATGAATGAGGAGAGGTCTCTGTGAAAAATCAGGTCTCTAGGAGCGTATCTAACCTAATGAAACACCAAGGAGCGGTGAGTTAGACAAGCACGCAAACAAGGGCAAGAGCCTGATTGAATTGATCACACCTGGAGTGTTATAAGGGTGTAATTTGGAGAGGAATTGTTGGAAGATGAACTCATAGAGCACAAGGAAAAGGAAAGAGTGTTTTGGAGAGAAGCTTTCCTGGAGGACAGAGAAGGAAGGAGAGAACAAAGCATGTAAAATCAAGTAAGTGACTGAATGAATGAAGAGAGGTCTCTGTCCTCCAGGAAAAACCCGTTGTAGGAGACACCAAGATTAGGTTTCAAACATGAATATCACTATGGTGCTGCATGCATGTGCATGAAAATTTGCTTGCGGATGCCTTGGAATTACCATTTCCAATACCCCAGGGAACTCCCCCAAGGCTCCCATTTATTGGTTATACTGTACATTTTATACAACTCAGACCTACTTAACTTGCTTAAATCATCCAATACCATGTTGATTGGGTATGTGTATGATGTAGTACACTTATCTGCTGGAAAGGTACCAGAGAAAGCAATCCAAACAATGAGAAACCTGGAAACCCTATCCCTAGAATGGGGCCAACAACACGCTGCGGTCTTTGACCAAAGCAAGACTCAAATCATGGTATTATCAAAGGCCAGGAGCCAATTGTCTCTCCCAATCCACTTTGTTTTTGGAAACTCTTCACTACCCTTCCTAACCAATGTCAAATGGCTGGGACTCACTATTGATAACAAGCTTTCTTATCATCAACACATCAGCAAATTACTCGAAAAGGGACATTCCACCCTGAGATCTCTAGGCTTATTGGGAAACACGCGGTGGGGCCAGCCAGAATATGATAGGTTCAGGCTTGTTGATTCTGTCCTGCTACCAAGGTTAACATATGCAGCACAAGTGTGGTCCCATTCAAGGAAAATGTCCCGGATAAAAACAACAGCAACTACATTAGACAGAGCATGCACCAAATTCACCAAGGGTGTCTTCAGAAACACAAATCAGAGGTGGCTTGATAAAATTTACACCCACCGGCCGCTCTTGGAGGCAATAACCAAGGCCTCATTTCTCTTTTTTGCCAGGAAGCTTACTTTATCAGGAGGCTGTGCTGATGTGCAGAGGGATCTTCTAAGATGGCTAAAACTTGAAAAGAAGGATTATTCCACTATTTGTAACACAATTTGTAGAGACCATCTCAGAACCTCTGCAACCTTGAATGTGTAACACATCGAACTACAACTATCTACCAAAAAATTCTCACTGCCCACCCACATCACTTACCAAAATCTGGAACTCTCCAAGACTGAAGCTGTCAAGACTACCAATGCATAAATCAACAATGCCAACACAAATGACGGCCTCATATTCATGGATGGCTCTTTCCAGGAAGATAAAGGCAGAGGATCAGCTGCATTAATGATAAATGCTGACAAATCACTTCTTTTTTACTACAGGACAAGCGGCCATCCACTCAAACCATGAGTGTGAAATCATGGGGATCTTGGATGCCTTCAAAATTTTTATTGACTCAATACCGGATGGAATTAATTGTTTTAGTATATTCATGGATAACAAAGGCGCCATACTCAGACTGAAGAATCCACTGGCACCCAAGCCTGGCCAATATCTATATAAAGAACTGATGAATTTGTGGTTGCTCTTAGATCCGGACGTAAAACTTAGCATACTGTGGTGTCTGGGCCACTTGGGAATTCAAGGAAACAAGATGGCTGATAGAGCAGCTTATGCAGCAGTAACTGAAGGCAATATGCCCCCCTTCCACCTCCTTAGTAATCTAACCAAGGCCAGAAGATTAATTCTTGACCAAAGGCTCACTCTGAGTCACAGACTGAGGATTTGTGTACCCAACATCAGCATCCAAGCCTCTGCAGTTCTGAGTCAGCTTGAATCAGGATTCTGTAGCCTCAATAGTTACTTACTCATAATAAGGAGAGTATTTGAAACATCCTGCCCCAGATGTTGGTATCACAATGAGACAGTTACTCATTTTTTCCAATTCTGCCCATCCTACACCCCCCAACAAAAGTCATTGAAAAAGTAATTGAGACAAGGAGGAATCCTCTTCAACCCCAGCAACATCAGCTTGGCCCTGAAGAATCTAAAAGCTTGGCTGGCCTTGGAAATTTTTGTACGGTCATCAAGTTGTTTTTCTGCTATGAAAGATGCCTTCAAAGACCCAAACACAAACCTGACTGGACCCGCATGCTTGAGGGACCCCTGATCCAAAAGTCCCAACCCCTCCAGACCTACCCTCTTCATACGCTCAACTGCTGGTTTTATTGTTCTCCTTCTTCCCTTTTCTTTTTTATTCTCTTCTCTATTCTTCTTTCCTTTTCCCTCCTCTCTTAGCGCTATTAAAAACATTGTAGACAGCAGATGGGGAAACCTTGCACCCCCTCAACATCCCGGCACTTTGCATATCCAAAGTGGCCTGCGCGTAATGCAAATGCCCACTTTAAAAAAAACAACCCCCAAGCCCAAATTGCTGGGATTGTTGGCGGGTTGGGGCTAGTTAGCAGGCCCATATTTGTTTTTGACTTAAAAGCTGATGAACCTGCTTTCAAATACCTCAATTCAGTTTAGGGAAATTTTAAAATAATCTCTGATCATGAAAGTATAGAGGTTTAGGGAAAGGAGAATGATAGTGAGGAAAGATATATATATATATATATATATATATATATAATCAATTATTCATCTAATCCTGAGTAAAAATCAATGCTTCAAGGGCCTTTAGAGTCAGTTTTTCTTTGAATATATGCAGATCACAATCACTAGTTGAGAAGGCCTAAAAAAATAAAAAAATAAAAATTGATCTAATTATCACACAGAACTTTATAAAAGAAGGAGATGAGTCTAACTGATTATGATCCAATAGAGTTCATTGGAAACATCAACATTTTAATTTCCAAAAAATCTCATGTTTGAAATGAAAATGAACTTTCTTTCCAAAGGTTGAGTGGGCTAAATTAAGGATCACTTTCCAGTATCTCAATCAAAGGTTCTTGAGGGTAAAAATCCAATTCATTCAAAGGGGTTATTCATCAAGACTGGGTACTTCCTCTGAAAACCTTTCAGAATCCATCTGTTATGAAATTTCTATAGAATTTTTCAAAAGATTCACTTGAAGTAAAACCTTTTTTTTCCAATCTTGGTGATTTGGGAGAATAGGATTCACGCAATAGAAATATTCTTTGTCTGAGTTCTTGTATGTGATCATAAACTGATTCAATACTCATAGTACTTGAAATAGTGTAATCTACATATTTGAAATTATAGAAGGGATATAAAAAAATTGAAAGAAATAGAAATTCAATAATTTTGAACCAGTCATTGCAAAATTTAGGAATCATGGGCTGAACTATTGAAATAGGAATATGATAATTTCAAACTGCTTGAGATGAAAATTCCAGGGAATTTTATTTTTAGAGTTACTAACCTGCAAACCATTGTAGAGAATCCTTTGGGATTGGTTTAAGTTAGCAAATAGCTTTCTGGCAGTCACTTGAGGAGGAATCTAGTACTACAACTATTGATCAGATAGATGAATACTAAGTTTGATTTTGAATTTCCTGCCCCTCTGATTACTATAGTAAGTCTGAAAAAAATAAAATAAAAGATATTTGTGGCTGATTTTAAAATAGATTTGGTACCATAGTAGTCTCTATCAGACTTAGGATTAATATTTTCAAGCTTGATAAGGAAGAAGTGATGGAACAGATGGGTGACTTAGAGGATAGAAGCTGAGTAAGGGAATAATCTTTTATCTTGTATTATCCTTTATATATTTTATATTTTTTTATTTGGTTACTGATGAATAATCCTTTTATGTTACAGGTAGTGATTGAATAAGGTTGAAATGGCTGAGCCTATACTTGATAACTGATGGTGATGAAGGTAGATGATGATAGTATGGGTGTATGGTTGCTGATCATAGTATGGATGGATGATGATGATGGATGATGATGTTACAGGTATGGTTTAATGGGTTGATGATTGCCAAGGTATGGGGTAATGATGATGGATGATGATGATGATGATGATGATGATGATGATGATGATGATGATGATGATGATGATGATGATGATGATGATGATGATGATGATGATGATGATGATGATGATGGATGATGATGATGATGATGATGATGATGATGATGATGATGATGATGATGATGATGATGATGATGATGATGATGATGATGATGGATGATGATGATGATGATAGTTAATAGTTTGATGATGGTCAAAGTATGGGGTAATGATGATGGTGGTCAAAGTATGGGGTAATGATGATGGTGTTCAAGGTACGGGGTAATGATGGTGATGCCCAAGATATGGGGTAACAATGATGGATGGATGGTGGTGGTGGTGGTGGATAATGGTGATGGAGGATGATGGGTGATGGTCAATGATGATGGTCAAGGTATGGTATAATGGGCTGATGATGTTCAAGTTATGGGGTAAGGGTGGTGATGTTCAAGGTATGGGGTAGAGATTCCTGGGAGGCATCTGATCCCAGGAGGGGATGATGGCTGGGGGGGATGCCACCTGGATGGGGTAGAGAGGCCCTCCTTAAATAGAAAATCCTGCCCTCAGGGCTGCCCATGAGGTTCTCCTTACTACAGTGGAATACAGTTACATGAGGCCTTTTGGCTAGTCAGAGGAAGAGGCTGTGCATTACTTACATAAATGTACACCCTTGCATATATTTCTGTGCTGCATTGATACAGGTTCACCCAGCATAAGTTACTTCTGTGTAGTGGTGGTTGGTCATTTTTTTGGTTCTTCATGCAGTGCCTTGCATATGTTTCTTCTGTATAAAGTTTCAGAGGTTTTTCTGGTGCTGCATGCAGTCTCTTGCATATATTAATCCTGCATACTGCTGAAGTAGTTTGTTTGGTGCTGCATGCAGTCTCTTGCATATATTAATCCTGTATACTGCAGGAGTGGTTTGTTTGGTGCTGTGTGGTTTTTACTGTATGTGGTATGTATTTGAGGGCTTCCAGGGTATCTCCATGATCTTCACTGATCTGTGACACCTGATTGGGGTATGGTTAGGCAAGGGTTAATTTGATCTGAGGGCTTCCAGGGTATGTCCATGACCTTGACTGATCTCTGACACCTGATTGGGGTATGGGTAGGCCAGGGTTATTTTGAGCTGTATCTTTTAATCCATGAGAGATAGAGGGTTACTTTGGCTGAGTTACTAGGGGTTATTTTTGGTGTGAAATTCAATTTAAAGGTCATTTTGAAGGTTGGGGCTGTCCCTATACTATAAAAAGTGATTCTGATGGCTATTGGTTAGGTTTTGGAGCACCACACCATCATTGTAGCTTAGTGCCCAAGCAGGAATCTAGAGTTAGCCCCACCCAGGTTTGATTCCTGGAAATGGTTTTCCAATATTTTAAAAGATTAAAAGTTGAAATGCTAGAGGGCATGGTCTGTGATGTCAAAATGGAAGCCAAACCAGCCCAAGACTCAGCTCCAATGGTGCACAGATTACAGGGGTGTGTTAGAATTACTAACCTGCACACAATTGTTTTAGCTTAGTGGTAAAGCAGGCACCTGGAGTTAGCCCTACCCAGTTTTGAGTCCTGGAAATGGTCTTCCCATCTTTGAACAGTTATGTTTCCTTCAGAGTAAAGAAACATAGGTTTGGATTTGGTCGTTTTTAACCAGCAAGCTCATTTATTGCTTGTTGAAAAATTTCAAAGAAGTCTTTCATTACTTCAGGTTTAAGCCATTCATCCTCAGAGGGGAATTAAAAAGAATCAGTTTGAAATTTGATGATTCTGGAGTGCTGATTTTTATGGAAATTAAGAAGAAGAATTCATTTAATAGCTCAACTTCCACTGTTTTGGAGAATCATTAGTAGCTTCCTTAAATTTGTTTTTGTGATATTCCAAAAATAGTCATTAATTTTTCAAATTTCTGTGTCCTTGATCTGGAAACCCCCACAAATTTAATGATGGAGCTGAGTTTTTTAATAGCAACAAAATAAATATTCAAGCCTTCTTTGATAGCCAGTTTGAGGATATGAGGATAATAAATTTAAAATGAATAAAAATTCTACCCAACTATAATGAATATTTTGGAAATTTTGGAATTAAATTTCCTGGTCAAGTTATTACACTATCATTAGATCTGGAATTATCAGTAGTAATAAATCAAAATTTACCTATCAATTTCAAAGCATGAAGGATCTGTTTCATTTGTTTTCTGATTTCAATTCCATTACGCAGAGCTGCAAGTTTTTTGATATTGTTTAGTTTCCAATCAATATTTAAAAAGAAATCATTAACCACCATATAGCCATCATTTTGATGGTGTAACAAAAAAATGGTGGTAATTGAAATATTAAGGCGTATCAGAGTTAAGAAAAACCGCCATTAAAAATCAAAAAAACCCACTTATTTCACATCAGATGTGTCAGAGTTACCTGGAAATAAGTGGGTTTTTTCAAATAAAGTATTTAAAGGCTTCCACCACCTGTCCACGTCATCCAACCCTGGCTTCCGACCTCCTTTTAAATCTGACCTCATTGGAAAAAAATTTGATTCATCGCTCTTCATCTCTTCATCACTATCCTCATCACTTCATCACTCTCATCACTTTATTGCTTTCATCACATCCAGCTAACTCTCATTGGATTGCTATCCTGATCAGTTCATCACTCTCATCCGTTTATTGCTTTCATCACATGTAGCTAACTATCATTGGATCACTATCCTTATCACTTCATTGCTCTCATCCATTTATTTCTTTCATCACATCCAGCTAAATCTCATTGGATCACTTTCCTCATCACTTAATCACTCTCATCAATTTATCACTTTCATCACGTCCTAAATCTCATTGCTTTATCCCTCTTTTTACTTAATCACTCTCATCTCTTCCTATTCTCATTGCTTCATCACTCTCATCCTCTCATCACATCATCACTCTAACCACTTAAAAACTCTCATAGGCCTTCATCCCTTCATCCCTCTTACTATTATTAAATGGCCCCTCAGCAATTATTCCCCTGAAAGTCCGCTAAACAATCCAATGGACCAAAGCAAACATCCCCCAGGAACTCAACATCCAACAATCCTCCTACATCAGCTTCCAAAGTCTCAAGTCAGCTCAAAGAGAGCTGATCACATCATCCTGGTAAACTGGCTCAAAATTCTTTCCAACTACAATGCTTGCTTTGGATTGGAAAATGAAACACGCATTGGCCAACCTCCATCCTCTAAGGTCAATGGTTATCTCCTCATGGCCAATGAGCTCAAGAATAAAACAAAAGGTAGGCTGAATCTGTCATCCAAACAGATGAGGGATCAATTCCATAATTATCAAGCCAAGTACAAAAAGGCCAACTCCATGTCAATCTCCACCAGCTTTGGTATCACCAACTCTGACAAAGCCAAGGGAATCAAATTAGTGGTTGATAAGTTGGACTCCATTTTTCCTTTTTATATTCAAATTGATGAAATATTTGGAAAGAAGGCCAACATCACCCCACTAGCCGCTTTTGATGCCCAAAAATCCAATTCAGTTGACGCTGAGGACTTGAATGGGGATGCTCAGCCTAGCAATGGTGATCCCAAAGAAACCTATGAGTGGCCCCCATCTGATGCCAAGGAGGATATTCAAACACAATGAGCTCCAATCACATCTACTTCCGTGTTGATTGGGGAGTCAAACCAAACCTTGGAACCATCCCCTCCTTCTTTCAATTGGTCTCTTCCTGAGGTGGAAGAACTGGAGAACTTGGCCAATGAGCAGGATTTCATTCCTGTATCACCATTGCCATCAACATCTGCTCAAGTAAGGAACCAAGTTCTTTTCTCTTCTGTCCAGTTAATCCTGACTGATTTAAATTAAAAAGAAACAGGCTCATCCATTCCTGATTGGCAAAAAACTCAAGCCAATGGGGCCTCCAAAGTCCCCTTCAAATGAGAGCAATGATGTTCCCACACAAACCTCCTCTGCAAAGGGAAAGAAAAAGGCCTCCCATTCCATCAACATCAACCCCAATAGCATTCAAAAGAGGAGAAACACTTCAGATTTTTTTGGCTTTGAGGAGGTCATGGAGAAGCAAGATTCAAGTAAGCCAATTGGATTATCTTTGCTTTCAAAATCAAGCTCATTCCCATTCCCCTCTGAAAAAAAGTGAAATTGCAAATTGAATCTGAAAAAATTCAGTTTGAAAAGGAGAAGTGGGTTTTTCAACTGGCTATTGATTTTCAAAAGCAGAAAGCCAAGAGTTTGGATCACAAGCAAAAATGGGATTCCAAGTGGAAGTTGAAACAGGCTGAGGTAGAATTTCAAAAAGAGGAAAAGGAGAAGGATTGACAAGTGCAACTGCAAATGGAGAGGAAAAACTGGCAACAGAAAAAAAATGATAAGTGGTCAATGGCTGCAGCATACATTGGTAGCAGCAGAACAGTAGATGAATTAAAGCATATTACTCAAATTCTGGGCTTGTAAATATATTTGCCTTGATGAAAAAATTAAAAAGAAAAAAAATCATTTTTGATTACAACAATTTTTAAGACTTTTTTTAACCCCACCAATAAAAAAATATTTTGTCTTTTTATTTATATTTTTTTTCCTGGAGTATATTGTCCCACTCCCCAAGTCCCTGCAAGTGTTTCTAGTTGTTTTGTTGATTTGCATTGACATTGCCATTCTTGTATGAGTGGCAGTCTCCACAGCAGGAAAACTACAGTGCTTGTACTTATTGGCTGCCCAAAACATTTTGACCACACCTTTTTGCTTGAATTCAATTCCAAAGCCCAGGTTAGGAAAAAAAAATGGCCATCAGATACTTGATATTTTTCCATGTTTTCAATAAGTTTTCCATTTGATTTCCTGGTTAGAACTGCAAGTAAAAAGGAATACTCAGAGATTTCACCTTTGTCAATGTGAGGTGAGTTGTAAAAAGAGTTGGATGTGAAGGTGACATGCGGAGAGGAGTCAAAGGGAGTAGGCCAAGAACCAAATGTGAGTGATGAGAAGGATGGGAGGCCATTGTCCTTCATTCTTTCACAGTTTGATTCAAAGGGAAGTCTGGCCAAATTGAAAAACATTTGCCCTAAAATTTGAGAGACTTTGTCTGCCTTAAGATTGAGAAAAGCATACTCTTTAGGGGAAGATTGAATAGATGATTTGTTCACATAGTGTCCAAATAACTCAAAGGGATCCATTGATTTTTGCCATCCAATTGCCCACATTTTTTCACCCCAAGATCTTGAGGGACCAACCGTGTTGAAAAATTTCTTTGACTGGTGAAGGAAAGTTATCACAAAGTTGATTTCCCTCTTGTCTTGATCAGAAACTTTATCCAATGGGAAAAATTCAATTATTTCAACAAGACTGTTGTGATCAGACTTATTGAGAACAATTACTTTTCCACGGTGGAAGAAATGGAACTGCTTGATTGTCTGCTTGGCAAGTTCAAACTCAGCCGGTGAGGGTTTTTGATTTTTATTTTTGTTTCCAGAAGTAATTGCAGGATACAGATCCAAAGTTTGTAGTTTCCATTCAGAACATACAACCTTTTCATTGATGCCCCCTCTGCAAGTTCCAAATAGATTTTGGATGCCCTCATTTGATTCGTCTTTTGCTTCAAAGCCCTCTGCTTGCCACCTCTCTTTATGTTTGTTGCCTCATCTCCTTCCATCTTGTTCCCTCCAAGGCAAATGCTCTGCTTGGGGTGAGGATCAAAAAGGGATTCAATTTGGAGTATAACATTGTGAGTGTGGTGGACGAAGCAATGGAATTGAAGCAAAAGCAGTCAAAAAAGGATTACCAAAAAAAATGTCAGTTACGTGATCAAAAAAAAAAACCAAAAAAAACCAAAAAAAAAAAAAAAAACTGGGTGCGGGCATGAACTAATTGAGCCGGGCTTATTACTCCCAAAAAAAAAAAAAAAATTAGTTACATCATCAAAAAATAAAAATAAAAACATACCAGGGGGAAAACCAATTGGGTTGGGCCAGGAACCAGGTAGATAGGGCCTGGCACTGCCATCAATGCGGAGGGGGGGGTGTCAGCTGCCTTTGACGCGGAGGGGGGGGTTGGCTACTGATGACGTGGAGGGGGGGGGGGGGTTGGCTGCCGTTGATGCAGAGAGGGGGGCTGCCAACCAAGCAAAAGGGAGGGGGGGGCAACCAAGGCAAAGGGGGGGGGGGCAAGTGAGAGGGGGGGAGGGATAATTGTGAGGGGGGGGGGCAAGGGGGGGGAGCAATTGAGAGGGGGGGCAAACAAGAGGGAGGAGAGGGGGGGATGCAAAGGTGAGGTTAGCAAGGATGGATGGGAGGGATGGAAAAGCAGGATGAGGAGGATGGGGGGGCTTACCTGGGAGATCAACCAAGGAGGTGGGGGGTCCTAAAGGTGGATTGATCAAAGAATCAGACTTGGATGATGGGGAGGATGAGGAGGAGGATGAGGAGGAGGGAGGGGGGAAGAGCTTACCAGGGGTTCCAACCAAAGGAGGAGGGGAGGTGGTGGGTGAGGTGGGTGGGTGAGGAGAAGTGGTGAGGTGGAGGTGGTGGGTGAGGCTGAGGTGGTGGGTGAGCAGGAGGGGTGAGGTGGAGGGACCAGTGGTTTTGTGGGGTGAGGTGGAGGGTGTTTTCTGTCTAAGTCCACCAAAAGAGAAAAAAAAACCAAGTGAGTCAGCCAATGAATCTTGGGTGAACAACCAAAACCAAAAAAATACGGTGAAGGGATTTTTCACCTATTTTGAAATCAAACATTACTCATCAAAGCAAGCAAGGGTGAGAGGAAGAATGCACTCTCTCATAGAAGAAGATGAGGAACAAGATGAGACAGGGATGACTTGAGGCGGATCAGGAATATCATCTTTGAATATTTTTTCCCATTCATCTTTGATGTTGGCCAAAAGGTTGTGAAGGATTACACAAGTGATAATCCAATTGATGATGAACTTCATTTCTTTGGTATTTTTAAGCTGTTTTTGCATTTCCTGTAAGCTGGCCCATCTTCATTTCAGGACTCCTATGGCATGCTCAATCCAAACTCATGGTTGGGCAAGATGATAGTTGAAATCAGTTTTTCCTTGATCATTGAAAAAAACATTCCGCTATGCTGGAACCAAATATTTCCCACTAGCATAAGCTGAATAGGCCATAAGGTATTGATCTTGGTCAAAGTAGATCTCTGGTTGTTGGGCAATCCACATCTGATTGAAAACATATGAATCATGACAAGAACCTGGAAGGCCAGTATGGAGGGATATGAACTTCTTGTTGTTATCACAAACAAGTTGTAGTGCCACAGAGTATCTAAACAAACAGACCAAAAACATTTTGTCAGCGTGTGATCAAAGGTGTTGGAAAAGAAATGAATCAATTGCCTTTTTCCCAATCAAAATAGTGGTTGCCATCTAGCTTGGGTTTTTGACTCAAGGGGATGGTGGTTCCATCAACAAAACCAATGCAACCAGGAAATCCTTTGGTCTCCATTACTTGAGATATATCCTTGATTTCTTCTTTGGTTGGCAAAGAAAGGACTGAGCAACAGAAAGATAGGATAGCAACCATTACTCTTTTGGTGTATGAGTCAATGGTTCCATATCCGACTGAGAATAGATTTTCTAATTGATAAATTGCTGCTCCATTTCCATTTGATCCCAATCTACAAAGAGCAACAGCCAGTTGGATAGCTGGATTGCATTGAGGATTCTAAGAATTTTTCTGGAAGATGTGGTGGTATTCAATCATCTCCAAAATTTTTATGAATGAAGGCAATAGAGTTTGGAAAAGTTTCTGGAGGCTTAAGTCAGGGAGGGTATGAAGCTTTTGCCTTTCATACATAGGGTTGTGGAGAGTTTTTCTTCTTGGAAAAATGTATTGCTTTTTTAATAGAGCATTCAAAGCCAACCAAGTTGATTCAAAATTGGAGTCTGAATGGGAGTCAAATAATAACAAAAGTTCAGTCAGCTTTTTTGAATTTTCAACATGCTGCCAAGAAGTTTGATGGGACATGTTGAGAAAGATTGTGATTTGATGTGGGGTGATGAGATGATTATGGGATTTTTGTGAAGATGGAGATGTGAATTGATGGAGATGACATGTGTGTGATGTGATGTAGATGGGACCGGTATGGATTTGCTGATGTGGATGGGTGTTTTGGATGTGATGGATGGTGGATGGATGATGATGCATAAATGGCGGGTTTGATGTTTGAAATCCGCCATTTTCATGAAACCCGCCATTTTGAAATACACCAGTTAGGGGGTATGTGTATTTCAGAAACCCGCCATTTTTAATGGGGGGTTTTGTCAAAAAAATGGGTGGTTTCTAATGGGGGGTTTGCTAAATTTGATACGCCCTATTAGGGTGTATCAAAGTTCAGCAAACCCACCATTTTTTAATGTTGGGTTTCAACCCAAATCCGTCATTAAAAATCAAAAAAACTCACTTATTTCACATCAGAAGTGTCAGAGTTACCTGAAAATAAATGGTTTTTTTCAAATAAAGTATTTAAAGGCTTTCAACGGCTCAAATAAAGGTCATTCCACATCATCAACCCTTGTTTCAACCTCTGAGCTCATCCAAAAAATTATACCTCCAACATCATTGGAAAAATTTGATTCATTGCTCTCATCACTTCATCACTCTCATCCCCTCATCACTTTATCACTCTCATCCCCTCATCACTTCATGACTCTCACCACTCTAACACTCCCATTGCTTCATCACTCTCATCACATCCATTGTCTAATTGCTTCATCCCTGCTTTCATCAAATCGTAACTCTCATTGTTTCATTGCATCATCACTGCTTTCATCACATACCTTCATCACTTCATTGCTTCATCACTTTACTGCTTCATCCCTTCATTCCTCTTACTCTTTTTAAATGGCCCCTCACCAAACCTCCCCCCACAATTCCACTCCACAATTCAATAAAACAAAGCAAAAATACCCCAGGAACTCAACATCCAAAAAAGCTCCCCCATCAGCTTTGAAAGGCTCAAGTCAGCTCAAGAGAGCTGATCACATAATCCTGGTAAACTGGCTCAAAATTACCTCCAAATATGATGCTTTCTTTGGATCCAAAAATGAAACAAAAGTCGGCCAAACTCTGTCCTCTCAGGTTAATAGTTATCTCCTGATGGCCAATGAACTGAAGAATAAAACCAAAGTTAGGCTGTATCTTTTGTCCAAACAGATGCAGGAGCAATTCAAGGACTATCAAGCCAAGTACAAAAAATCCCACTCAATGTCAATCTCTACTGGCTTTGGTATTACCAACTCTGATAAAGCCAAGGGAATCAACTTGGTGGTTGATAATTTTGACTCAATTTTTCTTTTTTATGTTAATAGGGATGAAACCTTTGTAAAAAAGGCCAATATCACCCTATTAGCTGATTTTGATGCCAAAAACTCCAATTCAGTTGATGCTGAGGACTTGGCTGTGGATGCTCCTCCTAGCAAAGATGATCCTGCCAAAACCTATGACTGGTCCCAATCAGATGTGGAGGAGGATATTCCAACACAACCAGCTCCAATCATGTCTACATTGGCATTGATAAATGATTCAAAAACTTCCTTGGAGGTCTCAATTAATTCTTTCAATTGCTCTCCTCCTGGGGCGGAAGAACTGGGAAACTTGGCTGATAAGGAGAATCTTATTCTTGTATTGCCATTGCCATCAAAATTTGCTCAAGTAAGGAACCAAGTTCTTTTCTCTTCTATCCAGTTAATCCTGACTGATTTAGATTGTAAAAAAACAGCCTCATCCATTCCTGAATTTCCAAATACTCAAGCCAATGGGGTCCCCCACATTGAATTCAAATGAGAGTGACAATATTCCCACACAAACCTCCTCTGCAAAGGAAAATCAAAAGGCCTCCAATTCCATCAACTCAACCCCAATAGCCATCAAAAGAGGAGAAACACTTCAAATTTTTCAGGCTTTGAGGATATCATGGAGAAGCAAGATTCAATTAAGTGAATTGATTTATTCTCCTTGATTTCAAAATCAAGCTCATTCCTATCCCCCTCCTCCAAAAAAATAGTGAAATCACAAATTGAATCGGAAAAACTTCAATTTGAAAAGGAGAAGTGGGATTGTCAACTGGATATGGATTTTCAAAAGCAGAAAGATGAGATTTTTACTCATGAACAAAATTTGGATGCTGAGTGGCAAATGAAACAGGCTGAGATGGAGTTTCAAAAAGAGGAAAAGGAGAAGGATCAAAAGGAAGAGAAACTCAAAAAGGATAGGGAAAGGCTAGCCATGGGAAAGAAAGATATGTTGTTGGTAGCCATGGCATTTATTGGTAGAATTAGAACTGTGGATGAAATAAAGGAAATTAATCAATTTATTGCCTTTTAAATATATCTACTTTTATAAAAATATTTTAAAAAAATGATTACAACAAAATTTGAGACTATTTTTAACACCCCCAATGAACAAATCTTTTTTATTTTTATTTATATTTTTTTCCCTAGAGTATATTTTTCCACTGGCCAAGTCCTTGCAAGTTTTTTGAGTTGTTTTATTCATTTGAATTGACATGGCAATCCCTGTATGGATGGTGGTCTCCACAGCCAGAAAAGTACAGTGCTTGTACTTATTTGCTGCCCAGATAATTTTAAAATACCTTTGTGTTTGAAATCAATACCAAAATTGAAGTCAGGAAAAACAAAATGGCCATCAGATACTTGATATTTGTCCTCATTTTTGATAAGTTTTCCATTCAATTTTTTGGTTGGAACCACCATTAACAAGGAATAGGACAAGATGTCACCTTTGTCAATATGAGGAGAGTTGTAGAAGGAATTGGAAGTGAAGGTGATTTTGGGGGCAAATTCAAAAGGATTCAGGATTGATCCAAATTCAAAGGCAGAGAAGGAGAGGATTTTGCTGTCCATCATTTTTTCATTGTTGGAATCATGCACCAGTCTGGCTAATTTTTGGTACATTTGGCCTAGGATTTGGGCAGCCTTGTTGGACCTGAGGTTCAAACAATAAAACTTTTGAGGGGAAGATTTGACTGCAGCTTTCTTCAAATATTTTCCAAATAGCTCTGAAGGGTGCATCAATTTTTGCCATCTGATTGCTCACATTTTTCCACCCCAAGATCTCAAGGAACCAACAGTGTGGAAAAATTCTTTGGAATTGGTGAAGTAAATTTATGACCAAGTTTATGTCCTTCTTCTCTTCCTCAGAGAGTTTATTCAGTGGGAAAAACTCAATTATTGCAACAAGAGACTTGCAATCTGATTTTTAAACAACAATAAAGTTCCCAGAGCTGAAGAAAAAGAATGGTTTGATCCTCTCTTTGGCTTGTTACAACTATTTGGGGCACAGCTTTCAACAGGTGAACATGGCAGGATACAGATCCAAAGGTCTAATTTTTTTCCAGAACACACAAAATTTTCATCAATCCCCTCAATCCTCTGCCACTTCCAAAAAAATTTCAGAATCCCTCTGTTGAGTCCTCTTGCGCTAATGAGCCCAATTCTTGCCACCTCTTTGGATGTTTCTCAAATCATCTCCCCCTTTTTTTACAGTTTACTTTAAATTTTTGCACCTAAATCAATAATCTGGAGTAATTAAATAAAATCAAGAGGAAGATTGAAGAATTTTGAGGCTTTGGGTGTACCCAGCTTTGCTCTGGTCCAAGACAAACTTTTTTGGACGCCACGTTCAACCCCCCACAAACCCTACCCAATCAATCCCCTTGGGAGCCTGACCAAGTCTGCTTGGAATACACCAATTCAAACTTTGCCAGGAATCCAGACAGGCTTTATAAACCATATTTAGCTTGAAAGAAGCACTTGGAAGTAGAAGGGCTGATTTTTTTAAATAATTTTCAAGACTTTTGTCTACCAGCTCTACACAGCTGGATTACTGCGTGGGGGGTTTGGACCATATAAGCCACTATTGTGGCTATGAATGTGGCCCCATGCAGTGATTTTGAAATCATTATAATTATGGAAGTCACTCCTAAACTAAACACAGCACTCATTTTCTGAATTCATATGTGACTCATGGAATATATAAGGAATATAACTAAATAAAATTACTCCTTGATTTGTACAGTGGGTAGACAAAAGTTGTGCAACTTATTTTGAAGTGCCCACACTGACACACTCAATACTGACTGGGGATCTTTTTACAACTCTCATTAAAAAATATTTGTGGAACTCTTCTTGTTTACCACATTGATTGAACACCACAGATCCCCTCTTTCCATCAATTTGTTTCCATCCATCTCTGCTTCAATTGAATAACCTCTGTGAGTGTTTCTTTTGTCTCTAGGATTTTTTCAATTGTTTTTTTTTCCTTCTTCTGAGTTTTTAATCTTATATGAGGAATCAAAATGAAATAAAAATTTCTAACTGACAAGATCAAGCTCAGGATTCTAGGGATGTATCATGCAGGCCAATTGGGTAATGTTCTTTTGGAAAAATTGAATATTCCAAGGAGAACAATTTTCCATGTCCTCCAACAATTCAGCCAACAAGGGACCATCCAATCAGTAAAATTCCCTGGAAGACCTTCAAAAATAACCAATGAAGATATTTGAAATCTCAGGAACACCATCAAGCACTACCTCAAGTTGAAGGCCTCCATGATCAGGGATTCAATATTGAAGGATGTCTTAAATTGGAAGATCTGACAACATGCTCACAAGATGGGCTTTTTCTCAAGGGCAGCTGCCCAGAAGCCCTTTATAAACAAAGACCAGAAGGAGAGAAAACATAAATTTTCCTGAAAAAAATCAAAATTTGACAGTGAGAAATTGGAAGAAGGTGATCTGGACTAATCAATCTAGCTTTGAAATCAGAAAGAATTTGCAGAAATTCATGGTCTGGAGATCTTCCAATGAAAAGTTTGAAGCCAACTTCCTTTCTTCCATATTCAAGAGTGGGAGGTCCTCAATCATGATCTGGGGTGCTTTCATTGGTGAAATAACTTCAACTTTTGTCATCATGCCTCAAAAGTGATTCACCACAAAGGACTTTATCAAAATTGTTTACAAGGGTGCTCTTTTACCATGGATTAGAAATTTCAAGGAATAAATTATTTTTTTAAAGGAGGATGGGGCCCTTGTTCACAAGAGCAATATCAGAAAGGACTGGCAACAAGCAAATGGCATCAAAAATTTGACTTGACTGACTCAGTCCGCCAAACTCAATCCAATCAAGAATTTATGGAAAATTCTTAAAAATAATATCCAGTAGCTCTAACAGACAAAGTCAATCCCAGAGATGGAAAAGGCACTCAAAAGTGCCTGGGGAAATGTTCCTCATCAAAATATTGAAAATCTCATCATCTCAATGCCTGATTGAATGCAGGCAGTCATCAAGGACAATGGAGGTTCTAACCAAAGGTATAATTGGTTTTATTTTATTCTATTTTATTTTATTTTATTATATTTTATTATATTTTATTATATTTTATTATATTTTATTTTATTTAATTTAATTTTATTTTATTTTATTTAATTTAATTTTATTTTATTTTATTTTATTTTATTTTATTTTATTTTATTTTATTTTATTTTATTTTATTTTATTTTATTTTATTTTATTTTATTTTATTTTATTTTATTTTATTTTATTTTATTTTATTTTATTTTATTTTATTTTATTTTATTTTATTTTATTTTATTTTATTTTATTTTATTTTATTTTATTTTATTTTATTTTATTTTATTTTATTTTATTTTATTTTATTTTATTTTATTTTATTTTATTTTATTTTATTTTATTTTATTTTAGGGTATTATATTTTTCACACCCCCAATCCTTGATTTTGCACAGTTTTGATGCTGCCAAAACATCCCAAAATTTCCCCAATCCATGCAGTAATCCTTGATTTTGCATGGTTTTTGTGGGGCGGTCAAAAAACAAAAAGGAAATTGTGCCTAGAAAGCCATCTAAAACCCCTGTAAAAGAAAGATGAGAGTTTTTGGCCAATCTAAAGGCCTTCAAAATTACACTTAAAAAATTGGAAAAAAAACACTTTGCATCTCAAATCTTTTCAAATTTAAAAGGTTTTTTTGTTTTGAATATTTTGGATAATCTGAAGAGGCAAAAAGTTTCCAAATATGACAGGCAATCCAAATATGATTTTAATAGACTTTTAGTACTTCATTTCCCAGCCAGAAAATGGGATTAACATAAAAAATAAGACATTCTTTTCAATTTTTTTCCTGATATTTCCAAAGAACTTTCCAAATTTTTAGCTTTCAGTCTTTAATTGGGCATTGAAAAATGTAGGAGAAAATTATTTGGGGATTTTTAGGATCAATTTTTTGCTGAAAAATAGTTGATCTATCTACAAAAATAAAAGCAAGTGTCTGTTTTGGGGTGTGTTTTGAAGCAATTTCTGATACTATTTTTATTAATCTTATGGGAAATCTGAGTTGAAATTTTTGAAATGCACTTCAAATGAATTTTTTTTTTTCATATTTTTTTTTGAACTTGATTTAGCCCTCAAATGGCTAACCTCAAATCACCATGTCTAGAATCCTTTTTGGGGTAGGTCCACATTTCTATGGTCAGCTCCCCAATCAGATCTCCTTTGGAAGGCTTTTGCTAGCAAGGAATCACAAAAATGGGAAGATTTGATTGATAATAACTTGAAACTTGGTTTAAAGATTTTTCTTCCTCCTAAAAATTCTACACATGCAAGAAAGAAGGTATTACCAATTATTTGTTTGTTTCTTTGCTGAATTTTTCATATTTTTATTTATAAATTATTGACTCAATGATTCAGAGAAAAAAATTCTCCTTTTGCGTTTTTAAGTATGAATTTTTTGGAAAAAAAAAGCTAAAGGAAATATTCACATAATTTCTTTGGGACCTTTTCAATGCCCACTTAAATACTGCAAGCTCAAAATTTGGAACATTTGTTGGAAAGATAAGGGAAAAAAATTGAAATGAATTTCTTATTTATGATTTTAATTCCATTCTCTGGCAGAGAAATGAAGTACTAAAAATATATAAAAATCACATTTGAATTTTCCTGTCATATTTGGAAAATTTCTGTATTTTCAGATTTTCCAAAATTTAAAAAAAAATAATTTAAATTTGAAAATATTTGAGATCTAAAGCATTTTTTTTCAATTTTTCAGGTGTGATTTTGAAGGCCTTTAAATATGCCAAAAGCTCCCATCTCTATTTGACAGAGGTTTTGGATGCCTGTCTAGGCGCCTATATATATATATATAATATATATTTTAACACCCCTCCAAACTGCATTAAATCAAGGATTACTGCGTGAATTGGGGAGGTTGTGGGACATTGTGGCAACATCAAAACGGCAAAAAATCAAGGATTGGGGGAATGAAAAATATAACACCCTTTATTATTCTCATTACTTACCATCTTATTTGTTGCTTGTTTAACTCCCATCATTTTTTGATTGTACATTATTTTTTGATTTTTTTTACCATCATAAAATTAAGGTAAATTTGAAATTCATGGCTCATTGAGACATGCAAATGGTTAAAAAGGGGCCATGTGGCATGCCACATGATCCAATGCAAGCTGTGTACAACCCTGCATGGCTCAAAGAGTTGCACGGCCTACCCAGCCTGGTCTGCCGGAGTGTTGAATCCCACACACCACGGGACCGCAGTGAGCCAAAAAAAACAAAATGGAATGAAAGGGCACTAAAATAACCCATGAATCAAATAAAACTTCCAAAAAACAGGAATCCACCAAAAAATCAAAGAAATCAAAAAATCTTGATTTTTTGGTTAAAAAAAACAAATAAATAAATAAATAAATAAAAAACAAACAAAAAAACTGGGACTATCCAATGGACTAGCCCTAAAGTAAAAAGACCCAAAAAAACACAAGTAACTGGACTAGCCCTAAACTAAAAACACCAAAAAAAGACAAGTAACTTGACAAGCCCTAAAGTAAAAACACCAAAAAAAAGACAAGTAACTTGACAAGCCCTAAAGTAAAAACACCTAAAAAATACAACTAACTTGACAAGCCCTAAAGTAAGTTCAACTTGACTAGCCCTAAATTAAAAAGGCCCAAAAATTAAAGGAGTCTTTTGACCAGCCCTAAAGTAAGTTCAACTTGACTAGCCCTAAATTAAAAAGGCCCAAAAATTAAAGAAGTCTTTTGACCAGCCCTAAAGTAAAAGTGCCCAAAAAATACAAGTCTTTTGACCAGCCCTAAAGTAAAAACAACAAAAAAAAAACAAGTTCAACTTGTGTTAAGCTGATCCCATCCCAAGCTTGACATAAGTTAAGCTTGTGATGGAATCAGCCCAACACAAGTTGAACTGACTTACCATTAAACTCTAATTCAAAACACTCAATATAACAATGTTAACTCAAAACACTCAACATAATGATGTTAAAAATGTGATGACCCTTTATATTAATAGAACTTGTTTTCTGCATTAAAATTAAAATTTATATGAAACCCAATGATGAAATGAAGTCAAAGTCTAGAATCTCTATAATCTAGAATAAATTTGCAGTTGATCTTTGATATGATCAACCCAACCAGAGGCTTTTTTAGAAATCAAGGAATGTGGTTTTGCTGCAATGGGCGGAATTGGAATCATTTCTCCCTCAAGTACTAATAAAAACCAGTGATTATTTTTTAAAAAGGAAATGAAAATTGGATCTGAATGATCAGTAACACCATTTTTCATTGGAGTATAAGTATCACATGACTCCAATGAAATGAAACATATAGGTCTGGAATATGTTTCTGCTATGATTTGACCCATATCTCATTTAGCCAGCCATTTTGAGGAGGGAATCTTTTCATTGATGTCTTCAACATCAAGTCTTTGTTTAATCTTTTAAACCTCCTTTGAACCACCAATCATCTTAATGTAGCATGTGTTATGTTTCTCTAATGTTTCAATCATTTCCTTCCTAACATCAAACCAACCATGTTCTTCATAACCAAGAGATTTAGAAATGACTCTAAATCCGCAATTCCCATCCCCAATTTGATCCCAAACCTCACCCAAGAACTTGTGGAATTTCTGAGGGATTGGATTGAGGTGATTCATGTTTGGTTCCTATCATGAAAACCAACTTAGTATTAATTTCTTTAATCAGATCAATCAAATGAATACTCACCAAAGATGAGCTTCTGGTTGAGCTTTGCTGCACATTCTCTTCCTCTAAAGAGGATTCTGATTCCAAATTAAGTGATCCAAATTCACTTTCAGTCTCTTCCTCTGAACTATGAAATTCAGATTCAGATTCTTCCCACTTTGACCAACAATTCATTATTAGTTATTAACAAAGTTCATTAAACCAAAAAAAATGAACATATCTCAAAAGAAAAGACTTACAATCTTTCGTCTTTTCTTATTTGGAGCCTTTGTAGTCCTTTTTTTCCCCTTGAGATTTTTTTCCAACATGCTTAAACCTAAATGGTTCTTGCCGCGTATCTGTAAATTTTGGCCTGCCCCTACTTGATTGTAAGACTTTAGGTTCAATTCTTGGCTTCAATCAATATTTTTTAATCTTCTGAATGATATAATTCAATAGGCTGCTTTGCTCATGATCTGGAGATTCCAAGATCATTGCATTCACTTTTTCACGTAACTGAGGAATTCTTAGCATTTCATTGACATTCCACTGGAAAAATTCAAAAGGATCAACCATTAGTGAATTAGGATTCATTAATCAAGAAGCATTAATCACATAGTGATTTGAACAATCCAACTTAAGCCAAATTACAGAACTAGAACTGCAAGGGTCATAGTCCAACCTCCACAGAGGATGAACATCTTTGGGTACCATGGATCCTCTGAATGCTAGATGTTCACCTATTTGGTGGGAACAGGGCAAACCCATAGTCTTGGAATATGACTTGTTTCACACTTGTCCATTATGATCATGTTTGAACTTCTTGAATTTTTCCCTAATAAGGTGAATTTCCTCTAAAGACAATTTGTAACACAATGGTAACATTTCAGTTGGAAGAACTGTCCCTAACTTAATTCAAGATTTATAAAGTGACGCATGAACCAATTTAATTTGATTCAAAACTGTTCCATCAAGGCTTTTCCAAACATCCAACAGGTTTCCCAAAGAGTTTTCAAGGAATTGTTTAAGAGTTGCATGGGCCCGTTCAACCAAAGATTTTGTTTTGTTTCCAAAATCTGGGTTCATACAAGTCAATGCTGTTACAAACGTCTCTTTGATAGGGAAATTTTTTTTTTCCATATAATTGAGTACATCCTCATAGTCTTTCAAGAAACACTATACAACTAAAAAGGTCAAAACCAAAAACTAGGAAGAATAAGAAGCAGTGATTTGGAAATACTCTGAGTTCTGCATCATTGACCTCTGCCTCCTGCTTGGTCTTTGAGACCCCATACTTTGCCCACAGAGTCATAAAGATTTTCCATCCTTCAACGTCATTAACAAAGCTTGCTTTAAAGTTTGCTTGTATGTTTTTAGACAAGTGCCAAGTGCAGCATTGTCTTGATGAATCAGAGAAAATAAAATTCAATAGCACAAATCAGAGCTTTTTCATGGTCTGTCACAAAGACCTTTGGAAGTCTCTCAGCATCATAAGCCAACTCCTTTAATGCATTTACAGACCAACTGTAGAACTCAAACATTTCTTTTTTTATAAAAAAAAGCTTTTGTGAAATTTTTCCAATTGGCTGTCATTCCTACAACATGCAATAGTGGGGTTTTGTACTTATTTGTCTTATAAGTACAATCCAACATAGCAATATTATGGAATTGTTTTGAAAGCTTTACTGCCTCTGGATGTGCTAAGTACAGGGCCTCCAAGTTACCCTCTCCACTGAACTTTGAACAGTGAATCCAACTTTTTTCCTCAAGCTGTTCATAGAGTACCTCCCTAACACTTTTCCCCTTTAGTTCTGCAAGTGTTACCTTCTGCTTAGTGTTATAGATTGTTTGGTCATCAACATGATCCCGCCTATCAATCTTGCTCAATTTTATCTTAAGTTGTAATGTATTGAGCCCATCTTTCATGCCTTCCTTAAGTAGATCCAAGGCTTGCCCAGAGATTCTCCTCAGTTGAGGATGCACAGAGGGGTTTTCAGATGGTTGATGGTTATGTTGGGTTTCTTTATAGGAGATTTGCCACAAGGGGTCTGCCTTTGTGCAACTTGCATTGATTAAAAACTTGCACCCAACCTTCCTTGTGTGATTTTGTCTAGACCATTTGGTAAGAATTGGTCCTGAATAGGAACCATGGTGATCACAGGCTAAATCCACATATTTATCTTTCTTTGAATTAAAAACCGTCAGAGCATAACCATGCTTCATAGCTATGTTTGAAAATAGTTTTGTTCCTCTTACCTAGTAGGAAAAGCTCTCACAGGAGGTGGGTCAAGTGGATCTGCCATGGTTACATAGTTATATTGATGGCATGCACTCCATCAGTTTCAATCAAATTAAATAAGGCAAAGATGAAGTAACATAAAATGTCACTCATGACCAGAGGTAAAATCCCACTTTGAAAAATTTTGTTCCTCAATTGTTACCCTTGATGAGGATGCAATTGGGGCTTCCAATGTTTCATTACCCAAATCCTTTTTTTATTTTTCCAAAGCTTTGTTGATGGCACTATCAATGTAGACCTCCCAGGCAGCCATGTCAGAAGAAGGAGGGCTTGCCACTGTTCCCATGCAAAAAAATTCAATGGTATACTTCAGTATTCAATCCAACTTTCAATTGAAAAAACAAAGTTTTCTCACTTTTGAGTTGAGAAAGAATTGTTCACAAATTTTTATATGATTTCAATTTTCACTTTAATTTCACTCTGGTTTCACTTTAAAGTCAATTTGGAATCACTAGGTGTGGAAAACCAGTCCCAAAAAGTATGTGTTGATCCCAAATTTGGGTTGGCGGAACCCAAGGGTGGTCCAGGGGGTGCCCAAAATTCTGGCACAACTTCCAGGGGGTAAATGGCTCCTACACAACCCCCTGGGGGTTGCGCGTGTTTGAAATGGCCCTTTGTAGTTGTCTATGGGCCCCCATGGCTCATTTGAGCCGTGTAGGTCCCTAAAAAACTACCACACAGTTGGAGCCGTGAATTTAACATCACCCTAAAATTAAATCCAATTTGTAACCCTTTTTTCATTTTTCATTATCAAATTTTTTTGGTTTTTTTTAATTTTTTTTTTAAAATGTTTGAATTTTTAATTTTAAATCTCATTTTGAAATGAAAGCAGGATGCTTAATTACCAAAATACAGGAAATTAAGCCTTTTTTCTTCATATCTATGTGAGAAAAAACAATATGAAAAACAGGAGGTCCAACAAAAATAAGGGCATCAGTCCTATTATTTTTGTCTACCCACTAGGGGGGGGAAGTAAGTCTTCTTTCTGATTGGCCAAACTCAGTAGTTTGATTTTTAGACACATTTTCAAGGCTAAATCTTCCAGTCCAAAAAAAACTATAAATTTATTTTAAATTGTATGATAATTTGTTTTAGCATCTGTTCTTTAATGCAGAAATTGATTGATGAGTCAAATAATCCAGCTATCATTTTTTGAAAAATGATACAAAAAGGTAGAAATTACCCCAAAATAGATGTTTCAGAAAGAGAAAAAATGAAGCCATTCTTTTGTAGTTGGTTTTATTTTTAGATGATTTAATTTTAGGGAAGAATCAGAATAGCACTATAAAAAACAAAACTAGTGAAATTTAATTTTTCCATTCATGGGAACAGAAAATTAGATTAATGTGGTTTTTTTGTGGGTTTGATGATATTTTGATCAGAAGATCAAGATGAGTATTTTAGAACTCATAAAAGTCAAGCAGAAAATATTTATGATGATATTTCAATTTCTTCAGTTTGATTGAATTTGAATGTTTGCCTTTTTTTAGAGCTTCCATAATTTTATTAAAATTCTTGGATTTGTTGGTTTTGAGGAGGGGTTCATCCCTTTGCTTGAAAACCAATCAAAATTTTTCAATGAAATGAAATAATTTGGTGAATAAATCATCTTGATCTTATGAATGATTTGACACCGTAAGAAGAAAAAAATCCACATAAAATGAAATATCAAATGTTGAAAATGACTGAGAAAAAAATCTGAGAACTTTCTGAGCACAATCTTTTTTTGATTCATCAGGCGGAGTTTCATCTATGTTCAAAAATAGAGGGTAAGAAATCCTTAATCCTTGTCATATTCATGTTGATTCAAAACAGTTTGAGTTTGATTGAATTCATTCCTTCTCAGATTATTTTTCAACAACAATAAAATTTCCTGATTTCTTCATTTCACACACCAGTGTGAAGACTTACTCCCCCCCCTGTACATACTGGGGTAGCCTGAGTTACAGGGACCTCATAGAAGGAGTAGGAATTTGGGAGGTGGTGGAAGTGAGTGACTAGACCTAAAATGGCACCCAAAATCCATTTATGCAATTATATTTTGAGATTTCTTACTCCTTCATATTGTTTTTTTTAGCTCAAGTTTTATTTTCATGTTATTTTGTTTTTGCACTTTTGTTGTTACTATATGCAGCTACCACTACTTTAGTAGCAAGCTCACATTTCAAGGCTCATTAATACAAACTCCCACCATTTATTCTTCCCATTGAGCATGGGGAAGGGATAGGTTAATTTCATACCAGGTAGCACATAGTAAGCACCTTTCAAAAAAAAAAAAGGAAATGCAAATAGAAATGAAAAAAAAAAACAGACAGGGAGAGAAACAAGCCCAACTCAACAGCTGTCATGCCCTCCTCTTGAGTTATAGAATTTTCTTTGATTCAATCATTTTGCACCCAGAAGCACACCAGCTGGTGGGCTGCAGCACATTTGAGATTCTAGTTTCAGGGATATGAAACCACCATCCCCAAGGTTCACTTCCAGGAAATGGTTCCCAATCAGAACCTCATGGTTGTTTTGGTTTCAGATGGAAGGGCAAGTAAATAACGTTCAAATTGCATCATTTCAACAGTTCCAAAAAAAAACCATCTACATTACATTCCTCTTTGAACATGCAACCCCAAAGAAAAACAATGGGATCGCAAGATCCTGCATGGTAGAAGGAGAAAACAGAGAAGACAGGAGTATGTACTCAGAACACAACCACAGTAAGTAGCTACAGCAATACATAAAAGACTAGTCCTTGATGAGGAATTCATCCAAAACTGATTGAAGGTCATCAGATGGAGAAGGTCCATTTTGTAGATCAATCTGGGAATCTAATTTGTCCGAGGGCTCAATAAGTGACTGATAACAGTAATCTGGTAATTGCACCCAGTCGAGAAAATCGGAACCTTGCTGATGATCTTTCTTGAGATATTGGTGGTCATTGAACATCACTAAACATGAGTAACAAATCTGGTCCTTCAATAGTCCTAATGGGTTCTGCTCCTTCGGAGTTTCAGATCCGACTTCAATTAATTTCCTTCTGTCTTGATTAGGATTGGCATTTGATTGGTCATGAGAGGCTAAAGTAGTAGCATGCTTCCACTGGTTCGCCTTAGGGTCGGATGATCTGTTTCAAATCAGGCAAAACCAACATCTCAGCTTCCTTTCAACAAACCTAAAAGCACTTGAGGTTAAGTTAGCCTTGAAGGAGAACTCCAAAGCTCACAACTGGCATATGGTACACGTCCTGGCGGTTAAGGAAGACGAGGAAGATTTAGTCTTGCCGATCTTATTGACCGTTTGATTGATAACGGCGCTCGTCATGGGATAATTTTCCTCCAACTTAATTACAAAGTCTTGAAGATTGCGTCGGTGTCAGCGCGAGTAGTTCGGGTGCGGTCGTTTAACCGTTTTATCATTGAGGAGAGAAAGAAGGATGACAGCGGAACCCGCAATTAGTTACTTAGTTTCTCCTGAAGCGTCTAAAAAACGTGTTCACCAGTTATTAAAGAAGGTATCTCGAGTTTCTTCACGGTGGAATGATGCGGAGCAGGCAATTGGGTATTAACTTCCATCAGCTTGGAATATTGACGCAGTTCAGCATCTGCAATCTGGGCTAGCGGTCTGCAAACCAATACGCCTAAATCGGAAGGAGTCACATCAGACTTATTTCCTTAGTTACATCATTCAGCAGACAATCAACTGACCATCGATGTAACTACTAGCCCCGATTTGTTGATCAAGGCTCCAGCCGTTCCCTAGACTCACTGCTAGAAGAGTGTCGATGGCCATTTGGGTCGACGTGGTCGTTTTAATCAACACCTTATTCCTCGTTCGATTCTTGCAAAATTTGAGCAGAGCCGCACTGGTCAAGTTTTGGATCATAGAGCATTGTGATGTTTTCGTCAGTGGTCTGAGTATATTCTCGAGTGGATCGATGGGTTTTTGCAAGGGCGATAAGGTCATTTCATTAGGGAGCATCTTGATCGGTAGATCTGGATCAAAGGGATAAGGAAAATGTAAGTTTGCTGGAGATCCTAGTGATTCCTTAGCGAAAGGAATCACAATCTTGAAGTATGACTCAACTGGGATCGGCTAGGTCCACATAGCAATTGCGAGTAATATGACTGGATAAGTCGACCGATTGTTCAGAAGCAGGACGTGATGAACTAAACAGATCGTCCAAGTTCAATACGATAAATGTGAAGCCAAAACTTTCAACGATCGATCTCACGGTTGCTTCGCCATCATTGACCCGCGATTGCTGGTTCTCATCTTCATCCCCCCCGTCTTGGACCTATGATTTGTGAATGACAATCGACAGAAAGTGATAAATATGATTCTCCTCGAGTTTACTGGGGGACGAGGAGAGTAGTCCATGGGGCCAAGCTTGATGGATCTTCGAGGTTTGATAGCCTCTTCAAGGAAGAGTACGAGTATGGAGAACATACCCCGGATAAAGAGTCGGAGGAATAATTGGATGCACGGCCAAGGTTGAGCCAGACTACTTCTATTGACTTGAAATCGATGGGGCTTTTCCATTTCGCAGTGGACCGATCTTGATTGGTATCCAAATAGTTTCTTATCAGTTGTAAAGTCATACTATAACCCCCGAGGAAAATGAAAGCAATGTTGAGGCGGTAGAGCGATCATGAGACCAGGTGAACGTTGCGCCAAAGAGGGGGGGAAAGCGAGTACCCGAGTTCGTTTTAATCACTTACCGGGAGCTCAGATCGTTTTTGAAATGGATTACTAATGAGGAATGCTTATCGGTTTGAGGGGCCTGATTCGAGTTGTTTGCTTGTGTTCGTTTTGAGGATGGTGGAGGGGCCGGTCGACAATACTCCTTTGCAACCTTGAGACCTTGGAAAAACTTGTTATGGATTTGATCGATAAAGCATTGCCTGGATTTAGTCGGCAAAAGGATGAGGGAAATAGATCGAAGGATGAAAGCAAACAAATCAGTAGATGGTGGGAGATCAAGGATCCATAAATTCTTGAATGATTTGAGTGTCACTGAAGGCTGGGGGTTTACCGACACCAAGTGGTATTCCGAGTGGAGATCAAGTCCGAGGGTATGGTAGATTGACACTTGCAACAAGTATTTCGATTCATCACCGGTTTTCCGGTCGGTTATCGTCTTGAGAACTCTTGTAGATCTTTCTCCTTCTTGCAGATGGTTGATGTTCACTGAGTCTTTGGTCCTTCGAGCTCCTTGCAGCTTGTTCCTCTGCTGATTTCTCCTCGTCAATCTAAATATCGATGTGATGGTGGCTCTCTTGCTTATGCTTGGGCCTTTCCCCCCTGCCCAGCTACTTCTTGGCCCACCAGCCGATTGCCGCCGTCCAGTCGTGTGGTCGTTTGCCCGCAGTCAGGGAAAGAGGCACGAGTGCGCCGCGCGCTCGAAACTAAACAAATTAACAACCCCCAACACTCACGAAATCCAATGGCAACCAGGCTGATCATCGACACTCTTCTTACACCGGCACCATCTATTGAGCTCCCCAGCTAAACTCAAGTATCTCATCTCCTTTCTCACCCACCTCTTTAAACAAGAAGAAAATGAGATTAAAAAGTTGGATCCCAGTAGATACTTATTAGGGCGTATCAAAGTTAGCAAACCCGCCATTTTTTTTGACAAAACCTGCCATTTTTAATGGCGGGTTTCTGAAATACACATACCCCCTAACTGGTGTATTTCAAAATGGCGTGTTTGATGAAAATGGCGGATTTCAATCATCAAACATGCCATTAAACCCGCCATTTATGCATCATCATCCATCCACCATCCATCACATCAAAAACACCCATCCACATCAGCAAATCCATACCGGTCCCATCTCCATTGCATCACACACATCTCTATCGTTTTTCACATACCTTCACATACCCATCTTCACACAAATCCCATCATCATCTCATCACCCCACATCACTCACCACCTTTCTCAACATGTCCAATCAAACATCCTGCCAGCAAGTTGAAAACGCAAAAAAGCTGACTGAACTTTTGCTACTGTTTGACTCCCATTCAGACTCTGATTCAGACTCCAATTTGGAATCAACTTGGTTAGCTTTGAATTCTCTGTTGGAAAAGCAATACATGGTTCCAAGAATACACACTCTCCATAACCCTATGTATGAAAGGCAAAATCTTCATCTCATCCCTGACTTAAGCTTCCAGCAACTGTTCCAAACTTTGTTGCCTTCTTTCATGAAACTTTTGGCAATGATTGAAGACCACCACATCTTCCAGAACAATTCTCGCAATCCTCAACGCGATCCAGCCATCCAACTTGCCATTGCTCTTTGTAGATTGGGGTCAAATGGAAATGGAGCAGCAATCCATCGATTGGAAAATCTATTCTCAGTCAGTTACGGAAGCATTGACTTATACACCAAAAGAGTCATGATTGATATCCTATCTTTCCGTTGCTCGGTCCTTTCATGGCCAACCAAAGAAGAACGCAAGGAGATATCTCAAGTAATGGAGACAGAAGGCTTTCCTGGTTGCATTGGTTTTGTTGATGGAACCACCATCCCCTTGAGTCAAAAACCCAACCTAGATGGCAACCACTATTTTGATTGTAAAAAAAGGCAATTGATTCATTTCTTTTCCAATCGCTATGATAAAACTTTGGATCACACACCAACCAAATATGTTCCATCTCTTTGTTTAGATACTCTGTGGCACTACAACTTGTTTGCAATAACAACAAGAAGTTCATCTCCCTCCATGCTGGCCTTCCAGGTTCTTGTCATGATTCATATGTTTTCAATTGGATGCGGATTGCCCAACAACCAGAGATCTACTTTGACCAAGATCAATACCTTCTGGCCGATTTGGCTTATGCTAGTGGGAAATATGTAGTTCCAGCATACCGGAATGTTTTGTCCAATGATCAAGGAAAAACCAATTTTAACTATCATCTTGCCCAATCACGAGTTTGGATTGAGCATGCCATAGGAATTCTGAAAGGAAGATGGGCCAGCTTACGGGAGATGCAAAACCAGCTCCAATGTTCCAAAGATATGAGGTTCCTCATCAACTGGATTATCACTTGTGTAATCCTTCACAACCTTTTGGCCGACATCAAAGATGAATGGGACGAAATATTCCAAGATGATATTCCTGATCCGCCTCAAGTCATCCCTGTCTCATCTGGTCCCTCATCTTCTTCTATGAGAGAGCGGATTCTTCCTCTCACCCTTGCTTGCTTTGATGAGTAATTTTTGATTTTGAAATTGGTAAAAATTCCCTTCACCGTATTTTTTTGGTTTTGGTTGTTCACCCAAGATTCATAGGCTGAGTTTTTTTTTTTTTTTTAGTGGACTTGAATCCAAAAACACCTCCACTCACCAAATGCCACCCCCCTCCCCCTCACCACTCAACCCCTTCAACCTCACCCCACTCACTCACCGGTCAAACCCTGCCTCCTCCTCACCAAACCACCTCACTCATCACCACCACCTTACTCACCACCACCACCTCATCTCACCTCACTCACTGAATCCCCTCCTCCTAATCCTGGTAAGCCCCCTCCACCCTCTTCCTCTTCCTTTCCCTCACCAGTTGCTGATCCTTTGATCATTAAACCTTTAGTCCCCCCCTGGATTCATTTCTCTATCCATCAAGGTGAGCCCCTCCCCTCCTCCAATTCCTCCTCTCATTGATTGAGCAATTGATTGCCAATGTCAGGGGTATTTTATTGGAATGAGATGGTGACATTATGAAAACCAAGGGGCAAATAAACAAAAGGATTGATGTTTCAGGCATGGCGCGGCCACAGCCCAATCAATCAAATACCATCATTGATTAGAAAGCACTTTGCATGGTTTCCTTAATAGACGCATTCATGCAAGGCATTCAATCTCCGGCATGCTTTGGTTGAAAAACCAAAGCACCTTTTAGGGAAACACAGAAAGAGTGAAGAATGGGATTATTAACTTTTGTCAAGGGATTAGTGGATTGATCCTTCATTTCAAAATTTAAATGCTTGAGGGGAAGGGAAGAATGTTGCAAAGAGGCAAGGCAAGTAGATGCAGCCTTTTATATTAATGTCAATGGGGTCCACCAGCCTGTGGAAGCATTCATCATTGACTCTGTTTTTGAGCCCGTTGTGAGCATCACTCAAGCGCAACTGCCATTTTATCCTGAAATGTCATGATTCAGGATACAGCTGCAGCTTTGAGAGCGGGTCAAATGGGGCGGGGCAACAGCTCGGACATTGTGGCAGCCATTGCCATTGCTGCTGACAGCTGACCATCCCCCCCTTGGTTGCTGGGTGGTGGGGGGGTGATGAAATCCCACCCTTGCTGGGGGGCTTCACCCCCTCGCTCGCAGCTAGCCAATGGGGGGGTGATGAACAAGCCGCCACATGCAAACGGGAGGCTGCCCACATCGCCCGCGGCCTCCCCCCCCTCGGTTGGAGCTGGCAGGTGGGGGGCGGTTCCCCCCTTGCTCGCAGCAAGCCCGCGGCCATCTCCCACGGCCATCCCCCCTCGCTTGCATCTGTGGGGGGCGGTTCCCCCTTGCTCGCAGCAAGCCCGCGGCCATCTCTGTTGGCCATGCTTGCATCTGTGGGGGGCCGTTCCCCCTTGCTCGCAGCGAGCCTGGTGGGGGGCAGTTCTCCTCTCGCTCGCAGCGAGCCCGGTGGGGGGCAGTTCTCCTCTTGCTCGCAGCAAGCCCGCCGCCATTTCCCATTGCCATCCCCCCTTGCTTGCATCTGTGGGGGGCGGTTCCCCCTTGCTCAAAGCAAGCCCGCGGCCATCTCCGTTGGGGGGCGGTTCCCCCTTGCTTGCAGTTGCTGGGTGGTGGGGGGGTGATGAAATCCCACCCTTTCTGGGGGGCTTCACCCCCTGGCCTGAGAACTTCCCCCCTTGCTCGCAGCTAGCCAATGGGGGGGGGGTGATGAACGAGCCGCCACATGCAAACGGGAGGCTGCCCACATTGCCCGCGGCCTCCCCCCCCCTTGGTTGGAGCTGGAAGGTGGGGGGCGGTTCCCCCCTTGCTCGCAGCAAGCCCGCGGCCATCTCCCACGGCCATCCCCCCTTGCTCGCATCTGTGGGGGGTGGTTCCCCCTTGCTTGCAGCAAGCCCACGGCCATCTCCATCGGCCATGCTTGCATCTGTGGGGGGCCGTTCCCCCTTGCTCGCAGCAAGCCCGGTGGGGGGAGGTTCCCCTCTTGCTTGCAGCAAGCCCGCCGCCATTTCCCATGGCCATCCCCCCTCGCTCACATCTGTGGGGGGCAGTTCCCCCTCGCTCAAAGCGAGCCCACGGCCATCTCCATTGGCCATGCTCACATCTGTGGGGGGCGGTTCCCCCTTGCTTGCAGCAAGCCCGGTGGGGGGCGGTTCCCCCCTTGCTTGCAGCAAGCCCGCCGCCATCCCCCCTCGCTCGCATCGCAAAGCATGATCAGACTAAGCTAACAATCTGACTTTATAGGAGGTCATTGTTGTGGCGTATGTTTGACCCCAAAGTATTTCAGCGCTGGAAATGGTCAACATATTGGGCCAGTGTCTGTATATCAATGAGATTGCGGCCTGTAAAACCGCATAATCCATTGGGCCTTTTCAATGGTTGTCAATGTGAGAGGATTGGCACTCGGTCAGTCGGGCCAAATTGTTTCATTTGCAACCTTGGGTTTGAGTATAACTGTGATCCCTTTGCAGGAAAGTATGATGTTCAAGACCATTGTGTGACAGGGTCTGGTTTGATTTAACCCACAGTGGCACTGCCTTGAGCAAACAATTGTCTCCTTGCCCACATCAGGCTCAAACAACTGGGCCAAAGTGCTTTAGTTGCCAGCTTTGGTTCAAATCAGACTGCAATTTCTTTGCAATAAGTATCTGGTCAAACCAAAGTGGCGGTTAGCCATGGTTTCATTGCCCAATGCGTCAGCCCCAGATTCCAAGTACTTCCTAGAAAGTTACATATCATTCAAGATTTATGAGCTGTCAAAGTTATTGGGAGTCCAATTTCGAGTTTAGCAAGTTTGTTCATGTTTTTTCCTTCAAACAATTTGAAATGGTAGTAATTTGAAGATCAAATGTGTTCATTAAAAAGAATGCTCTCAAACATTGTTGTAGTAAAAAATAATTTGTTTTTCTTTCATCCATGCAAATATATTTACAAGCCCAGCATTTGAGTAATCTGCTGTATTTCTTCTACCAATCTACCACTGCCAATGCAAGCCAAAGCTACTGATACCTTATCCTTTTTTTTGTTTGCCCGTTGTTCCCTCTCCTTTTCCAGTTGCACTTGCTGCCAATCCTTCTCCTTTTCCTCTTTTTGAAACTCTAGCTCAGCTTGTTTCAGCCTCCACTCAGCATCCAATTTTTTTTGATTAGCCAAAGTCTCGGCTTGCTGCTTTTGACCATCCATGGCCAGTTGGCGATCCCACTTTTGCTTTTCAAACTGAAGTTTATCTGATTCAATTTGTGATTTCACTGTTTTTTGGAGGGGAATGGCAATGAGCATGATTTTGAAAGCAAGGATATTGAATCAATAAACTTACATGAATATTGCTTCTCCATGATTTCTTCAAAGCCCGAAAAACTGGAAGTGTTTCTCCTCTTTTGATGACTTTTGGGGTTGACATTGATGGAATTGGAGGCCTTTTGCTTACCCTTGGCAGAGGAGGTTTGAGTCTGAAAGTCCTCACTAGTATTTGAAGGCAATGTGGGAGGCCCCATTGGCTTGAGTTTTTGGCCAATCAAAAATGGATGAGCCTGTTTTTTTACAATGTAAATCAGTCAGGAGCAACCAGACAGAATCAAAAACAATTTAGTTCCTTACTTGAGCAGATGTTGATGGCAACGGTGATCCAGGAATAACATCCTCCTCATTGGGCAAGTTCTCCAGTTGTTCTGCCCCAGGAAGAGAGCAATCAAAAGAAGGAAGTGAGGGGTCCAAGGTCAGGATTGACTGATCAATCCAGACCAAAGTAGAAGTGATTGGAGCCAATTGTGTTTGAATATCCTCCTTGTCATCAGATGGGGGCCACTCCAAGGCCAAGGTTTCATCAAGGTCCCCATTGCTAGGCTGAGCATCCCCAGCCAAGTCCTTGGCATCAATGGAATTGGATTTTTGGGCATTGAAAGCAGCTAGGGGGGTGATGTTGGCCTTCTTTCTGAAGATTTCATCCATTTGAATATAAAAAGGACAAATGGAGTCCAACTTATCAACCACCAAGTTGATTCCTTTGGCTTTGTCCAAGTCGGTGACACCAAAGCCAGTGGAGATAGACATGGAGTGGGCCTTTTTGTACTTGGCTTGATAGTTTTTGAACCGCTCCCTCATCTGTTTGGATGACAGATCCAGCCTACCTTTTGTTTTGTTCTTGAGTTCATTGGCCATCAGGAGATAAACATTGACCTTAGAGGATTGAGGTTGGCCAACACGTGTTTCGTTGTTGGATCCAAAGCAGGCATTGTAGTTGGAGGGAATTTTCAGCCAGTTTACCAGGATGATGTGATCAGCTCTCTTGAGCTGAATTGAGCCCTTGGAAGCTGATGGGGGAGGATTGTTTGTTGTGGAGTTCCTTGGCAATGTTCTCTTGGGTGTGTTGGACTTGTGGGGGGAGGTTTGCTGAGGGGCCATTTGAAAGAGTTTGGGCTACGCAAGTGATGAGAGCGATAAAGTGATGAGAGTGGTGAAGTTTTGAGAGCGATAAAGTGGATGAGAGTGATCAAGTGATGAGAGCGGTTAAGTGATGAGAGTGATGAAGTTTTGAGAGCGATGAAGTGGATGAGAGTGATCAAGTGATGAGAGCGATAAAGTGATGAGAGTGGTCAATCAATTTTATGATGAGGGTGGGGGTAAAAAATTTTCCAATGAGGTCGGAGGTAGAAGGAGGTGGGAAGACAGGGTTGTATGACGCAGACAGGTGGTGGAAGCATTTAAATAATTTATTTGAAAAAACCCACTTATTTCAGGTTAACTTTGAAACGTCTGATCTGAAATGTGTGGGTTTTTTTGATTTTTAATGGCGGGTTTGAAATGGCGGATTTGGGTTGAAACCCGCCATTAAAAAATGGCGGGTTTGGTTAACTTTGATACCCCCTATTGTACATACATACAACAACCAGAGAATCTTCCAAGTTGCTTTTAGACCAAGTCTCATAGAGTGAAACGGTCTAAAAATCAATCTCATTGCAAATTGACGCAAATTAACATCTTGGCTTAATGGGAAGGCGTATCACCAACAGAAAAAATTCAGATTAAACACAAGCTTTGATTTTATAGATACATTCTCAAAGGAAAGCTTTTCAGAAAATAATCTGCAACCCAACTCAGCAACAATGTGACCCTTCTTCAATCAACAGGTGCAGTTGCAGAGCTTCCCTTAAGTTGAGGCATCATCAACCTCATGATGTGGAAGCATCAACCTTATGATGATCAATTTCTATTGTGATCATTTCAATGAAAAGAAATCTGAGTTGATGGCTTATCAAATTCATATCATTAAGTTGTTTAGACCATCAAATAAAAAATGAAGAAGATAGCTGCAACTGTGATGGGGAAGGTTGACCTATTAGATAAACAACCTTAAAAAAATGCAAGGACTCAAAATCCATTAGAATTTTTCTCAGTCAATGAAGGATTCAAACCTTCAAGCTTTATAAATTCAAAAATTTCCAATTAAAAAAAAAGAAAAGAAAAAAAAAAAAAAGAAAAAAAAGAAAAAAAAAAAGAAAAAAAAACCAGAAGAAAAAGAATAATAAATGGCATACGTTTACCCCAGAAGGCATGAAATTTTCAGAAGAAAAAATGATAGATACATGCATTTTTTTGGATAAATTAACACCTTTCAGAGTTCTGGCATCCCTCCTATGAATTCTGTGAGGTGAGGAAGCTTTGAATTATTTAGTTTTGATTAAAAAAATCAATTATCTAGGGAAAAAATATGAATCAGAAATCAGATTTGAGCTTATTTGAACCATTGAATATATATATGTTGAGAAATGTAGTTAGAAATTGTGGGAAGAAAATTTGGAGACAAATCAAAAAATAAAAACAAGTATCAAAGATTCACAATAAATTGAATTTAAATTATTTCAAAGCTTATTTGAAGATGAATAAAAAATCATAAAAAAGCAATGATATTTCAATGAAAAACAAAAATAAAATATAAAAAGGAAAATTAATTAAAAAAAATATGAGGGGGAAAAAAAATTCCAAAATGAAAATATGAATCAATTTTTTCATTTCTAGGGCTGGTAGCAAACAGACCCAGACAGAAATTAAGGCAATCCAGACACAGTGGGATTCTTCTTCATTTTCCTTGTGCCTTGAACTGAAGAACCATGCTCTTTGACTGGCCATCATCTATCATCAATGTCACAATATGTATCCCTCTCAAATCTCTGGAAAATCATGTAATTTACAGATTTATTTCTGGTTTTAGAAAAAGATTAATAAAGCCAACATTCCGGATCAAAATTTCTGCAGTTCAACATTGAGTCATTCCTAAATCATCTGATTCAACACCAAAAAATCCAAATGCATCAATAAGAGGGGCCTCAATCCAGAAGAACTATCAGCCTATACATAAATCAAGCAAGATTCATCATCAAAATGTACAACATGAAGAGTTTGGGATCAAGAGTAAGATAATTTTTGGTCATGAGGAAAACAATAAGGCTGCAAAGAGCCAATGGAGAAGGGATAATACTTTTATAGTCAAGTGGAACTGATCTGATGAGGAGGAAGGGGCCCTCCGGTTGAAGTTTCTGGTAATTGGATGAGTTTTATTGATGGTCCCAGGGAATCCACTGGATTTGGCATTATATATGGCAATGAAGCCAAGAAGGTAAAATGTTTAAAAGAGAAATTATAATGAATTTTGCCTTTATAAAATCAATTAGATGAAATATTTTAGAAAGAAATATAACATCACCCCAATGGATAATTACAATTCCCAAAGATTCAAGTCCATAAATCCTGGGGGGATGGTTTCCAGTCATAAAACAATTTACAGAAATAGAAAGGAATCCATGGATTCTCTTGGATTTCTAGAATCTGATGAAAATAAGGAGTTTAATCCAAATCTGTATATTCCCCAATCAAATAATCATCAGCATCTTTAATCCATGGTAATTTCTCCTTGGATTCATCAATTTCTTATTTGGATCCATTGCTTCTCTTCTTTTATCAATTAAAGCAGTTTCAAGAGATTTGTTTTGATTCACCAGCTTCCAAAAACATTACTAAAATCACACCAATTTCAAGAAACGGTTTGATCATTGTAAAAGAATTACTAAAATAAAAATTTTTTAAAAATTGGTGCAATTAATTTAAAAGAATTAATAAAATCACACCAATTTCAAGAATTGGTGTGATTGTTGTAAAAGAATTACTAAAAGAACAAAAATTTGAAAAATTGGTGCAATTAATTCAAAAGAATTAATAAAATCACACCAATTTCAACAATTGGTGTGATTATTGTAAAAGAAACACTAAAATCACAAAAATTTCAACAATTGGTGTGATTGTTGTAAAAGAATTACTAAAATCACACAAATTTCAACTATTGGTGTCATTATTGTAAAATAATTACTAAAATAACACCAATTTCAACAATTGGTGTAATTATTGTAAAAGAATTGTCAAATTCACACCTATTTCAAAAAATTGGTGTGATTATTGTAAGATGATTACTGCAATCATGCTAAATGGCATGCTCTCCCACATCAGGAAGGGCTGTAAACCTTAAAAAGATGTGGCAATACAAAAAAGGTGTGATTTTGGAAATTTAAGGTTTGCCATGAATTTTTAAGTTTTAAAGGAGTTCCTGAAGTGGGATAAAATTCCTTTGGAGGGGTTTTTGGTCCCCTCAAGGACTTGAAACATCAATTGAGGGCTTGGGGAGCCAAAATAAGGCCTAAAGAGCCCCTCTGGGGTCTGCCTGGGGCAGAATTGTTTGGAGAATTCAAATTTTTAGACTGTAGTTCTACACTATTCCCACTGTCACGGCTACACCCATGGCATGTCTCATTTCAGCAGTGTTGAGTTATACCTGGGCCAGTCTCTGGAGAGTGGAAGGGTTCTTTTCCTTCATCCTGCCACTTCACTTCCATGCTGACTAAGTTATAGTGTTTCTTTCTATCTTGAATTCCTTTTTATTATTTGTCCTCTCTCATCCTCTCTAACTTCATATCCCTTCTTCTAATCACTGATTCAATGATAATTTCATCCTTCCACTTCACATCCATACCAACTCAGTCAACCTCATCACCAATATGAACACCAATGGAGTTAATTTAATATTTAATACTGTAATAGAAATGATTTTTTTTTCAAGGAATTCAAATATGAACTAAAAATTTAAAAAATTACATCAAAAAGGGCATATCAGAGTCCAAATTATCAATATATTAAATTACCAATTACAGGCATATCCATTTTGTTTTGGGTAATAATAAATTCACAACTCCCAGCCATGTGGGAGTTTTGCAGGGCCCTACACAGCCTATTTAAGACGTGGGAGCCCATACAAAACTGAAAAAGAATTTTCCAAACATGCACAACCCCTGGGGTTGTATAGGAGCCATTTACCCCCCAAAAACAGCAATTTTGAGTTATGTACCCCTGTACACGGCTCAAATCCGCTGTTTTTGGGGGTATGCAACCCCCCAGAAGTTGTTCCAGAATTTTGGGCACCCCCTGGACCACATTTGCATTCCCTCAACCCAAATTTGGGATCAAAAAATATAATGTGGGACTCCTAGGGAACCCACAGTGAAACCAAAGTGAAAGTAAAGTGAAATTTGAGAACCCACAGTGAAACAAAAGTGAAAGTAAAGTGAAATTTGAGAACCCACAGTGAAATTAAAGCAAAACCAAAGTGAAAGTAAAGTGAAATTTGAGAACCCACATTGAAAGTAAAGCAAAACCAAAGTGAAAGTAAAGTGAAATTTGAAATCATATAAAAACCTGCAAACAATTTTTTCTCAACTCAAAATTGAGCAAACTTTGTTTGTTAAATTGAAATTTGGATAGAATACTGAATTATACCATTGCATTTTTTTGCATGGGAACAGTGGCAAGCCCTCCTTATGACATGGCTGAGTTGAAGGACTACATCAATAGTGCCATTAAAAAAGCTTTTGAAAAAAAGGATTTGGGTAATGAATTATTTGAAGCCCCAATTGCATCCTCATCTAGAGTTACAATTGAGGAACAAAATGTTTCACAGATGGATTTGACCTCTGGTTGTGAGTAAAATTTTATGTTACCAAGGTCTTTGCCGGATTTACTTTGATCAAAACTAATGGAGTGCATGTAACTGAAACAAAGACTTAACCAATGAATTTTTACTATATCCACTTGACCAACCACCTGTGAGAGCTTTTCCTACTAGGGAAGAGGCGCAAAACTATTGTCAAACATGGGCTATGAAGCATGGTTATTCTCTGACAGTTTTTAACTGGAAGAAAGAAAAATATGTGGGTTTAGCCTGTGATAGACATGGTTCCTACTTGGGGCAACTCCTTACCAAAGGGTCTAGGCAAACTCACACAAGGAAGGTTGGGTGCAAATTTTTTATCAATGCAAGTCTTACAAAGGCAGACCCCTTGTGGCAACTCTCCTACAAAGAAAATCAACATAACCATCAACCATCAGAACATCCCTCTGTGCATTCTCAACTGAGGAGAATCTCTGGGGTAGCCTTAGACAGTCTACAAGAAGGCATGAAAGATGGGCTCAATACACTACAACTGGAACAAAAATTGAGAAAGATTGATAGAGGCAATTATTTTCATGACCAAACAATCTATAACACTAAGAAGAAGTTAGCCCTTGCTTGCAGAACTGAAGGGGAAAAGTTTTATGGATGTACTCTATGAAAAGCTTGAAGAAACAAGTTGGATTCATTGGTCAAAATTCAGTGGCAAGGTTCACTTGGAGGCCCTGTGCTTAGCACACCCAGAGTCATTAAAGCTTCCTAAACAATTCCATCATATTGTTACATTGGATTTTACTTATAAAAAAAATAAGTACAAAATACCACTATTGCATGTTGTAGGAATGAAAGCCAACCAAAAGAATTTCCCAAAAGCTTTTGTTTTCATAAGAAAAGAAACATTTGAGTTCTTCAGTTGGTCTGTAAATGCATTGAAGGAGTTTGCTTATGATCCTGAGAGACTTCCAAAAGTCTTTGTGACAGACCGTGAAAAAGCTGTGATTTGTGCAATTGAATCTAGTTTCCCTGAGTCATCAACAAAATGTTGCACCTGGCACTTGTCTAAAAATATTCAAGCAAACTGTAAAGCACGCTTTGTTAATGAAATTGAAGGATGGAAAAGCTTTATGAGTTGGTGGGCAAAGTATGGGGCCTCAAAGACAAAGGTGTTGAGTTTAATCAGTGCTCTCACTATACATGTGTGCTACACACCTACCATCATCCATTTCAAAGTCATGTCAATGTCACAGTCATGTAACTAGCAGTGCAGTATACCTGGGACAGAAGTTGTGGAAGGACTCCTCTTTCTTTCCTCATCCTTCCACTCACCTTCTCTGCTGTCCCAGGTATGTTGAACCTACATTTCCCTTTTCTCACACTCCTTGTTTTTTCTGCTTGTTTCAATCTTGTGATATGGTAAATGCAGCCTCATCCTTCCACTCACCTTCTCTGCTGTCCCAGTTAACCTCATCAGGTTATGAGCCCAGAGCGCCACCAACTGCACAGTCTTGAGGAAGGACACTACTAGGGTCCATAAGCTTCTTTTCAAAGCGGGAGATAATTTCCATTATCACCATGACCTTTTCAGGAATCTATCTATGAAAATCCCCAAACCATGACCAAATTCAAAAAAAACAACATTTGAATTGCTAGCAATCCATCAAACCCTTCCCAAAAACTTTCCAACGCAAGGCTACCCATTCTGAAGAGCTTGGGCCCGGAATCCAACTATCTTGACTGGGAGCTGGTAGTCTATGCGTACTTTGAAGCATCCGGCCTTGACCACATTATTGACCATCCAAAACAGGAATACCCCTCCAATACCTGGATCACTGGGAACAAACTGGTTTGCTTGATCATCACTCAGACCATCAACATGTAAAATATCCAATACATCTGGGAATTCCAACAAGATGCCCAGGAAATGTGGGCTTCTTTGTGTAATGCTCATCAAGAATTGTCCACCAGCAGCAGATTTTACTGGATTTGCAAGCTTTTTCTAGCCAGGATGGAGGGAGACCACATGCTGGCCCATATTGACACCATGGCCCAATACTAAAAGCGCCTGAACTCCCTCATAACACCCAAAAAGCCCCTCATCCCAGAAAATTTTCACTTGGCCGCTCTCCTAAGCTCCATACCGCAAGACTGGCTGCACTGCGTTTTGGCCCTTATGAAACAAGAAAGTTTCAAATCCAAAAAAATTGTCTCTGCACTCAAGAATGAGGAAGTACACCGTAATTCTCAGACAGAAGTCCTTGTGGCTTCTTTGGCATTCAAAACAAACTCTCAATTGGGCAAACAGCACAAAAAATCACAGAAACCTTGTCACTGCTTCCTGTGCAATGTAGACAGTCATGATCTGAACAACTGTATTAACAATTGGTGGCTCCTGATCAACCATAAAGCAAATCAAAAATAACGCTTGGAGGCAAGGGAACAATCGGCCTTGTCCTTCAAACCAGCTGCCAAAGTGGGCAAAGTCTCAGAAGCACCCCTTGCAGACAAAAACAAGGACTTTGACTACTCAGGTTCCAAAGTTGAGGTCACAGCTGGAGTTGCAACAGTTTTGCTTCTATCCTCTCACATCAAAAACCCCTGTGGAGACGCCAATATTGACTCTGGATGCTCTGTCTCAATGACGCCCCACCTCAACAGTGTTAACAAACCCAAGCCAGATCATACTCCAGTGAGACTAGCCGACCACTCCCTAGTAAAAGCAACTCACAGGGGATTCACCCAACTGCCACTGTCAAGCTGTACCAGAGTCAAGATGCTAGTTGTTCCAACTCTCCACAAACCTCTTCTATCAGTTGCTGCCCTATGCAACACCTTCCTCACCATTGTGTTCACTTGCACTGGATGCAATATATATCCCTTGACAACCATCCAAACCCCAAATCAACCAGTTGGCCAAGGTTACCGCTGCACAAACCTTTACTATCTCCCTTTGGAGCCTGTGAGAACAAACTCTGCTTCTACTCCTGCTTCTCCCCAATTTGATTGCTCTCTTTTGGGTTATCATATCCATTTCTCCCACATAGACCTTTGAACCCTCAAGAGACTCCTAAAAATTCATTTCATAGTTCCCCAATCTCTGAACAAGATTGATGTCCAGCAGTTTCCCACTTTTATACAGTGCAAGATGACTAGAACTGCATTCAAATCATGGAGCCCATATTGCTCCACCTCCCCAGGTCAAATCATTCACTCCAATTTTGCCTCCTATGAGACCCTCTCCTGGGAAGGCTATAAATACTTTGTTACTTTTGTTGAAAAATTCTCTAAATTTACAAGTGTTTTTCCTATGAAATCCAAAAGAAATTCCTTCAAATTTTTCAAACTATTCTGCACATCTTTTGAAAAAGACAACAAGCACATAGTTAGGTATCTCTGCACAGACAACGGAGGTGAAAAACTCTCCAAAAAGTTCTTGACCTACTTGAAATTGGCAGGAATCCACCATGAGCTGGGAAATGCTCACTTGCCTGAGCTGAATGGGGTTGCAGAGAGGACCAACCGGACTATCCACAATCTTGTTTGGTGTGCCCTCTTACAGGAAAATGTCCCCAAAGTCTTCTGTGCTGATGCGCTACGCCATTTCTTCCATAGTCACAGCTCATTTCCCTGAAACACCCCAGCAGGCTTTCAATGGCTGCTCTCAATCCTAGGACTCCCTACGGTTCAACTTGATAGTCTCCGCCCTTTTGGATGCCTTGCTTGGTACAAGGTACCCAAAGCAGAGAGGAAAAATCTGCACTGTAAGGCATGGTCCTCCATTCTCCTCTCCTACCTGTCCCACTGCAATGGGGTTTGCCTCTGGGACATCAAAAGGCAAACAGCTATCAAATTGCAAGACATTGTGTTTATTGATTCCTCATTTCCATATGGGGGCAAACTAGTATCATCTCCCCCTGCTTTAGAAGCCAAAGTCCCCTGGGCATCCCCTCCTGTAACGTCACAACCAGTACCATCCCCCTATCCAGCCCAATCACAATCCAACCAGACTACTTGACTCTGGTCCACCCCTGTTGGATGTATGAACAAACCACCTCTAGATATACCACTCAGAAGGGGCTTTGACCGCTGTCTCACCGCATCAATACATGCGCCTTCAACCATACCTTGCTCACTGGACACCATCTCCTCTACACCCAATCCACCCTCTCCTGCCTTGGTTTCTCCCCCCTCATCCCCACTTCAAGGACAGGCTCCCTCACCCATAAATTCCCCTTCCCCCAACAATGGAACATCCAGCATCATTCTACCTTCACTGCCGCCAGCTCCTGCCAAGGCAGTACCCACTCAACCTGCCTCCCCCCCAAGACATTGCCCAGGGAGACAAAGGAGACCGCCTGACCTCTACGGGCAATGGTTGAAGAGCACAATGGCAGAGGAGACTGTGGACACCCCCAAGACATGGCAGCAGCTTCTCTGGTCACCAAACAAGCATCTATTGCTGAAGGCTGCTGAGGATCAATACACATCCCTTCTTGGGATGCACATGTGGAAGCTTGTCCCCCGCCCTATGAAGAGGAGGATCATCAAGCCAAAGTGGGTGTTCAAATTTAAGTGTTGCCCAGACCTTTCCATTCAAAAGCTCAAGGCCCAACTTTTTGCAATAGGTTACTCGCAAATACATGGCCTGGATTACCAGGAGGTGTTCTCTCCAACCCTACGCCTTGAAACTCTTTGCCTGATACCAGGCCTGCTTGCCTCAAAAGGATGGAAGGGTTGCCAGGTTGACTTCAAGACCGCCTTTCTGAATGGCCATCTTTATCATGTGGTGCACATGGAACAAACTCCAGGATTCAAAGACCCAGCTCATCCCAAATGGGTATGCCAACTCAACTGTTCTCTCTACGGATCAAAACAATCTTCGCAACAGTGGAACATAGAAATCCACCATGCACCTTTTTATTTGGTCTCACCAACTTGAAATACAACCCAACACTGTACTTCATGATCAAGCAGGGCAAACTAATTGGGGCCTTGACAACACATGTGGATGATCTGGAAATTGTTGATCAGCTGATGTTTATCAATGAACTCATTGAATCTCTGGGACAAAAATTTCAAATAGGGGCCAATGAAGACCTCCATCACTTTCTTTCACTTTGCATCACTCCCAATGTTGCTCAGAAGTACATCTACCTCAACCAGTCCCACTAAATCAATGAGCTCTGCCAATGCTTTCTCCTTGGTAAGCACACACCTACTCTCACCCCCATGTTGCCCGCCTTCAAGTCAATTTTGTGTTGCACACCTGAGGATCCCCCCTTGTCAGGCCTGTACAACCAAATCATTGGGTCCCTCCTTTGGGTTTTGCAATGCACTGGACCAAACATATCATTTTTTGTGAACAAACTGTTGAAACACCTGCGGCATCCATCAGAAGCACACTGGCAGGCAGGGGTAAGGACCATCAACTACCTAGTATCCACCAAGGATCTCAGGTTATGTCTTGGGGGACAACTTGAGGTTTCTGGGTATTCTGATTCAGACTGGGCCAAGGATCAGGACAATTGCCGGTCAACATTGGGCTACACTTACTGTCTAGGAAAGGGTGCCATCTCATGGAAGTCCCGCAAGCAAGCCACAGGCTTTCTGTCCAGCACAGAAGCGGAGTATAAAGCACTCTCTGACTCCTGCAAAGAAGGAGTATGGATCACCCATCTTCTGGCAGAACTCTGTCTCAAGCCAAGGTGTCCCCTTCCGTTCCAGGTTGACAATGAGGGAGCCAAAGACCTAGTGCAGAACCCAGAAAAGCATGCACACGCCAAAAAAATTCATGCGGGCTATCACTTCATCTGGGAATGCGTGCAAGAAGGTGATGTTGCACTCAAGCATGTCTCCACAAAGGAAATGCTTGCTGAAATGCTCACCAAGCCCATGACTTGTGTTTTTCTGGAGAAGCATTGCTTGGACTTTGGAATCTTACATTTAATCCTCTTGTCCTCATGCTGCCTTGATCTCTTTCTCTCTCTGTTCCTCTCATTTCTCTTAAGGGTCTCTCTTCATCCCTTGCTTCTGTTTGTCATGCTTTGGTAGATCTGTAACAAGGGGGGGTGTTGAGTTTACTCAGTGCTCTCACTATACATGCATGCTACACACCTACCATCATCCATGTCACAGTCATGTTAATGTCACAGTCATGTAGCTAGCAGTGAAGTATATCTGGGACAGCAGTTGTGGAAGGACTCATCTTTCTTTCCTCATCCTTCCACTCACCTTCTCTGCTGTCCCAGGTATGTTGACCCTACATTTCCCTTTTCTTACACTCTTTGTTGTTTCTGCTTGTTTCAATCTTGTGATATGGTAAATGCAACCTCATCCTTCCCCTCATCTTCTCTGCTGTCCCAGTTCACCTCATCAAAAGGAGGAGGTGGAGGTCAATGATGCAGAACTCAGTTTAGGTCCAAATCACTGCTTCTTATTCTTCCTAGTTTTGGGAGCTGATGTTATGAATTGTATAGTGTTTCTTGAAAGACCATGAGGATGGGCTCAAGTATATGGAAAATAACATTTTACCTATCAAAGTGACGTTTGTGACTGCTTCGACTTGTATCAACTCAGACTTTGGAAACAACACAACTTCTTGAGTTAAAGGGGCCCATGCCACTGTAAAACAATTCCTTGCAAACTCTTTGGAAAACATGTTGGATTTTTGGAGAAACCTTGATGGAACAGTTTTGAATCAAATTGAATTAGTTCATGCGTTACTTTAAAACTCTGAAATTAAGTTAGTGAAAGTTCTTCCCCCTGAACTGTTACCATTGGGATACAACTTGTCTTTAGAAGCAATTCAGCTTGTTACAGAACAATTTGGGAAATTCAAATTTTCCCATGATGATGAAGTGTGCACCAAGTCATACTACAAGACTATGGGTTTGCCATTTTCCCACCAAATAAGTGACCATCTAGCATTAAGAGGATCGGTGGTACCTGTAGATGTTCATCCTCAGTGGAGGTTGGAATATGAAACTTGCAGTTCTAGTTCTGTAAGTTGGTTTAAGTGGGATTTTTAAAATCACTTTGTGATTAATGCTTTTTGAAATACTTTTTGATTAATTATTCATAATTTACTAATGGTTGATACTTTTGAATTTTTGAAGCACAGCATTGACAAAATGATGAGAAATCCCCAGTTAAATGAAAAAGTCAACACAATGATCTTGGAATCTCCGGATCATTAGTAAGGCGGGTTATTGAAGTAAATAATTTTAAAGATTGAAAAATATTGGTCACAAAAAAAACTTGAACCTAAAGTCTTACAATGGAGTAGGGGTTGGATAAAATTGAAAGATACTTGGAGAGAACCATCTTTGTTTGAGCATTTTGAAAAATAACTCAAGCAGGAAAATAGGACAAGAAGGGCACCAATCAAGAAAAGACAAAAGATTTTAAGTCTTTTCTTTGGAGACATGGTCATTTTTTTGGTTTAATGAACTGATGATGATAATTGTTAGTCAAATTTGGCAGTATCTGAATATTAATTCCATAGTTCAGAGGAAGAAACTCAAAGTGAATCAGCTTCACTTAATTTGGAATCTGAATCCTCTTTGGAGAAAGAGGTCATGCAGGAAGGCTCAACCAGAAGCTCATCTTTGGTGAGTATTCATTTCATTGATTTGATTAAAATATTGAATAATAAGTTAGTTTTGATGATAGGAACTGAACATGAAATAACTAAATACAATCCCTGAGAAATTCCATAAGTTCTTGGGTGAGGTTTGGGATCCAATTGGAGATGGGATTTTCCAATTCAAAGTCATTGCTGAATCTCTTGGTTACAATGAAAATGGATGGTTTAAAGTTAGGAAGAAAATGATTGGAAAATTAGAGAAACATAAAGCATGCTACATTAAGATGCTTGGTGTTGCAAAAGAGGTAGTAATGATTAACCAAAGTCTTGATGTTGAAGACATCAATCAAAATATTCCCTTTTCAAAATGGCTGGCCAAACTAGATATGGGACAAATATTAGCAGATAAATAGGCCAGACCTATGTATTTCATTTCATTGGTCTAATGTTATTCTTATAATCCAATGAAAAAAGGTGTTACAGATCAATCAGACCCTATTTATATTTCCTTTGTCAGCAATGACCAATGGGTTATATTAGTACTTGAGGGAGAAACAATTCCAATCCCACCCATTGTAGCAAAACCATGTTCCTTGATTTCTAAGGAAGCCTCTGGTTGGGTTGGTCATCTCAAAGATAAAATGGAAATTTATTCTATATTATAATAGAATTTGACTTCATTTAATCATTGGGTTTCATATAACTTGTAATTCTGATGCAGCTAACTATCTATATTAATATAAAGGGTTAGCACATTTTGAACATCATTATTTTGAGTGCTTTGAGTTAACATCATTATATTGAGTGTTTTGAATGAGAGTTTAACGGTAAGTCAGTTAAACTTGTATTGGGCTGATTCCATCATAAGAATTTTTTTAATTATTGTGAAGATATCAGCTTAACACAAGTTGAACTTGTTTTTATTTTTTTGGTTCTTTTACTTTAGGGCTTGTCAAGGTACTTGTCTTTTTTTCTGGTGTTTTTAATTTAGGACTATTCAAGTTACTTGTATTTTCTTTTGGTCTTTTTACTTTAGGGCTTGTCAAGTTACTTTTCTTTTTTTGGTGTTTTTACTTTAGGGCTAGTCCATTAGATAGTCCCAGTTTTTTGTGTTTTTTATTTATTTTTATTTTATTTTTTATTTTTTATTTTTTATTTTGTTTTTTAAAGGGTAATTTTAAATTCACGGCTCATTGAGCTGTGCACATGGTTGAAAAAGGGCCGTGTGGCACGCCAAACGGTCCAATCCAAGCCATATACAACCCCCCATGGCTCAAGGAGTTGTGCGGCCCACCCAGCCTGGTCTGCCACCATGTGTGATTCAACACAGCACCGGACTGGGGTGAGAAAAAAAAAAAAGAAAAGAAAAGAAAAGAAAAGGAATGAAAGGGTACTAACACAACCCATAAACTAAATAAACCTTCCAAAAAAACAGAAGTAAACCAAAAAATCAAAGAATGTTCATTTTTTGGTTAAAAAAAACAAATAAATAAATAAATAAATCAAAATAAAAAAAGTGGTACTATCCAATGGACTAGCCCTAAAGTAAAAAGACCCAAAAAAACACAAGTAAATGGACTAGCCCTAAAGTAAAAACACCAAAAAAAAGACAAGTAACATGACAAGCCCTAAAGTAAAAACACCAAAAAAATACAAGTAACTTGACAAGTCTCAAGTAATTTCAACTTGAATAGCCCTAAAGTAAAAGGGCCCAAAAATTAAAGAAGTCTTTTGATCAGCCCTAAAGTAAAAGTGCCCAAAAAAATACAAGTCTTTTGACCAGACCTAAAGTAAAAACACCAAAAAAAAACAAGTTCAACTTGTGTTAAGCTAATCCCATCCCAAGCTTAACATAAGTTAAGCTTGTGATGGAATCAGCCCAACACAAGTTGAACTTACTTCCCATTAAACTCTCATTCAAAACACTCAATGTAATGATGTTAAATCAAAACACTCAACATAATGATGTTCAAAATGTGATAACCCTTCATATTAATAGAACTTGTTAGCTGCATTAAAATTACAACTCAATGATGAAATGAAGTGAAAGTCTATAATCTCTATAATCTGGAATACATTTGCAGTTGATCTTTGAGATGATCAACCCAAACAGAGGCTTTTTTAGAAATCAAGGAATGTGGTTTTGCTACAATGGGTGGGATTTGAATCATTTCTCCCTCAAGTACTAATAGAACCCAGTGGTTATTGTTTAAAAAGGAAAGAAAATTGGATCTGATTGATCAGTAACACCATTTATCATTGGATTATAAGTATCACATGACTCCAATGAAATGAAACATATAGGTTTGCAATATGTGTCTGCTATGATTTGAGCGATGTCTAATTTAGCCAGCCGTTTTGAGGAGGGAATCTTTTCATTGATGGATTCCAAACCAAGTCTTTTTTTTAATATTTTCAACCTCCTTTGCGCCATCAAGCATCTTAATTTAGCATGCTTTATGTTTGTCTAATGTTTCAATCATTTACTTCCTAACTTCAAACCAACCATGTTCTTCATAACCAAGAGATTTAGCAATGACTCTAAATCCGCAATTCCCATCTCCAATTAGATCCCAAACCTCACCCAAGAACTTATGGAATTTCTTGGGTATTTGATTGAGGTATTTCACACTTGGTTCCTATCATGAAAACTAACTTAGATCCATTTCTTTAATTAGATCAATTAGATGAATACTCACCAAAGATGAGCTTCTGGTTGAGATTTGCTGCACGTTCTCTTCCTTTGAAGAGGATTCTGATTCCAAATTAAGTGATCCCAATTCACTTTCAGTCTCTTCCTCTAAACTATGAAATTCAGATTCATATTCTGCCCACTTTGACTAACAATTCATCATTAGTTAGTAACTAAGTTCATTAAACCAAAAAAATGAACATATCCCAAAAGAAAAGACTTACAATCTTTTGTCTTTTCTTGTTTGGAGCCCTTCTAGTCCTTTTTTCCCCCTTGAGTTGTTTTTCAACAATCTCAAACCAAGATGGTTCTTGTCGCGTATCTGTCAATTTTGGCCTGCCCCTACTTGATGGAAAGACTTTAGGTTCAAGTCTTGGCTTTTATTGATATTTTGTAATCTTCTGAATGTCATACTTCAATAGTCCGCTTTGCTCATGATCTGGAGATTCCAAGATCATTGCATTTTCTTTTTCATGTACCTGAGGAATGCTTAGGATTTCATTGAAATTGCACTTGAAAAATTCAAAAGGATGAACCATTAGTGAATTAGGATTCATCAATCAAACAGCATTAATCACATAGTGATTTGAACAATCAAACTCAAGCAAACTTACAGAACTAGAACTGCAAGGTTCATAGTCCAACCTCCACTGAGGATGAGCATTTTTGGGTACCACGGATCCTCTGAATGCTAGAAAGTAAACTATTTGGTGGGAACAGGGAAAACCAATAGTCTTGGAATATGACTTGGTGCACACTTTGGCATCATGATCACGTTTGAACTTCTCAAATTTTTCCCTAATAAGATGAATTGCCTCTAAAGACAATTTGTAACCCAATGGTAACAGTTCAGGAGTAAGAACTGTCCCCAACTTAATTTGAGCATTGTAAAGTGATGCATGAACTGATTTAATTTGATTCAAAACCGATCTGTCAAGGCTTTTCAAAACATCTAACAGGTTTCCCAAAGAGTTTGAAAGTAATTTTTTGAGAGTTGCATGGGCCCCTTCAACCCAAGATGTTGTTTTGTTTCCAAAATCTGGGTTTATACAAGTCCATGCTGTTACAAACGTCTCTTTGAAAGGAAAAATGTTATTTTCCATATACTTGAGTACATCCTCGTAGTCTTTCAAGAAACACTATAAAATTTAAAAGGTCAGAACCCAAAACTAGGAAGAATAAGAAGCAGTGATTTGGACCTACTCTGAGTTCCCCATCATTGAACTTTGCCTCCTCCTTGGTATTTGAGGCCCCATACTTTACCCACAGAGTCATAAAGCTTTTCCATCCTTCAAAGTCATCAACAAAGCACAATTTACATTTTTCTTTTATGTTTATAGACAAGTGACAAGTGCAACATTGTCTTGATGACTCAGGGAAACTAGATTCAATAGCACAAATCAGAGCTTTTTCACGGTCAGTCACAAAGTCTTTTGGAAGTCTCTCAGGATCATAAGCCAACTCCTTTAATGCATTTACAGACCAAATGTAGAACTCAAATGTTTCTTTTGTTATAAAAACAAGAGCTTTTGTGATAGTTTGAAGATTGGCTGTCATTCCTACAACATGCAATAGTGGGGTTTTGTACTTATTTGTCTAATAAGTAGAATCCAACATAGCAATATGATGGAATTGTTTTGAAAGCTTTACTGCCTCTGGATGTGCTAAGTACAGGGCCTCCAAGTGACCCTCTCCACTGAAATTTGACTGGTGAATCCAACATGTTTCTTCAAGCTGTTCATAGAGTACCTCCATAACGCTTTTTCCCTTTAGTTCTGAAAGTGATACCCTCTTCTTAGTGGTATAGATTGTTTTTTCATCAACATAATAACCCACATCAATCTTGCTCAATTTTCTCTTCAGTAGTAATGTATTGAGCCCATCATTCATGCCTTCTACTAGATTGTCTAAGGCCACCCCCAAGATTCTCCTCAGTTGAGGATTCACAGAGGGATGTTCATATGGTTGATGGTTATGTTGGGCTTCTTTGTAGGAGAGGCGCCACAAGGGGTCTTCCTTTGTGCAACTTTCATGGATTATAAACTTGCACCCAACCTTCCTTGTGTGAGTTTGTCTAGACCGTTTGGTAAGAATCTTTCCTGAATAGGAACCATGTCTATCACAGGCTAAATCCACATATTGGTCACACTTTGAGTTGAAAACTGTTAAAGAGTAAACATTCTTCATTTCCCATGTTTTACAATATTTTTGCGCCTCTTCCCTAGTAGGAAAAGCTCTCAAGGGAGGTGGGTCAAGTGGATCTTCCATGGTTACATAGTTATATTGATGGAATGCATTCCATCAGTTTCAATCAAATTAAATAAGGCAAAGATGAAGTAAGATAAAATGTCACTCATGACCAGAGGTCAAATCCCACTGTGAAACATTTTGCTCCTCAATTTTCACCCTTGAAAAGGATGCAATTGGGGCTTCCAATGTTTCCTTACCCAAATCCTTTTTTTCTTTTTCCAAAGCTTTGTTGATGGCACTATCAATGTAGACCTTCCATGCAGTCATGTCAGAAGAAGGAGGGCTTGCCACTGTTCCCATGCAAAAAAAATGCAATGGTATACTTCAGCATTCAATCCAACTTTCAATTGAACAAAAAAAGTCCACTAACATTTGAGTTGAGAAAGAATTTTTTTCAGAATTTTATATGATTTATGATTTCAGTTTTCACTTTAACTTCAATTTGGTTTCACTTTAATGTCTCTTTGGGATTGCTAGTTTTGTAACAACAGTCCCAAAAATTATTTTTCAATCCAAAATTCGGGTTGACAGAACCCAAGCATGGTCCAGGGGGTGCACAAAATTCTGGCACAACTTCTGGGGGGTTGTGCACCCCCAAAAATGGCTCCTACACAACCCCCTGGGGGTTGCATGTGTTTGAAATGGCCCTTTGTAGTTGTCTTTGGGCCTCCACGGCTCATTTAAGCCATGTAGGGCCCTACACAACTACCACATGGTTGGAGCGGTGAATTTAACATCACCCTTTTTTAAAACCAAAAAATCACCATTTTTTGATTTTTTGGTTGATTTCTGTTTTTTTTGAATGTTTATTTAGTTTATTGGAACCCTTAGTTTATTTGAATACCCTTTAGTTCTTCATTCTTTCTATTTTTTCTATTTTTTTTGGGAATACCATGGTCCGGGGTCATGTGGGATGCCACACAACTACATTTGAACTGTTTACAACTCCACACAAGTTAAATGTAGTCGTCTGGCATCCCCCACAACACCAAACCATGGTTTGTGGGCCATGCAACTATTTGAGCCATGTGGAAATGTACACAGCTCAAATGTAGTCGTGTGGCATGCCACACGGCCCATTTTGAGTTGTGTCCATGGCTCAATAGGGCATATCAAAGTTAACCAAACCCACCATTTTTTAATTGCAGGTTTCAAAGTAAATCCACCATTTCAAAACCGCCATTAAAAATCAAAAAAACCCACTTATTTCTCATCAGACGTGTAAAAGCTAACATAAAATAAGTGGGCTTTTTCAAATAAAGTATTTAAAGGCTTCCGCCACCTGTCCATTTCATCCACCCCTGGCCTCCCACCTCCTTCTACCTCTGACCTCAAAAAAAAATTTTTTACCTCCAGCCTCATCATAAAAAGATTCACCACTCTCATCACTTTATCACTCTCATCATCACTCTCATCAATTTATCACCCTCATCACTTGATCACTCACCACTTTATCACTCTCATTGCTTCATCACTCTCATTGCTTCATTGCTCTCATTGTTTCATTGCTCTCATTGCTTCATTGCGCTCATTGCTTCCTTGCTCTCATTGCTTCATTGCTCTCATTGCTTCGTTGCTCTCATTGCTTCATCCCTCTCATTGCTTCATTGCTCTGATTGCTTCATTGCTCTCATTGCTTCATTGCTCTCATCACTCTATTTCCAACATCATCCAAAGAATCCAATCATTGTTTTATTGCTCTTTTCACTTTATTTCTCTCATCACTTTATCTTGCTTGTCACTTTATCCCTCTCATCACCTTATCAACCTTACTCTTTCTAAATGGCCCCTCAGAAACCTCCCCCCGCAAGTCCACACAAAAGTCCAACACACCAAAGAAAACATCTCCAAGGAAATCCACAAAAAAAAATTTTCCCCCATCAGCTTCCAAGGGATCAAGTCAGCTCAAGAGAGCTGATCACATCATCCTGGTCAACTGGCTCAAAATTCCCTCCAACTATGATTCCTGCTTTGGATCCAACAATGAAACACGTGTTGGCCAACCTCTGTCCTCTAAGGTCAATGGTTATCTCCTCATGGCCAATGAACTCAAGAAAAAAACAAAAGGTAGGCTTGATCTGTCATCCAAACAGATGAGGGAGAAATTCAAGAATTATTTAGCCAAGTACAAAAAGGCCCACTCCATGTCAATCTCCACCAGCTTTGGTATCACCAACTCTGACAAAGCCAAGGGAATCAACTCTGTGGTTGATGAGTTAGACTCCATTTGTCCTTTTTATATTCAAATGGATGAAATCTTTGGAAAGAAGGCCAACATCACCCCTTTAGCCCCTTTTCCAAAAAAATCCAATTCAGTCCACACTAAGGACTTGGCTGGGGATGCTCAGCCTAGCAATGATGATACTGAAGAAACCTTTTCCTTGGAGTGGCCCCCATCTGATTCCAAGGAGGATATTCAATTGCAATCAGCTCCAATCACATCTACTTCTGCATTGATTGATGTGTCAAACCATACCTTGGACCCCTCCCCTCCTTCTTTGGATTGCTGTCTTCCTGGGTTAGGAGATCTCATCAACCTTGCTGATGCAAAACAAGATACTCCCCAGTCTCCATTACCCTCAACATTGGTTCAAGTAAGGAACCAAGCTCTTTTCTCTTCTGTCTTGTTAATCCTGACGGATTTAGATTGTAAAAAAAAACAGACTCATCCATTCCAGAATGGCCAAAAACTCAAGCCAGTGGGGCCTCCCACATTGCCTTTGAACAACAGTGAAGGCTTTCAGACTCAAACCTCCTCTGCCAAGGGTAAGCAAAAGGCCTCCAATTCCATCAATATCAACCCCAAAAGTCATTAAAAGAGGAGAAACACATCCGGTTTTTCAGGCTTTGATGAAATCATGGAGAAGAAAGATTCATGTAAGTCCATTTGTTGAATATCCTTGCTTTCAAAACTATTCTCATTGCTTTTCCCCTGCAAAAAACAGTCAAATCACAAATTGAATCCAAAAAACTTGAATTTGAAAAGCAAAAGTGGGATTGTCAACTGGCCATGGATGTTCAAAAGCAGAAAGCCAAGAGTTTGGCTCATCAACAAAAATTGGATGCTGAGTGGAAGTTGAAACAGGCTGAGATAGAGTTTCAAAAAGAGGAAAAGGAGAAGGATCGACAGCAAGAACAACTGGAAAAGGAGAGGGAAAAACTTGAAACCAAAAAAAGGATAAGTATCAGTAGCCTTGGCTTGCATTGGTAGCAGTAGAAAATTAGATGAGATACAGCAGATAACTCCAATTCTGGGCTTGTAAATATATTTACATAGGTGAAAGAAAAACAAAAAAATTATTTTTGATTAAAACGTTTGAGAGTATTCTTAACCCCACCAACATACAAATTTTTTTTTTATTTTTTTTCTAGGGTAAATATGGCCATTATTCAATTCCCTACAAGTGTTTTTAGTTGTTTTATTAATTTGAAGTGACATGGGCATTCTGGTATGGGTTGCTGTTTCCACAGCAGGAAAGGTACAGTGCTTGTACTTATTAGCTTCCCAAACCATTCTGACTATGCCTTTTTGCTTGAAATCAATTCCAAAGCCAAGGTCAGGAAAAAAAAACTGGCCATCCAATACTTGATATTTGTCCATATTTTGTATAAGTTGACCATTTGATTTCTTGGTTGGAACCATGAGTAAAAAGGAGTAGCCAGAGATGTTGCCTTTTTCAATATGAGGAGAGTTGTAAAAAGAATTGGAGGTGAAAGTGATGTGTGGGGAGCAATCAAAAGGTGTAGTCTTGGAGCCAAATTCCAACAACAAGAAAGAGGGGATGTTGTGGTCCTTCATGGCATCACGGTTTGCTTCAAAGGAAAGTTTGGCCAAATTGCAAAACATTTGTACTAGAATTTGGGATACTTTGTTGGCCTTAAGGTTGAGGAAAGCATACTCTTGAGGAGAAGATCTAATGGATGATTTCTTCACATAACGTCAAAATAACTCTGAAGGGTGCATCAATTTTTGCCATCCAACTGCCCACATTTTTCTACCCCAAGATCTTGAAGTACCAGCCGGGTTGACAAATTTTTTTGACTGGTGAAGGAAATTTTTCACAAAGTTTATTTCCTTCTTGTCTTTCAGAAAGTTTCTCCAATGCAACAAATTCAATTATTTCAACCAGGGTTTGATGATCAGATTCATCAAGGACTATTAATTTTCCATGGTGGAAGAAATGGAACGGTTTGATTGTTTGTTTTGCTTGCTCAAACTCTTCCTGGGTTGGTTTTTGACTATTCTTTTTCTTTTTGGCAAAAATTGAAGGGTATAGATCCAAAGGACGCAGTTTCCAACCAGAACAAACCACCTTTTTTTTAATACCTTCCTCAGAAACCTCCAAAGATATTTTGGAATATCTCATTTGATTCCTCTTTTGGCAAGCAGCCCTACTCTTCCCACCTCTCTGCATGTTTTACAAGCCATCCCCTTCCATCTTGTTCCCTCCAAATCCTATACTTAGATTAGGGTTTAGGAACAAGAATAGATTCAAATGTTTGTGTAACATTTTGAGGGGTTGGGAGAAGAATAGGATGTTCCCCAAAAGCGGTCAAATTTTTTCCAAGAAAAAAAACCAACAATTTCAGTCCAATAGACATCCTTGGTGAAACATGATTGAACAAAAAAAAAATCAAACCTGGACTTGAACCCAGGGACACCGGAAGATGAATCCCCCCCCCAAAAAAATTGGCATGAGTGACCCATGCAATACACCAACAAGCAAAGTTATCAAAAAAATAAAAAAAAAACATACCCTCCATGGCAAAGAACACCCAAATTAATCAAAAAAGACCCTGTTGGCTTTGGGTGCAGTCCAGAGACACCTAACAAGAAAAAAAAATCAGGGAGGTCAGGAACAAAGAAAACCCCAAAAAAACAGTGGAGGAGACATTAGCAATCAATTGCAAAACAATCAAGCAATTGATTTGGTTTCAATTGATCAATTGGTCAATTGATTCCTAATCAATTGATCAATCAATCAGGTTTTGATTGGTCAATCAAATCCTAATTGATTGATCAATTGATCAGGATTCAATTGGTGGATCAAATCCTAATTGATTGGTGGGGGTTGGTCAAGCAAGGCAGGAGAAGGAGGAGGAAGGGGGGATAAATAGAAGGGAGGGGATTACCAGATGAAGAGAGGGATGCAAGGGAAGACCTGGGGGGAGTTCAAAGGAGAGTTAAGCAATAGTGTGTGGAAAGAAAGAGGGAAGGAGACTCACTGAGTCTGTTGGATGGTGGATGTTTTGGGGAGCTTGGTGAGATTGATGAGGCTGGTGAGGTTGGTCAGGTTGCTGAGGTGAAGGAGGTGGTTTGATGAGGAGGAGGAAGGAAGGTGACCAGTGTGTGAGTGGGGTGAGGTGGAAGTGTTGGAGCGGTGAGGTGGAGGGGAGAGGTGGATGGGCTGGCAAGTGGTGTTATATGAGGTAGAGATGTTTTTTGTTTTTGTCTAATTCCACTAAGACAAAAAAAAATTAAAAACCAACTCAGCCTGAAACTTGGGTGAAAAACCAAAAAAAAACTTACTATGAATTTATTTTTTACCTATTTAAAAATAAAAAATTACTCATCAAAGTGAGAAAGGGTGAGAGGAAGAATCCACTTTCTCATAGAAGAAGATGAGGGACAAGATGAGACAGGGATGACTTGAGGTGGGTCAGGAATATCATCTTCAAATATTTTGTTCCATTCATCTTTGATGTTGGCCAAAAGATTGTGAAGGATTACACAAGTGATAATCCATTTGATGAGGATCTTAATGTCTTTGGGGTTTTGAAGCTGGTTTTGCATTTCCCTTATGCTTGCCCATCTTCCTTTCAGGACTCCTATGGCATGCTAAATCCAAACCCCTGATTGGGCAAGATGATAATTGAAATTGGTTTTTCCTTGATTGTTAGATGAAAGTTTGCTGTATGCTGGAACCACATATTTGCCACCAGCATAAGCTGAATTGGCCAGAAGGTATTGATCGTGGTCAAAGTAATTCTCTGGTTGTTGGGCAATCCACATCCAATTGAACATGTATGAATCATGACAAGAATCTGGAAGGCCAGCATGGAGGGATATGAACTTCTTGTTTTTATCGCAAACAATTTTTAGGGCCTCAGAGTATCGAAAAAAAAAGATGAAACATATTTGGTCAGTGATGTGATCAAAGGTGTTATCAAATTCATTGGAAAAGAAATGAATCAATTTCCTTTTTTTGCAATCAAAATAGTGGTTTCCATCTAGCTTGGGTTTTTGACTCAAGGGGATGGTGGTTCCATCAACAAACCCAATGCAAACAGGAAAGCCTTTGGTCTCCATTACTTGAGATATCTCCTTGCATTCTTATTTGGTTGGCCAAGAAAGTACTGAGCAATGGAAAGATAGGATAGCAATCATGACTCTATTGGTGTATAAGTCAATGCTTCCATAACTGACTGAAAATAGATTTTCCAATTGATGGATTGCTGCTCCATTTCCATTTGATCCCAATCCACAAAGAGAAACAGTAAGTTGGATGGCTGGATTGCATTGAGTATTCCAATAATTGTTTTTGAAGATGTGGTGGTCTCCAATCATCTCCAAAAGTTTCATTAATGAAGGGAATAGAGTTTGGAATAGTTTCTGGAAGCTTAAGTTGGGGATGAGACAAAGCTTTTGCCTTTTATAAATAGGGTTGTGGAGAGTGTGTATTCTTGGAACCATGTATTGCTTTTCCAACAGAGAATTCAAAGCCAACCAAGTTGATTCTAAATTGGAGTCTGAATCAGAGTCTGAATGGCAGTCAAATACTAACAAAAGTTCAGTCAGCTTTTTTTCATTTTCAACTTTCTGGCGGGAAGTTTGATTGGAAATGTTGAAAAAAATGGTGATGTGATGTGGGGTGATGAGATGATGGGATTTGTGTGAAGATGGAGATGTGAAAATCAATAGTGATTTGAAGCAATGGAGATGAGATGTGTGTGATGCAATGGAGATGCAACCAGTATAGATTTACTGATGTGCATGGGTTTTTTAGATGTGATGGACGGTGGATGGATGATGATGCATAAATGGCGGGTTTGATGTTTGAAATCTGCCATTTTCATGAAACTCGCCATTTTTAAATACACCAGTTAGGGGGTATGTGTATTTCAGAAACCCACCATTAAAAATGGCAGGTTTCTAATGGTGGGTTTTCTAACTTTGATACACCCTAATGAGTTGTGAATTTAACATTACCATTTTGTTTTTTCAAAATTTCATTTTTGTCCGTTGAAGCCATTGGTTCATTATTTATTTTGATAAGAAAATACCTTTTTTGAAGTTGATATTTTTAATTAAATAATCAATTTTAATTCTTCAAATTTTTGACTCTGATGAAATCTCATGTAAGAAAAATAAGTAGCATGAAAAAAAATAATTTAATTGCAAAAAATGAAATATATCTTATGAAATATAGATACCTTTGTAACAACCATAGAAAAACATATAAAAAATACTACATATACATATTTGAAAAGGGGAACTCACATGATTTTGAAATTTGAAACAAAAAATAATTGAGTATGAAATCAATTATAAAAAATATGAAAAAATATATCTTTATAGAACATGGAAGATTTTTATTTGTACTTAAATACCATTGGATCAAAAATGAATAACTAGAAAAATAGAAAAATTATACATATATCTATTTAATGGAGAGAATTCAAATTATTTTAAACACTTCATCAAAAGGTCTAATTCATGAAAAAATTTAAATATTGAATATAAGAAATTTTTTCTTTTAACAAGCACAAAAAAAAATCTAATTGAAATTCCTAGCTATCAAGGATCTCAGGCCTGATTGATGAAAAATCTAAGGCCAAGATCCAATGAATCCCAGGTAAATATTTGAACAACCTCCAATGCACATTCCCTGTGAATTTTGCACAGTTACTGTAAACCAAAAAATTTCTTGAAGGGTTGAGATAGGTTCAACTATAGATTGGAGAGATCTTGAACGCCAGATTTTTTATTTGCACTTTCCAGAAAATGAATTCAAAATTTTCATGGTGAAGGATTGATGTTTGCAGTGATATTTGAATAGATTATACAAAAAATAAAAATAAATAAATAAATAGAAAAGATTGATTTTTTGAATAAAAATTGAAATTTAAAATGAAATGAAAATAATGTTGTTAGAAAATTAGAAAAAACAGAGAAACTTCAAATACAAGCATTAAAATTTCAAGAATTAAAATATTTCAACTTCTTTTGAAAACAAATCAATTAAAAGAATGATAAAGAAAACATCAAAAATTCATTTCTTTGAATAAAATTTAACATGTTTGATGGGATGTAGATGAATTTATACAAACTTGAGAAAATTATTCCAAAATTCTGAATATATCTTTTTAAAGAGAAATTCAAATATTTTGAAAGATTTTAGCATTAAATTTTCCAAGTATGAGAAAAATAAGAAGGATTGATTTCTTTTCATTAAAATATATAAATATTTGATATTTATTTAATTATTGTTGCACTGGATCAATTTTCTTTGGTTTTTTGGAATTGAATTTTGATTCCCCTAATATTTTTTTTTAAAAAAAATAGTTACATCCCAGTACAGATGTTTATTTTTATTTCAACAAATCAAATTTTTGTTTTTTATCATTTGTATTTTGATAAATGAATTTTTTGTTGGGAGTTTTGATCTGATTTTAATCTCCCTCATGCAATAGGTATATTTAAAATATTTTCATTTCTTTTCCTTCATGTTATAGGCTATTGAAATCCCACTTGAAATACAAAGTATTATTCAAATAAATCAATCTTTTATATTTAAATTTTTGATTTTTGTACTTGAAGTTATGGTAGAAAAATATATAAATACTTCAATTTTTTTCATGGAATATATATATTTACAATCTATATATTTCTCTTTTGTTTATTTGTGGTACAAAAATATATAAATTCCATAATAAATCTTTTATTTTCTTCAAAGAATTATTTTTTTTCATATTTTCTTTATAATTATTTATGTAATGGATGCTTTTTTTGTTTAAATGTTTCAAAATAGTTAAATTTCCTGCATGAAATAGGTATATGCAGTCTTTTTCTATGTTATTTTTATGTGGTAAAAAGGAATATATATTCTACTGCACATATTTCAATTTTTGCAAGGAAATTGATATGTTATAAAATTTCTTATTTTTCTTAAATTTGATGAATTTTGTTCTAGTCTGAGCTCAGATTTGAATTCTCTGCAAAAAATTGATATTTATTTATTTTTTCATATTAAATTCACTCAATTTGTGTCCATTTTTGTATAATCCAAAAAAATAAGCCTCTGACAGACCAATGGGATTCTGAATTCCTAAATTTTGCCCCTCAGGTTCTTAATTAATAATTTAATTCATTTGGTGGCCCAAACCATCCTCAAAATGTGTGTTCTACCACCCCAGAAACTCCTGGCAAACTTCCAATGAGTTCCAAAGTTTCAATGTCCATATCAACACCTTCTTTGTATTGAAATTCCCTTTTAAGTTTCACCCACCTTTTGGGGTTGGGGTCACCCGCCAGAAGGCATTGATTTAGTGAAAAAACTTAATAAAATCACACCTTTCTTTTGAAAAAGCACAAGTTTAGAAAGAAAAAAAAAAGATAAAATCAACCCTTTCTTTTGAGGATGGTGTTTAATTAGTAATTTTGAAGGGATTATATTATCCAGGGCCTTTTGTGTTGAAATTTAATCAGTTAAAAAAATTTATTTGATTTGATGTAGTTGCTCCCAAGAAACTACATTGCAACCACATTGATTTATCCCAATCAGGACAACTTTTTGAAGCTACAATCAAATGCACCACAGCTAGGAGTTATCCCAACCAGTATAACTCCTTTTGCTGCGTGACTACACTTGGAATATCCCTCAAAATCCACCTTAGATTAAGACCAACCTAGACTAAAACCTCAAGACCATTCCAATTCAAACCTCCCAAAAGCAACAGAACAACCAAGGACTCAACCATCCTTGAACAATCACTTTATCAAAACCACCCTCACACCAATTGACAAAATAATAAAAATAAAGTTGAAAAAATGGCCAATTGAAGAACCACTCTCAATATCCAACATAAAACAATTGAACAAATCAATCCCTGTCTCCAGCTCAGTGAACTCCTCAAAAAAGACAAAAGAAATAAAACATCAGCCAAAATCTTAAGAATGGGAGTTTAAAACACTGGAGGGTAGAAGATAGGCAAACAAGGACCTCACTCTATCACTTAGACCATAGGGCTGTTAGAAACCAGACCTTTACTTCAACCTAAGACCTGTTCAGATTCTGTCAGACTCAAAAACCTTCCTTTCCTTGTGCCTTGACCTGAAGAACTGCACTCTGTTACTGATTGTTGTCTCAACCTAATTATCCTAAGGTTTTTTACACAATTTTGATTCCATTCTGTCTCATCAGAAAAGTTTCTGGTTTTCAGAAAAACAGTAATAAAGCCAGATTCAGGATTAAGAGCCCTAGAATTTTAACATTTTGTCCATATTTTACCCTATTCTTTATGGATCTGGATGCATGTCAAAGGGAAGATATTCCATTTGAATAAATTTGTTCATGTTTGAAAATATTGAATGAGACTGATGTACTTATTTAGACCCCTCCTTCTGATTCAGGCATCATTTAAGCAAAGTCTGGTCTTGAATGATGCTCAATCCCACAAGAGAAAACCCCAATTGATGTGCTTTATGCAGCAAGGAGGAGCCACTGATTCTGATCTTCAAAATTATTGGGTGATTTTCTGGGCCTGAATTATTCCCAGGTGAACAGAAAACTCATTCATAAGCTAAATAACAGAATGGGTTTGGCTATGCCTGAAGGATTCTGAAGGAAAAATAAAAAATCTACCGGGTGGGTGAATCCCATTATTAAAAAAAAAAAAATTAAATGAATAAAATCACAAAAAATTGACATCCTTAACCAAATAATGTTTTTTATCCATTTATGCACTGTAAAATTTGGGATTTTACAGTTTGTGCTTTACTGCCAGTATTTTTGGCCACTTTTTTCATGATAATCCATCTGCATATTCTCCCCTTTGTGCTTGAACTTTCTTATTTTCCATTTATGCTTTGAGTGTTTCCACATATTGTCTTTAGGCAAAAAATATTATCTTGATTTCTAAATTTCTTTCAATCCCCAATATTTTCTTTATTCATTCAAATATTCAGAGTTTTTCAATTTTCTTTCAAATATTTCCATATTTGAATTATTTTCCTCATCAAGATTTTTATTTTTTCTTCCATCTTTATTTTTTCATCCCTCCTGATTTCATCCTGTTTTTTGTTTCTCCTTTGAATATCCAAATCCCTTTTTTGAATTCTTATCTTCCTTTCCCATAATTTTCCTTTCCATTTCTTTTTTCCCTTTTTTTTTATTGAAAAATCTGTTTTGAATTTCACACAATGAATTCTTTCTTTTTTTTTAGGAAGAATTAATGGTGCCTTCATCCGGGGCTGAAAAAATCCCCCTTGTGGATTAAAGAGGCTCACACCAGGGGAAAAATGGAGGCACATGCTAGCATTTTCCCCCCTGTAATGTTGGTGTTACTGACAGAAATAATTATGGTATAACTGGAGGTTAGGCAAACCATATATCCAACATAAAAAACATGTAACTCTTTCCCAACCAACATCAAACTCAGTTCCAATTCTGATAAAATGCACATTTTTCCGTCACACAGAGACTTGAAACCAAGCCAGGGTTTCAGTAACTAAAAGAAGAAGGAATACTAGTACCAGGGGGGGGGGGGTAATCCACAATGGATTGAGCTGAAAGATTCATCAGAGAGGATTGAGGACTCCAAGGTGGGTAAGAACACAAGGAAGACTAAAAATTAGTCTGTATGGTACTAGTAGGAGGGGAAATCCAGAAAGGAGTGGACTGGAAGTCAGTTTGCAGAACAAGAAGAATTGATTTCATAATGAAAGGAGGAGAAAGATCATGATAGTTAAGATTTATAGACTGCTAGATACAAAATTTCATTCTCCTAATTGTAAAATATTTGTAATATATCAAAAGAAATAATAAGAAAATAAAATTTATGTGAATAAGATCAACTGAATATGTCATAAGTGTGAAAAAATTGCCCAATGAAGAATAGGTTTAGTCCTGAAAAACTTTAAAAAATAAAGTAGGTTTAGAAAAACATTCTAACCAAGAGATTGTAGTATTATTATGTAGAAAGGTACTACCTCACACATGTTACTAGATTCTGGGGGTGTAGATTCAGTTGATTTGATGACTGAAAGATTGCAATCAAATTTTTGTTGCAATTCTGAGGTGATTGAGTTTATTTTGAATTTCTATTACTGTCCTCCCACTATCACTCCCACTCCCACTTATCAAGACAAGTGTTTTTAGACACCCTAATGGGCTCTTGAGAGCATTTTCAAACAATAATTCCAGCCCTTCCAACCATGATGCTACAAAAATAAATTCAAAAAGTGTATGAAAAATCTTCCAAATGAAAGTCCAGATACCAATTGGAGTGCCAAAAGTATTCAAAATATATTTTAAAGAGATTGTGGATCAATCCTAGAGGGTCTATGACAAGGATGAAGAGGGTGGAATAGTCAATGGAGAAGCTGAAGCAATGGAAGAACTAGAGGCCATTCTACCTGAACAAATGGCACCAAGGCTCCCATTTCAATCACAAATGGATTGATATCCAACATCCAGATTCTGATTGGTAAGAGAACCACCAAAGGACCTGTTGCCAAGTGGGAGAAGAGAGGCAACAGTGAAAGGACTCATTTTGCTAAGACTGATTCCACTACAGGCACTAGATTGGCAACAACTGCCTACACTACCCATGCTGGGGTTTTGAATGTATATAGTGTCCCCCAGACCTTTGCCCAAAGTTCTGGGGGAAATTTCTGTCTCAATTTTAAAACTTTCCATTTTTTCCCTGGTGTCAGGGGGGTCCAAATGTTTGAAACTTTTAGCTTACAGAAAGAAGCCCTTCAAAATATTCTGAGATCTTGAGTTGAATGTCTTCTGCAATATTTCTCAAACTGAGAATCATCATTTCCATATTTTATTCAAAATCATTTATCACCACTGAAGTCCCAGATTCATCCTAATCAGTGGTAATATCAACATGCCACTGTAGGTAAAACTGATTGGCTGCAAGTTTCCTGCCAGGGTGCCTGATTCCATCTAAAATATGGCTGCAAGGGATTCCCATGAGCCTGAATAAGTTTCTCTTTCATGATTTGGTTCTTTTTTAAGGGTTATTGGAATATTTCTCATTGCATTTTATGAATGAATAATGAGAAGTTTTCCAGTAAATATTATAAAAGAAATAAAGGAAATTTTTCAATATCTTTAAACATTGGCCATTTATGGTGGTATTACTCTTTTATTTTTTTTTAAATAATTTCCCTTGTGATACTTCTATGCAATTAAAAAATATCCCCTGTCAAATTACCAAATTACTTTATGTAAAGATGGGAACCTCAAGCCCTTGAAAAAGTTTAATTTCCCAGATGCCAGTGGTTGGAATTCCACAGGGCTCAAGTTTTTCTCATAATTCATCAAAATTTTTCTCATGTAATTTGACAGATCCAGATCAATTTTCATGAGGAAATTCAATGTTGAAAAATTATCTTTACATTTTTTTATGGTTCTTGAACAAAACCCCTTTTCCCAAAAAGAAAAAAAAAGATTCCAATAGTTCCTCACATTCAAACCCCCTCTTCTATCTGGTCAATATTATTTTCTGGATATTCCAGGTCCAAAGTAGGTGAAAAATTTTTAATGCATATTTTCTATTCCATTTTTCACCTCATAAAAAAGCTTTGAATTTTATTGAATTTCTTCTTGGAAATTTCCACCAAATTCATCAAAAGATCTGTATTTTATTAGCAAAAACTCTCTGGGTATGTCCTCTTCAGAATAGATGATTCTGAGCTTTGAAAAATAACAGAAAAAGAATTCTTGACCTTCATGGCTCATCAGGATTAATGCAATTGGAAATTTTTGGCCTACTGAAGCCATTGCAACAAAGTGAAACAAGGGAAATAAATACAATTTTTTACTTCATGTGGAATCAATTATTCACAAATTTTGGAATTTTCTAGTCAAAGAGACTGAATGAGGGTGAGAGAAAAAGAGGCTGCCAAGATTTCATCTAATGATTTAATCATTCAATGAATAAAGTTCTGAGAAGAGTTGTTCATCAGATTAAGAACACATTGAAGAGATGATATTCCATAAATAAGCTAATTATTAATTCTATTTTTCATTTTATAAATATTTCCGATTCTTGTTAAATTCAGAAAATCTTCCTGTACTTAGGATTTAAATATTTTATTTTTTGGTAGAAAAGCTTAAATAAACACTTATTTTTTATGTTAATTGGGGTTTAATTTTGGAATTTATTTGATGATCAATAGGCTCAAAACAGGAATCATGGTTGTGTTCTGGATTTTTTACAACAAATTTCCATTGGCTTTATTTGAGGGTTGTGTATGCATAAATCTTGAATGTGCAATCAAACCTCCTTGATTATGTCCAAAATCAAGAAGGAACAGCATCTCACTATTATCGCCTCCTCAGTATTTCATATAAAAATTATATTCCTGGTGTGAAGTGAGTATGCTTATAAATACATAACCATGGTACTTTGCCAAATTTTGAGTGAACTTCACCATTCAGCATGGTTTTTAAAGGACCTTTCAGAATGAATCCTCATATCTGCCATGGTTATGATTGAATCATATTAATGAATTTCATGATACACAGTATAAATATCTTGTTCAACCACTCCAGTTTCACCTTGATCATCCAGATCATGATAGAAAGGCACCTTTGGCATTTATTTAGGCATTTATTTTTGCTTCATTTCCTTAGAATAATTTGAGGGAGAAATATAAGTCTTTTTCAGAAAAATAAAACTACCATCAATCAGGCAAAATCTATATAATTTCCAGAAATTAAAAAAAAATTATATAGCTTGAGTTCCTGTGGAAAAGGTGTGATAAATATTGAATTTAAGTTATGGAATACTTTTGAAGTTTTTTTCAAATAAAAGGAGGATTATAAATCATATCAGATGGTGATCTCTATGTTTGATATAGTTGAAGGCCTTGGGCATATTTTGAGGTGCTTGAGGGTTTTAAATATTCTGAAAATAACTTTGATATTGATACAAAGAAGAGATTTGGTAGCCCTGTTGATTAAGTTCTGTAATTCAAAAACTAATAGAGGTATATTGGTTCTGATTTTTGTATTTTGGGTGAGGTGCATATTGGGAATATGGATGAATCTTGCAGAGATTTCAAGATAAATACATTGTAAAATTTGAATAAAAAATTGTATTTATTTTAGATGAGGAAAAATTCTATCAAGCAAAATTAATTAGAATTTCTTGAGAAAGAAATATTATTTTCTTTCATTCTTGATTAGAAGCATTGGATTTTTTGGTGTTTTGCACTTTTGAAGTTTTTATCTTTGAAATATTTTGGTGAAGGGAATGGCTATTGTGAGAGAATAGTGACAAATATGTGAATTGTGAGTAAAAAGAAAAGAATTTCAAATTCCCCTTCTACCCTGGCTAAGAGAAAAAAATTATGAAAGAAATTTGGCCTTTTGAAAATGCAGCTCAAACATCAATATTCTCATAAAAATGTATGTAAAATGTTTCAAAAAAAAAATCAAACATAAAAATGTTTCAAATTTGGATTGTTAATCATAATTTTATATTGGTTTTTTTAATATTTATAGAATATTATAACCAAGTTTATGAAAATTGCACATAATTTTTCCCATGCCCCTTATCCTTGAACTCATCCAGTTTTGATGCTTCAAGGATATCATCCACACACACTAAAGTCCTTAAACTCACACTGTTCTTTTAATTTGAAATTAAAAAATTTCAATTCCAAAGTTGTATAGATTACATGTCAAAGGCCCCAAAATATATTTATTAATAATTTTGACTTGGTATATACCTATTAAAAAATCATTCAAAAATGAAATTAAAGAAAAAAAGGGCATGTTTTTTCTTCTTAGTCAAAATTTATCTAAAAGTTTTTTTCTTGAATATTTTGGTGTTTTTTAAGCTGCAGTTATTTTTGGATTATATAAATCAATTCAAAAGATATTTTTGTAAAAATTTAAACATGGTTTTCTGCCTCCAAAAATTCAACAAAGGTCAAAAAGGCCAAAAAATGACAGTATTTCCAAGCTTTGTTCAAACAATGTCATCTTTGGTTTTTGATCTTTTGAAAGGAACAGGCCTAAAAAAACCAATGAAATTCAATTTTGAAAATATGATTGATCAGTTTTTGGTGAGGATAACACCCCTTAAAGAATCCAACTCATACCCAAAAGTAGCATCTTCCAGGGCTGTGTGAGGGCCTCATGAATTTTTTTGAAGGAATCTTTTTGAATTATAAATACTTACATTCCAAAATTTTGAAACAGAAAAATATTAATCAAAATTAGGAAAAAAAAATATTTAAAGATGTATTCAAACATATTAAGTTTTACATTTCAGTTTGGGAGATCTTAAATTTTCAACCCAGAGGTCACAAACAGGCCTGAAAATTTGTTTAAAACTCAAACATTTTCAAAAATAAATAAATAAATAAATAAGATAAAAAATAAGTAAATTGAAAATAAATAAGTAAGCAAGTAAGTAAATTAAAAATAAATTGATGGATGGATGAATAAAAAAATCAATCAAAAATAAATACATAAAATAAGTTAAAAATAAAAATGTAAAACAATATAAATAAATAAAAATAAAAATAAATATTGCAACTCTAAGAAACCCGTTCAAAACTCAAAATTGGTTGCATGGCATGGTTTGAAACCCATCTGGGTTGTGATCATTTGCAAAAATACATCCAAATTTCAAATGGGTTTTCAACTGCACCACACAACCCATTTTGAGTTGGGAATGGGTTTTGTAGGGTTGAAAATTTAAAATTTCTCTTTCAGTTTTTATTTTTCACTTTTCACTTTTCATTTTAATTCAATTATCTTTCACTTGTTATTTTCATACTAACACCCCAAATCCTATAGAGCAATCTCTAGATTATTGCGAGCGCCAATGGGAGAGGCTGAGTGCAAGGAAGGAATGCAAGGTAGCAAGGCTAACAGAAAAGTGAAAATGAATGGTTTGATGACCCAAAACCAGCAAAAGGGATGGAATGTTCTGATGGAGAGAAACTAAGGCAAAGCCCAATGTGATGACTTGTCTTAGAAAATGCAAGAATGAATGAAATTAATCAACTGAGGAAACAATCTTCAGGTGGACGGAGTAGTACTTAAAAGTTAATCTGGTGGTGACTAGATACAACCTGATTGAAAGTCATCTACAGTTAGAGAGCAATGATAAAATGAATGAGGGGAAAAGAATGGGAAAATTAAATAAACTGTACAGTTGATTCCAATTTTATAGCGCAGGTGCAATACAATAGTGTATTAGAGTACATGAGTGTAATTTGTGAGACATGGAAGGAATGACATATGAAGACAATGCAAATGAATAGATGTAGTCATGCAGGGAAGGGAGCATTTCCATTGGGGTAACTATACCGTTGATATGGCTATCTAGGCATGGGTGCAAGCTATTTTAGTTGTGTGACCAAGAATGGAAGTCCAAGGGCTATATCTACCCAGGGGTAGAAGAGAAAAGCTCAAATGGATGGTTGACCAGGTTAGAGTTAACTGAGAAGATTGCAGGCATAGACTGAGTTGTTGAGATTAGAAGGTCTTTTATGCAAACCAGAGGTAGTAAGTGGAATGCACTATTGATGTTTTTCCTTGTTTGTGTCACACTTTGGGACTGATATGGATGGTACTGAGGAAAAGTATGTCAAAATTACAAAGAGAATATGCTGTAACCTTGGAGAGTGACAGTTGCCCAGGTATAAATCCATGAGCTCCTGAAAGCATCCTGATGAATTCCCATTGATTAAAAAAGTTGTTACCTTACTATACCCTTATACAATTTACTAATTTCTAAATAGGATTAAATTAATTATTTTGTGATACTTGTCTTGCCTCTGCAGCAATTTTTTTAGTGGAAAAAACCATTTTATCCCAAGTACTGCTGCTTGTGGAATTTGAGGCAAGTGCAAGAAGTGCCCTCTTTGTAAGGTGGCCAGTTTGTTCACCTTAAATAGCAAACCGGTTTCCAATACCCCAGAAGCTTCAACTGAGAAAAATTGGAGAAGTAGAAAACCTGGACAAAGATTAGATTTAAAATAGAACCAGAAGAAAGAAATAAAACCAATCACATAAAATGTAGTTCAGAAATCTAAGCAAGCTCCAATCAAAAAAATCAGACACCAACACACAAAGACAGTTCTACAGGCTGGGTGATTGCCTCTAAATAGACTAAGTAGAACTGAGTGCACAATAAGCTAAGAAGCTAATCTAAGTCTTCCAATTGATCTTGATGTCCTGTCTCATTGTTCTGGTTTTTATGAAAGAGAACATCAATGCTGGTAATGAGTCAAATGAATATTTAAAACATACAGTTGTCCAATAGGAATTAGATTGATTTGGTAAAAGGTGGATTGTCTGTTCTTGAAGAGGATGATGCTGAGATGCAGAGTTGTGGTTGAGGACGTTTCAGAGTCCTTGGTTGAGTCTTCTTGAGAGTGGGAGACCTTAAGTTGGTTGCACTACGCCAGTGACAGTCTTGTGACACAATCAAAGGTGTGTGCTTCTGATAAGCAGCAAACTAAGACCCTACAGTAAAAGATGAAGTGAGCAAAAGAGAAGCTGGGGTGTTCACAAGAAGATTCCTAAACATAGCAGAAATTAAACAGAGACAAAAAGAGGTAAAATTATGACATAATAATTAACATCAACAAGTGAGGGCCAAATTTGTAGCTCTGAGCCGCAAGTGAATTTCCATATTCCTCCTGTACTGGAGATCAAATTTTTTGGAGTGTGAAACTCAAGTGAGCAAGATTGGATACAAATTAAATAAGTAAAAATTGAATTGATCTCTTTTTATTGTTACCATGGTTTCAAAGATATCTAACACACCACCACAACCAACCAAATTTCAGATGAACCAAGTGGAGACCAAGGTACAAAGTGAAGAGAAAGCCAAGGAAATCATTGAGTTAAAAAGGCAGGAGGAGATAAAAAGAAATGAGGACGGAAACAGAACAGAAAGGGAGGAAAGAGAAGGAGGAAATGAAACAGAAAGAAACGGAGTGGGGGGCCAAGGCAAGGGAACCCAAGTTCAAGTTGTGGTGCCAGTCAAGACTGATGCAAGAAAGTTGACTGGAGAAGTTGGTGATGTTTTGTTGCAAATTTGACAAAAAAGAGCCTATGAAGAACTTCTGGACACCAATGAATGGAATGCTTTCCCAAAGAGAGCTCAAACTGCAAGGTGCAAGGAAATTTGGGGGAGGTGTTGGTTGCGCAGGTTCATCTGATGCAACATATCTCTAGTTTGATCAACAATGAAGATCTTGAAGACTTTAAACCAATGGTCAGGGAATTAAATGCAAACTGGGAAAATGTGGAAGAACAAGTAAAACAAAATTTATAATGTATTGTATATATTTTTTTTATTTGATTTGATTCTATTATTATTATTTTTATTATATATATTCTTTTGAAAAAGGAAAGGAAAGTTGTTTGAATAATTTAAAGGGAAAGAAGGAATTGAACATATAAAAAATAAGAAGCTGTTGAGGATGTAATACCTGTACAGGGAAATACATACACAAATATTGCTTTTATCAATTCAAATACATTAACAATGGAAAGAGAAGGAAATTTGGATCATAATGAAAAAAAAGAATTATGTAAATATGTTTAATAACATGGAAGTTATTAAGGATTCAATTCCTGTGAAACATAACGCAGGAATGTCACAGAGGCTCAGTCTCAGTCCGGTGACTCAATAAGAGGAGCAGGATGATGACTCCAATGAAGAAAAGAAAAGAAATAGAATAGATGCAATGCACCTATTTATTAAGAATGAAATGTATAAAGTAAATGCTGAAATAAAAAGCAAAGAAGAAATGCCTGAGGTTTTCAGTTTCACCGCTATCCCAGCTCTAACACCTAGAAAGAGAAAGGTGCATTCCAAGCGGGCTTGGAATAAAAAGAACCACTCAATAAATGCTATTGAGCATTTCAAATTCATAGCAGTCCCGGTTGTCACTCCAAGGAAGAGAGTGATACATAGTGCTATTAAGACAAAGAGGAAGAAAGAAAAGTTTCTTTAATCCTCATGTTGTAAATGTCTTTTATTGTCTCTCCTCTTATTGTAAATAGTTTTCATCTTATGTTCATCTCATGTTTCCAGGTTCTTTGATGAGAGGTCCCTTCAATATAAAAGGACCCCTCATCCACCTCACTTGTTTGATCTGCCCAACCCAAGTATCACCAAATGACCGACGGATCAAACTCAGCGTACGGGTTAAGCTGACAAGTGTTACTGAATAGCAACAACTATTTTGTATGGTCAACGCTCCTCAAAAGCGAGCTTGACAACATTGGGTTCCTCGGCATAACGACCAGCGACCCGACGAAGAAAATGCAGAGATGGAGCGCAAGGGCTACCACCTCCTAATTTGGTACCTCAACAAGTACATACTTGGCTTTGTTGCAGATGTCCTCAAACCCTAAGAAAAAGGGAGCGGCTCCATTTTATGGAATCACCTAAAGAATAAGTTTGTGGGCAACAGCAGCAACGCAATGAATGTTCCCCATAACAACCTCCACAACGTTAGTTTCCAAAGCTCTCAGTATTTAATTGCTGATATGAGAAAAGCAATTGCCAGGTTTAGGTCATCCAGTCTCAAGATGGACTCAGAGTGCCTGTCTCTGAACATTCTTCAGAGATTTCCTAGGGAATTTGAGTCCCTTGTGAGAATTATTTCTCAAATGAATCCCATCCCGTATGAAGAAGAGGTCCTGAGCAGAATTGAGAAGGATAGTACTCAGTTCAAAAGAAAAGAGAAACATACCCAGGCTTTGTTTACCAAGAATTTTAGTAAAAAGGAATTCAATAAAAAGAATGTAAAGTGTTACAAGTGTAACAAGATTGGCCATATTGCCAATGAATGTAAGTCTGGTCAAGGGAACTCTGCTAAAGGGTTTGAATCAAAAAAGAGAAATCTTTATTCCAAAAAGGATGAGGTGGAGGAAGTAACTAGTCTTATGGCAAAAAGATCAAAAATTGAAGACCTTTTTACCACTGAACCTTTTATGGAAGAAGAAGCAGGCTTCAAAAGAGAACCCAGTAACAGTAATGAAGAAGATCTGACCAAGTATCCATTTGTGGATGATGAAGAAGGGTACCTTGCTGATATAGAGGATCAAGTGGAATAATAGTGGATTCTGGTTGTACTGACCACATGTTCAACAAGAAAGAATATTTTCATAACTTTGTGCCACATATTGGTGTTGTAAATATTGGTGAAAAGGGTAGAAGTATAAAAATCCAAGGGAAAGGTTGTGTTAAACTTGAAACAGAGAATTATGGGCCTGTAAAATTTAAAGAAGTTTATTTTGTTCCTGATTTACCATATAATTTGTTGCCTCTGAGTTGTTTATGGAACAAAGGTTGTCAGATTGAGAACTGAGGTGAAAATTTTCAAGAAGAATGACAAGAAGATAGTGTTTGATGGTATGGTCAAGTTAGAGGCAAAACTTCATATGAAGGGGATAAGTGCTTACTCATCTGTGGTACACAGAAGGTCTGGCCACAAAGTAACTAGTGAGAACTGTGAAAGCTGTAAACTAGGAAAGATGACCAGGAAAAAGTTCTCTAAGAAGAGAGAAAGAACAAAAGTGGTAGCAGAAGAATTCTCCATTGATCTAGCAGGACCATTAATCCCATGTCTTTGGGAGGTTCAAGGTATTTCATCAACCTAGTAGACACTGCTAGTAATTTTTCCTGGGTGAAACCCATCAGAAATAAATCTGATACAGCTGATGAGGTGAAGTATTTATTTAAGAAATGGGAAAGACAAGGAGTCTTGAAGAGACTCAGAAGAGTAATAACTGATGGAGGAGGTGAATTTTTAGGAAAAGAATTTGAGGATATTCTGAAAGATTTTGGAATAGAACATATAACAACCACCCCTAAAACGCCACAAAAAAATGGAATTGAGGAAAGAATGAATAGGACTCTTATGGATAGAGTCAGGACCATCATGATAGATGGAAGTTTGCCCAAGTTTTTGTGGGCTGAAATACTCTCAACAGTTAGTTATTTACATAACATCATTGATGAAGGCAAAGGATGCCCATATGAGAGGTTTATTGAGAGATCTCCAAATACTAAGAAGTTAAGGGTAATAGGATTTCTAGCCTATTGCAGTTTTCACCATTATGGGAACTTTGTTAAATTGGATGCCAGATGTGGAAAAGGAGTTTTAGTAGGATATGATTATATGATTACCTGATATAGACTGTATGACATTGAATACAGGAAGATTATTATGGGGAATCAAAGTTAACCAAACCCGCCATTTTTTAATGGCGGTTTTCAACCCAAATCCGCCATTAAAAATCAAAAAAACACACTTATTTCAGATCAGAAGTGTCAAAGTTAACCTGAAATAAGTGGTTTTTTTCAAATAAAGTATTTAAATGCTTCCACCACCTGTCCGCGTCATACACCCCTGTCTTCCCACCTCCTTCTACCTCCAACCTCATTGGAAAATGTTTTACCCCCACCCTCATCATAAAATTGATTGACCACTCTCATCACTTTATCGCTCTCATCACTTGATCACTCTCATCCACTTCATCGCTCTCAAAACTTCATCACTCTTATCACTTAAACGCTCTCATCACTTGATCACTCTCATCCACTTTATTGCTCTCAAAACTTCACCACTCTCATCAATTTATCGCTCTCATTACTTGCGTAGCCCAAACTCTTTCAAATGGCCCCTCAGCGAACCTCCCCCCACAAGTCCAACACACCCAAGAGAACATTGCCAAGGAACTCCAAAACAAACAATCCTCCCCCATCAGCTTCCAAGGGCTCAAGTAAGCTCAAGAGAGCTGATCACATCATCCTGGTAAACTGGCTGAAAATTCCCTCCAACTACGATGCCTGCTTTGGATCCAACAAAAAAACACATGTTGGCCGACCTCAATCCTCTAAGGTCAATGGTTATCTCCTGATGGCCAATGAACTCAAGAACAAAACAAAAGGTAGGCTGGATCTGTCATCCAAACAGATGAGGGAGCGGTTCAAAAACTATTGAGCCAAGTACAAAAAGGCCCACTCCATGTCTATCTCCACTGGCTTTGGTATCACCAACTTGGATAAAGCCAAAGGAATCAACTCGGTGGTTGATAAGTTGGACTCCATTTGTCCTTTTTATATTCAAATGGATGAAATCTTTGTAAAGAAGGCCAACATCACCCCCCTAGCTGCTTTCAATGCCCAACAATCCAATTCCATTGATGCCAAGGACTTGGCTGGGGATGCTCAGCCTACCAATGGGGACCTTGATGAAACCTTGGCCTTGGAGTGGCCCCCATCTGATGACGAGGAGGATATTCAAACACAATTGGCTCCAATCACTTCTACTTTGGTATTGATTGATCAGTTAATCCCGACCTTGGACCCCTCACTTCCTTCTTTTGATTGCTCTCTTCCTGGGGCAGAACAACTGGAGAACTTGCCCAATGAGGAGGATGTTATTCCTGGATCACCGTTGCCATCAACATCTGCTCAAGTAAGGAACTAAATTGTTTTTGATTCTGTCTGGTTGCTCCTGACTGATTTACATTGTAAAAAAACAGGCTCATCCATTTTTGATTGGCCAAAAACTCAAGCCAATGGGGCCTCCCACATTGCCTTCAAATACTAGTGAGGACTTTCAGACTCAAACCTCCTCTGCCAAGGGTAAGCAAAAGGCCTCCAATTCCATCAATGTCAACCCCAAAAGTCATCAAAAGAGGAGAAACACTTCCAGTTTTTCGGGCTTTGAAGAAATCATGGAGAAGCAATATTCATGTAAGTTTATTGATTCAATATCCTTGCTTTCAAAATCATCCTCATTGCCATTCCCCTCCAAAAAACAGTGAAATCACAAATTGAATCAGATAAACTTCAGTTTGAAAAGCAAAAGTGGGATCGCCAACTGGCCATGGATGGTCAAAAGCAGCAAGCCGAGACTTTGGCTAATCAAAAAAAATTGGATGCTGAGTGGAGGTTGAAACAAGCTGAGCTAGAGTTTCAAAAAGAGGAAAAGGAGAAGGATTGTCAGAAAGTGCAACTGGAAAAGGAGAGGGAACAACGGGAAAACAAAAAAAAAGATAAGGTATCAGTAGCTTTGGCTTGCATTGGCAGTGGTAGATCGGTAGAAGAAATACAGCAGATTACTCAAATGCTGGGCTTGTAAATATATTTGCATGGATGAAAGAAAAAAAATTTATTTTTTACTACAACAACGTTTGAGAGCATTCTTAACCCCACCAATATACATATCTTTTTTTTTTTATTGATATTTTTTTCTCTAGAGTAAATCTGGCCGTTTTTCATGTCCCTACAAGTGCTCTGAGTTTTTTTATTAATTTGGAGTGACATGGCAATTCTGGTATGGGTTGCTGTGTCCACAGCTGGAAAGGTACAGTGCTTGTACTTGTTAGCCGCCCAAACCATTTTGACTATACCTTTTTGCTTGAAATCAAGCTTGCAACTAAAGCACTGTGGCCCAGTTGTTTGAGCCTGATGTGGGCAAGGAGACAATTTTTCGCTCAAGGCAGTGCCACTGTGGATTAAATCAAACCAGAACCTGTCATACAATGGTCTTGAACATCATACTTTCCTGCAAAGGGATCAAAGTTATACTCAAACCTAAGGTTGCAAATGAAACAATTTGGCCCGACTGACCAAGTGCCAATCCTCTCACATTGACAAACATTGAAAAGGCCCAATGGATTATTCTGTTTTACAGGCCGCGATCTCATTGATATACAGACACTGGCCCAATATGTCAACCATTTCCAGCGCTGAAATACTTTGGGGTCAAACATACGCCACTAAAATGACCTCCTATAAAGTCAGATTGTTAGCTTAGGCTGATCATGCTTTGCAATGCAAGCGAGGGGGGATGGCTGTGGGAGATGGCGGCGGGCTTGCTGCAAGCAAGGGGGGAACTGCCCCCCACTGGGCTTGCTGCAAGCAAGGGGGAACCGCCCCCCACAGATGCAAGCATGGCTGACGGAGATGGCCGCGGGCTTGCTTTGAGCAAGGGGGAACCGCCCCCCACAGATGCGAGCAAGGGGGGATGGCCATGGGAAATGGCAGCGGGCTTGCTGCAAGCAAGAGGGGAACCACCCCCCACCGGGCTTGCTGCGAGCAAGGGGGAACGGCCCCCCACAGATGCAAGCATGGCCAACGGAGATGGCCGCGGGCTCGCTGCAAGCGAGGGGGAACCACCCCCAACAGATGCGAGCAAGGGGGGATGGCCGCGGGCTTGCTGCGAGCAAGGGGGGAACCACCCCCCACCTGCCAGCTCCGACCGTTCCATCAACAAAACCAATGCAACCAGGAAAGCCTTTGGTCTCCATTACTTGAGATATCTCCTTACATTCTTCTTTGGTTGGCCATGAAAGTACCAAGCGATGGAAAGATAGGATAGAAATCATGACTCTTTTGGTGTATAAGTCAATGCTTCTGTAACTGACTGAGAATAGATTTTCCAATTGATGGATTGCTGCTCCATTTCCATTTGACCCCAATCTACAAAGAGCAACGGCAAGTTGGATTGCTGGATCGCGTTGAGGATTGCAAGAATTGTTCTGGAAGATGTGGTGGTCTTCAATCATTGCCAAAAGTTTCATGAAAGAAGGCAACAAAGTTCGGAACAGTTGCTGGAAGCTTAAGTCAGGGATGAGATGAAGCTTTTGCCTTTCATACATAGGGTAATGGAGAGTGTGTATTCTTGGAACCATGTATTGCTTTGCCAACAGAGAATTCAAAGCTAACCAAGTTGATTCCAAATCGGAGTATGAATCAGAGTCTGAACGGGAGTCAAACAGTAGCAAAAGTTCAGTCAGCTTTTTTGAGTTTTCAACTTGCTGGAGGGATGTTTGATTGGACATGTTGAGAAAGGTGGTGAGTGATGTGGGGTGATGAGATGATGATGGGATTTGTGTGAAGATGGGTATGTGAAGGTATATGAAAAACAATAGAGATGTGTGTGATGCGATGGAGATGGGACCGGTGTGGTAGACCAAACCTGATCTATAGCCATCAGACTCAATCTTCTAGTATAAATATAATCCCAATCATAAATTTAACCTCAGAAATGGATTCTACACCAAAAATAACCCATAGTCACCCAGCCAAACTACCCCTCTATCTCTCATGGTTTAGAAGATACAGCCAAAATAAATTGTGGACAGCTCATATCACACCCAGGTATCACAAACTAGTGAAAGGCCATATGGGTATACTTGGAATCCCTAAAGACATACCAGTAACATCCCAACATAACACCTCAACCAAACATACAACCAATCACCTCACCTGTATACTCAGAACCATAAGCAAGGCCATGTGTAACCAAAACAACCAGCAGTACAAGGCACCACAGGACTACCCAGCAATGTATGCAGGCAGTCTGGGCCATGTGTAACCAAACAACCACCAGTACATACAGCCAGTAGCATGTGATACCAAATAAACTACCAGTACAAACAACCCTCAGCACCATACAGAAATTTATGCAGCCAGTAGCATGTGTAACCAAACACCCAGCAGTACAAGGCACCACAGGACTACCCAGCAATGTATGCAGGCAGTCTGGGCCATGTAGATCCAAACAACCACCAGTACAGGCACCACAGGACTACCCAGCAATGTATGCAGGCAGTCTGGGGCCATGTAGATCCAAACAACCACCAGTACAGGCACCAGAGGACTACCCAGCAATGTATGCAGGAAGTCTGGGCCATGTGTAACCAAACAACCACCAGTGAAAATACCACAGGACTACCCAGAAATATATGCAGGCAGCTAGGACCATGTAGATCCAAACAACCCACCAGTACCAGTTCACAACAGCACAAATTCAACCCAGCACTACACAGCAATTAATGTAGGCAAGTGCCTGCATGAAACCCCAGTACAACCTCTTTCCAACCAGCAGAAATGCCTCATGTAACTGTATTAGATTTTCCCAACCAGCATAAAATGCCTCATGTAACTGTATTAGATTTTCCCAACCAGCTAAAATGTCTCATGTACCTGTATCCCACTGTAACAGGGGAAGCCCCAGGGCACCCTCAGGGGCAGCCCTGAGCATCCCCTGAGGACCATATTTTCTATTTTAGGAGGGCCTCTCTGCCCTATCCAGGTTGTATCATTATACCATCACCATCATCATCCACCATCCAGGAGCTCCACCCACTCATCACCATCATCATCCTCATACCTCCTCATGCCATCTGGCACATCCCACCCCAGCTCACACATCAGTTCCCATCTGTGGTACCTACCCAGATAAATAGTATCAGTGAACCAGTTATAAAGGAAACAAGAAATTAGAAACCAAGTTATTACCCATCTTTAGTCAATTGAACCACCCAACAGGTGCTGGAATAAGGGTTCTTCTGTGACCTAAATATTCAGCACCAAAATTAAAGAAGAACCACCCTTCAATTAATAAATAACCCTTACAAAGAAAGAGAGCACAACCAAAAGCAACCACCAAACTTTTCCTCTACCCAGCCCCCTGTGGGTAAAACCATCCTTGGGTCCTCTCCTGAACCATCCCTTTGATAAACCCTTGAACCCTTTAATATTGGGATATTGGTCAAGATCAAATATATCTGATCAATAAATAACCAATAATCCAATACATCTGGTCCATTCTTCAACAAACCCTACCAATATCAATCAATAACTAATCTAGGTCTGATCTGAGACCTATTTTAAGTCTCAAAGAAACCAGCCATTAATTTAAATAAATTATTGTGCAGGCTTACTATAGTACTAGAAGGGCAGGCAATTCAAAACCACTCTTAGTATTTACTAATACTCTAAAGGAGTAGAAGTAATACTAAATTCCCCTTCAAGGACTGCCAGAAAGCCATTTGCTACTTTTATTTTATATAATCCCACAGGAGTCTCTACACCGGTATGGATTTGCTGATGTGGATGGGTGTTTTTGATGTGATGGATGGTGGATAGATGATGATGCATAAATGGCGGGTTTAATGGCGTGTTTGATGATTGAAATCCGCCATTTTCATGAAACACGCAATTTTGAAATACACCAGTTAGGGGGTATGTGTATTTCAGAAACCCGCCATTAAAAATGGCGGGTTTCGTCAAAAAAAATGGCGTGTTTCTAATGGCGGGTTTGCTAACTTTGATACGCCCTATTAGGACAAGGGATTTTAGATTTGAAGAAGAAGTATTTCCCCTCAAAAAAAACCATGGCGTGTTTGTTGATCCCCCAATTTAACACTTGGAAAAAACCAAGTCAGAAGAAGCAAGAAATGCGCTTAAGGGGACAGAAGATATTAGGCATTCAGAAGAAGCAAGCAATATGCATAGAAATCCAGAAGGTATTGAGAAGCCAGAAGAGAAGTTTTTGGTCAAAGAACCAGTGAAGAAGAGTCAGAGAGATAAAAACTTACAGATATGGCGGATGGAAGGCACATTGTGCAGTTGTTGATAAAATTGAAGGAGTTGTTCAAGAAGAACAAGAGATAATGGCATTTAAGGCATCATTTGAGATGGTGAACAATTTAGTTCAAAATAGCTTAAAGCAAGCTATGAATTTTCCAGACAGGCAAAAGTGGAAGCATGCCATATTTGAGGAATTGGACTCATTACAGAATAAACAAGTTTTTGAGGTTATAAGAAGAGAAGAGGGTGAAAAAGAGAAAACCTTAGTTGAAACCAGATGGGTTTTAACACAGAATTTCAATGAGTTCAAAAAGCTACAAAGGTACAAGGCTAGGTGTGTAGCTCAAGGGTTTAAACAGAAAGGAGGTATTTATTATCAGGAAACCTTCTCCCCAACTGGAAGATTATAAACTTTAAGATATGTATTTGCATTAGAAGCTCACAGGGGTGAGGAGATAAGACAAGCAGACTTTTTCACAGCATACTTTAATGCTAGTTTAGAAGAAGATGAGACAGTCTATATGACAATAGCAGAAGGGTTTAAGGGATGGCTTGTTGAAACAAAGCCTGAAGCATTGAGAATGAAACATATAGATGCCTTCTTGAGAGGGGGGGGGGTAATCATGAGTATGTACTCAAACTCAAGAAGTCACTATATGGACTTAAGCAAGCAACAAGATCTTGGTATAAAAAAATTTCCAATTGGTTAGATTCAAAGGGTTTTCAAAAAAGTGAAGCAGAACCATGTTTATTTATTAATAATGGCACAATCTTATTTGTGTGGGTAGATGAAATCATAGTCATTGGGCCAAAGAAGGAAGAATTGTTTAATGAGATCAAGAAGGATTTCAGAATTAAAGACCTAGGAAAGGCTCAACATTTTTGAGGAATGAAGATAACCCACAGAACAGATGGGTCAATCAGAGTAGACCAAGAACATTATGTTAAAGGATTAATAAATAAGGAAAATATGGAAGATGCAAAGGTTTTTGGAACACCACTCCAATCTAATGTGAAGTTGGAGAAAGCTACTGATGAGGAAATTGAAGAATTTAAGAAATCAGGTCTGGACTAAAGAGAAGCTGTAGGATCTTTGAATTAATTTTCTCAATGTAAAAGACCAGACATAACTTATACTGTAGGGATCCTCTCCCAATGTTTGGAGAATCCTGGAATGAAACATTGGAATGCATTCAAAAGATGTGTTAGATACTTGAAAGGAACTCAAAACTTATGTATTGAGTATTCTTTTGGAGGTGATTTTAATCTTGTGGTTTATTCTGACTCAATTTGGGAAGAAGATGATTTAAAACAGTAAACAAGTGGTTTTACCTATTTTCTTGGGAATAGATTGATTTCTTGGAGATCAAAGAAGATAGTAGCAATAAGTGTATCATCCACTGAAGCTGAATACAGAGCTTATCTCTCTGCAGCTCAGGAGGCAAAATGGATAAGAAAAATATTAGAAGACACTTAGAAGCCTCAAGATTATGCTCTAATCTATTCTGATAATCAAGGTGGCATAAAGTTGGCAAGTAACCCAGTCTTCCACTCCGGAACAAAGGAACTTGATGTTCATTACAATTAAATCAGAGAAGCAGAAAAGTATGAGGAAGTAGCATTAGAATATTTTCCAACTGCAGATATGACTGCAGAAATAATGACTAAAGCATTGGATAGAATCAAAAATATAAAGTTTTCCATAGATATGAATTTACTTCCCCCCACAGGATTAAGGGGGGGTGTTGAGGATGTAATCCCTTTAGAGGGAAATACATATGCAAATATTGCTTTTATCAATTCAAATACATTACCAATGGAAAGAGAAGGAAATTTGGATCATAATGAAAAAAAAAGAATTATGTAAATATGTTTAATAACATGGAAGTTATTAAGGATTCAATTCCTGTGAAACATAACACAGGAATGCAAAGAGACTCAGTCTTATTCTGGTGACTCAAGAAGAGGAGCAGGATGATGGCTCCAATGAAGAACAGAAAATAAATAGAATAGATGCAATGCACCTATTGATTAACAATGAAATGTATAAAGTAAATGCTGAAATAAAAAGCAAAGAAGAAATTCCTGAGCTTTTCAGGTTCACCGCTATCCCAGCTGTAACACCTAGAAAGAAAAAGGTGCATTCCAAGCGGGCTTGGAATAAAAAGAAACGCTCAATAAATGCTATTGAGCATTTCAAATTCATATTAGTCCCAGTTGTCACTCCAAGGAAAAGAGGGATACATAGTGCTATTAAGACAAAGAGGAAGAAAGCAAAGTTGCTTTAATCCTCATGTTGTAAACGTCTTTTTTTCTCTCTCCTCTTATTGAAAATAGTTTTCATCTTATGTTCATCTCATGTTTCCAGTTTCTTTGATGAGAGGTCCCTTCAATATAAAAGGACCCCTCATCCACCTCATTTGTACAGATTCATTTTCACATTCATATATACACTCGTTATCATCAATCAATCAACATGATTAGTTTTATTAAATTTCTCTACCAACCAAATTTCTAATGGCAATAGAAGCTATTGGTTGAAATAAAGAATTGACATGAAAAGCATAAGAAAATGAAACTGAAAAACAAGGATAGATGAGATGGAATGAAATTGAGAATATGAACGGATTGGATGGAATGGGATTAAACCTGGAAAGTTTTTTGAGGGTATTTTGCGTGTAAATCTTGCAACAGGTTGGGAGAATTTCAAAGGTGATGGGCCTCTTCCCACAAGGTGCAGTTTTTTTCAGACTGGAATCCATATTGAATTTTCCTTTTTCCTAACCTGGAATCCAGAATATGGCTTACTTCCAACTCCAGCTGGTCTTTGATTTTGACCAGTTCAGGAGGGGGATGAGTCTTGCCTGGGTATAGGACTCAAGATGGCTCTAGGAGAGACACGTGAAAGACTGGATGGATACCTTTCAATTTTGCAGGTAATGAAAGTTTAAAAAAATTAGGGGAGATAACTGATTCAACATTGAAGGGGCGGAGTTTCCTCTCAGAGAGTATTTTGGTTTGACAAGTACTGAAAATGTTGCAAGCATCAAGCCATACCTGATCTCACCCTGAAAATTTGGTCTGCTTGCTCCTTGTAGCGCTGGTTTTCTGCTTCAAAGTTGGTTTGGGGTTGCAATTTGATAGATTGGATGGGGTGGAGGAAGTCAGTAGCAGTTTGAGAAAGTGCTATTTGAATAGACTTGAAAGTTGGGTTTCTTCCATAAAGATTATGAAAGGGAAAATGTTTTTTGGAGGAATAAGTGGAGTCTTTGTATGAAGATTTAGCTATTGGAAGCCATCTTGACCTGTTGTCCTGTTAGTAGGAGACATAAATTGAAAGATACTGTTCAAGAATCTTATTGAGTTGCTTGCTCTTCCCATCCATTTCTGGGTGGTAGGCCATTGATAGATTGCAAGTGATCTTCAAATTATGGCATAGCAAGGACAAAAAGCTAAAGAAAAAAAATGATCCATGATCACTAACTTTATTATTAGGGAGGCCATGTTTGAAAAGACATATTCTATGAATAGATTTTCTAGGTCTTCTGAAGAGGTAGTCACAGGACTGCAAATAAATAAAGCCATCTTTGAGAAGCAATCTAGTACTACTGTAGTAGAATCATAACCACTAGAAATAGTTAATTGAGAATTGAAATCAATTGAAAAAAGTTCCAAGGAATTGGCAAGATTGGAAGCAGCTGGAGCAGCCCATACTTCTGGTGTTTTGAGGACTTGTTACAATTGAAATCATAGCACACGCTAACATAGTATTTTACTTCCATGGTCATACCATTCCAATAGAAGTCTTATGCAATCAACTGGTGGGTTTTATCCTGACCGTGATGAAAAGCAAGCAGAGAGTCATGCTGAGACTCAAATATATCTAAATTAATGCAAGGATTGTTGGGTACTACTGCAAAATATTTTTAAACTAAATAAATTTTTTTGTCAATACCATAATCACTTGTTGATACTGTTGCACTAAAAGTTCTTTACACTTGGTATTTTTTATTTGGGCTTGTAAAAGTTTAGAAGCTTTTTATTGAAGGTGGGTGATTATCAAACTGAGTGGGGCAGATTGGTTGGAAAAAAGTTTCCCAATTTTTTCAGGGTTGTTATTGGCAAAGTTGCCCCCCCCCCTGGGTAAATGTTCCCCAACATGATAAAGCATTGGGGACTACCACTTGTTTCCTGGGGCTGTGCATTATTTTAAATTTGAACTCAGAGAGGTATTTGACCCAATGTACCTGTCTGCGCATAAGGAATTTTGAGCTCATGAAATATTTAAGAGAATTGTTATCAATTACAAACTCTAAGGGTTCCATAAGACACACAAGGTATGAAAACCATTTTTTCAGGCAATAAACAATTGCAAGAAGTTCCTTTTCATGAATCTCATAGCTAAGATCTGAAGAAATAAATTTGCAAGACTCAAAGGATACAGGATGAAAAAGATTGGAAGAAGAAGAAAACTACAGGATTACTCCTGAAATTGCATACTTGCTTGTGTTGGTTTCTACAATAGTGCAAGCTAGCTTGTTGAAGTAAGCCAGTATTGGAGCACTGGTAAAAGGCTTTTTCAGAGTATCAAAATTCAAAGCAACTTGTTCAGTGAAAACAAAATGAGTGTCTTTTTGAAGAAGATAAGTAATATTAATGGCCTTTTTGGCATAATTCTCAATAAAACTCCTATAAAAATTACTTAATGTAATGAAAACTTGAAGGTATTTGACTGATGAAGGTGCAGGCCAGTTAAATATGTGTTAAAACCTAAAAATTGAAGAGAATGAGTATGAAATTTTTCCTTGGAGGCTTTTGAAAACAGGTTATTATTTCAAATTTTCTGCAGAACCTCTTTCACATGTGCAATGTCATCCTCAAGAATTTTTGAGTAGACAAGTATATCATCAAGATACACCATGAGTTATTTCTCTACAAGTTCAGAAAATCTGTCATTGACAATATTTTAAAAAGTGGAAGGAGAGGTGCAGAGGACAAAAGGCATGAAAGTATACTAATAACTGCCAAGCTTTGTTCTCATTGCATTGAAATAATCATGGAATTTTGAAATTAAAATTATTTTATAGGCACCTCAAAGGTCTAACTTTGAGAAATAAGCAGCCCTATGGAAGAGATTAAGGAGGTTCAACATAGGCAGTACTGTATAGGAATTCTTCTTGGTTACCTGGTTCAGTTTCCTGTAGTAAACACAAAGTCAAAAGCCACTATCTTTCTTTGGGACAAATAGGGTGTATGAGAGTTAGCAAACCTACCATTAGAAAACTGCCATTTCTTTTGACCAAACCCGCCATTTTTAATGGTGTTTTTCTGAAATACAAATACCCCCTAACTGGTGTATTTTGAAATTGCATTTTTCATGAAAATGGCAGATTTCAAACATCAAACCTGCCATTTATGCAACATCATCCATTGCATGCAAAACACCCATCCACACCTCCCCCTCAGCAAATCCATACCAATCCAATCTCCATTGCATCATACACATAGAATCTCCATTTCATCACATCCATAGAATCTCCATTGCTTCACACACATCCCATCATCTTCTCATCCCCCACATCACATCAACATCTTTCTCAACATGTCCAATCGAATTTCCCGGAAGCAAGTTCAAAATGCAAAAAAGCTGACTGAAATTTTATTATTATTTGAATCTGATTCAGACCCCAATTTGGAATCAACTTGGTTAGATTTGAATTCACTATTGGAAAAGAAATACATGGTTCAAAGAAGACAGACTCTCCACAACCCTATCTATGAAAGGCAAAATCTTCATCTCCTCCCTGAATTAAACTTCCGGCAACTGTTCCAAAATTTATTGCCTTGATTCATGAAAATTTTAAAGATGATTGAAGACCACCACATTTTTGAGAAAAATTCTTGGAATCCTCAATGAAATCCAGCTTTCCAACTGGCAATTGCTCTTTCTAGATTTGGATCAAATTGAAATGAGCAGCAAATCATTGATTAGAAAATCTATTCTCAGTTGGTTGTGGAACCATTGAATTAAACACCAAAAGAGTCATGATTGCTATCCTATCTTTCTGTGGCTCAGTCCTTTTTTGGCCCACCAAAGAAGAATGCAAGGAGATTACTCAAGTAATGGAGACTGAAGGATTTCCTGGTTGCATTGGTTTTGTTGATGGAACCACTATCCCCTTGATTCAAAAACCCAATCTAGATGGCAAGAACTATTTTGATTTGAAAAAGGCAATAAATTAATTTCTTTTCCAAAGCCTTTGGTAATACACTGACCAAATATGTTTTATCTGTTTTTATGGATACTCTGTGGCACTAAAACTTGTTTTTGATAACAAAAATGATAAGATTGGGTCAAAATTGACTAGAACTGAAAACCAACAGACTGCACACCAGAGTTAGAGAGTTGAACAACTTGAGAAAAAATGAGAAGGAAGAAAAGAAAGATGAAAAAACAAACAGCTCAGACATGGTTTCAAAGAGTAAATGAGAAAAGAACCCTGGGCGGCATAGAGGTGATAGAGGAAGGAATACGTAGGAGAATGGCTGCAGGTGCGGTACTAGATGGTCAGATGCGTCAAACTAGAGTGGTCTTGAGGATCATGTTCTTACCAGGCACGGACTTGCAGATGAGTAGTTGGTCAAATGATGAGTTGGGTGAGATTGGATTGGATCAAAGAGGATAGAAGGTCAAGGGGGAGAAGATAGGATGTTGTTGATTTGACAGGAAAGACCAAGATGTGGGAAGTAGACTGAAAAGAAAGAAAGAAAAGGAAGAAGATAGGAGAGGTATTGACAATAAAGAGAAAGAGAGAGATGGTCAACAAGAAAAGGAGAGGAGAAGGAACCCGGCCCCTCCGGAGGCCAGGATCTGAGTTTAGAGAGGTAGGGAGGTTGCCCAAGTGTCACAGGAGAGATCATAGGGGGACCCGTCCCAACTGGCGCGACCTTTGAGGACAGGTCCGTAATATTCTAGTATTAGGCAATACTTAACACCCCACATGGCTGGTGAGGAGATGGTCCAAAAGATTAGTAGTTCAAGGGGGCAAAGATTTTCCTTTGAAGGAGTTCCAAGGAACTTATTGAAGAGGCTTTTGTGAGAGAGTCAGCAAACATTAGCTGACTTTGAATCAGGTAGAGAGTAAATTCTCCATTTGCAAAGTCCTTGCGCAACCCTTTTGTTTTGATATCTATATGCCTGGACTTTGAGTGAGACCCAAACCTTTTAATCTTGTTTTCCAAGCCCTTATTGTTGATGTGTAAGATAGGTTTGGGTTTGTGTGTTTGATATATTTCGCCGATGAGGTGTTTGATCCATTTGAGTTTAAGGTAGCAATCCAATAGAGCATTCAATTCAGATTCAGTGGAGGAATAGGTAATGTTTCTTTGTCAAGTGGAGTTCCAGATGATTGGGCTTTCGTGATGAAGAATAATGTATCCAGTTTGTGACTTGCGGAAGGTTGGATCATCTCCCCAGGTGGCATCACTGAAGCTTGAGAGAGGTTCCTGATTGGGATTGTAGCTGATGACAACTTTGAAGTGCTTGGTTGTTTTGAGATATTTCCACACCTTCTTGAATTCTCTCCAGTGATTCATCCCTGGCTTGGCGTTGAACCTAGCCAGACTAGACACAGAGAAAGAAATATCAGGACGTGTGTATTGGGCTAGGTGATTAAGGAGTCTGGTGGCTGATTGATAGTTAATGTTTAATTGACGTAATTCATTGTGATTGGCGTTGGATGCGGGCTCAAGGTTCAAATTTTGAGTGAGTGGAGAATGTACGTCCTTGCAGGATGTAAGGCCTAGTTCTTCCAAGCCGCAAGCAATGCGATTAGGTTGACTCAGTAGAATTTTGTTGTCTTTGAGTTCCATAAGCTTTCCAAGGATGGTGTTGGGAGGATGACAGGACAAATTCTTGAATCGTTTGAGAAAGTTGAGTTCAAAGACTTGAGAATTGCCTACGTGAATTAAGTCATCAACATGGAAATAGATGATTTCTTTTGTTGTAGAGTTGAAATATAGGCAGGGATCACTAGTTGACTCTTGATAGCCTTGAGATTTGATCCACAAAGTCAAGGTTTCATACCAGTTTTTGGGGGATTGTTTCAAGCCTTAGAGAGATTTCTTGAGCTTTAGATATGGAGACTTTCTGTCTGACCCTTCTGGAGTTTTCATGATAACCATTTCTTCAAGAGGAGCATGTAAGAATGCGCCTTTCAGGTCAAACTGAGTTAATTTAATTTTTTGTTTTAGACCTTATGTGAGAGCAACTCGGAGTGATCCTAATTTGCCAGTCAGAGCCCAAGTTTCATTATAATTGATCCCTACAACTTGATTAAATCCCTGGATGCAGAGTCAAGCTTTGTACTTGACTAGATCTCCATGAAAGTTCTCTTTTACTTTGAAGACCCAGGTTGTATTCAGAATGTTGTCTGGAGTACCATGATATTCTTCCAAAAGTCCTTGAGTTCTATGGAGTTCAATTCATTGTCAGCTGCCTTCTTCCATTTTGGCCACTCAGAGCACTTCTTGGCAGCCTTTTAAGAAGGGGGTTTGTAGTAATGATGGAAACCATATCTTTGAGGCTTTCTTGTTTCGCACTTGGGTCTTTGAGAGGTAGATAGAATAGGGAACTCTGGAACTTGAGAGGGTATGGAAGGAGGATTGGGGGAAGATGATGCTACCAATGTTGCGTCTTCCTGATCCAATTCAGATTCTGAAGAATTGTCCTGAGATTCTTGTACGGTGTATTGTTTTTCAGCTGAAGAGAAGTCGGATTCTCTGGATTCCGTGTTTGTTTGACTGAAGAGATTGGTTCCTGGCAATTTTAAGAATGGAAAGTTGTAGAGTGAATCTTTTAGAAACTGGACGTGTTTGGTTTCAATGACGCCTCCCAATGAATTAATAATAAGATAGGAGTGGAAAACAGGATTGAACCCAATCAGGACTCCTTCCAGTCCTTTCTTGTCAAACTTCCTTCCCTTTTGTAGACCATTTGCAAGGTAAATGACTGAGGATCCTACAGGTTTCAAGTAGTTAGCGGGTAATTTCTTGTTGAACATCAGTTCCCAAGGTGATCGGTCATTATCTTCCCTGGGGACTTGGTTGAGCATGAAGCAACAGCTTCTGACCACAATGTGCCAGTAGTTCTTACTCAACCTGGAGGATTAGAAAGTTGCACGTGCTGACTTGATGATTTTTCAATTGGCTTTTTTGGCTTGACCATTGTGCTGAGAGTGGTAGGGTTCAGACGTCAAGAGTTTGATATGTTTGATTTTGGCAAAGCTCTTCAGGGTGTTGTTTGTGAATTCTGTGCCCTTATCAAAAAAGATCTCCTTTGGATGATAGTTGAGCCGTTTATGTTCTGTCTTGAGGATACTGATAATGACTTCTGGATTTTCTTCTTTGGACATGAGGGGGAAGGCCAAGAGGTAGCCCAAGCAGTTATCCACAAGAGTTAGAATGTATCTGTGACCAGCTTTTGATTGTGGAGTGATTGGGCCTATCAAATCTAGATGAATTCTCTCAAGGGGCTTTGACAATGGTGTTGAGGTGGCTGAGAATGGAGCCCTTGTGATTTTGCTCCTCACGCAACCATCGCACTGGAAGTTATTTAATTTGTCTTTAGGGTATTGGTCTTTGAGAAAATTCTTAAGTGTTGAGATTGAGGAATGTCCGTACATCTTATGGATGTCAGAGAGCAGTTGAGCTTAAATTGGGGGAGACGACAAGAACTGGTTTGTGAGATTGACCAATAGGTTGTTTCCAGCAGTTTTGGGTTTCTCAATAACAAATAAGCTGTCGCGGATCAGTCCTTTGAGTACCATCTGGCCAGCTTGAGTGATTCTGAATTGATCTTGTTCTTGAGAGAGATTACATCCTTTCTTTGCCAGAAGGCTGGGGCTGATAAGATTGACTACAATGTTGGGTACGTAAATGCATTCTTCAAGAGTGATGACGGAGTCCTTCCATTCCAGTCTAACAGTACCTGTTCCCCTTATCTTGAGATTGGCTTCTAATTTGCCAGTTTTGATCTTGTCTGCCTCTTCCTGCAATTTGATTGAGATGAAATACTTCAGGTTGTTGAATATGTGAATGTTGGCGCCCAAATCCAAGAGAAGATTAGGTGTATTAGTGGCATTGATCCAGAGTGTAAGTAGCGGGTGATAGTTTATGGTAGTAGTTTTCTTAATTTGGCTCTTCCATTTGTTCTGTTGTTCTATCCACCAGGCTGGAGCAATGTGAGGATGAAGGTGAAAACAAGAGGATTTGGGATGCGGAGAATTAGAGTTGTGGACACCTTCTTTGCAACAAATGCAAGTCTTTCTCTCTCCTTGATCTGTCTTGTTTCTAGTGGTCATTAAGGTGAAGTTGGAGGTGGAATTTCCCGTTTTGAGTTGTGCCTTGCGCTCATTATTGTATTGAGTAAGATGGTTGAATACCACCTCTACTGTCACTGATTTGTGGCCGTGCATCATTTGTTGCTTTAGGTTCTCTAGAGTGGGTGGAAACATGAAGAGTATGAGATACGCCAAGATGTCCTTAGGTAGCTCTATTCCAACATTGGCCATAAAAGTGAGTGACTTTCAAATGTCCGTTATGAATCCCTCAATGGCGTGTTTGTTGAAAGGAGCGTGGAGGAATTGATTGAAGATGCAGGCTCTGTTGGTGGTCTTGGATGAGGCAAACCTTTGTGTGATCTTGGCCCAGAGTAAATTAGACAACGTTATGTTTGCGGCATTGACAATGTTGGCGTGAGTCGTACTATCAAGTTTAGATAGAATTATAGCCCTGATTACTCAATCTTGCTTTACAGGTAATTGGCCCAAGTTTCTGGTTATGGCGTCCTTGATGTCTTTGAGATCAAATAGCATCATCATTTTTTCTTGCCAGATGGAGTAGTTGTTGTCGTTGAGAGGAGGGATAGCATCCACGGAGGCCTTGAGCGCAACCTGATAGAAATAGTTGTTTTCTCCCATTGGTTTGTTCATTCTTGGTGGGGTAGAGTTGTCCTTCAGCTTTTAACCATGATAAGATTGCATCAAAATTGACTAGAACTGAAAACCAACAGAATGCACACCAGAGTTAGAGAGTTGAACAACTTGAGAAAAAATGAGAAGGAAGAAAAGAAAGATGAAAAGACAAACAACTCAGAAGTGGTTTTAAAGAGTAAATGAGAAAATAACCCTGGGCCGCATAGAGGTGATAGAGGAAGGAATATGTAGGAGAATGGCTGCAGGTGCAGTACCAGATGGTCAGATGCGTCAAACTAGAGTGGTCTTGAGGATCATGTTCTTACCAGGCACAGACTTGCAGATGAGTAGTCGGTCAAATGATGAGTTGGGTGAGATTGGATTGGATGGAAGAGGATAGAAGGTCAAGGGGGAGAAGATAGGATTTTGGTGATTTGAGAGGAAAGACCAAGATGTGGGAAGTAGACTGAAAAGAAAGAAATAAAAGGAAGAAGATAGGAGAGTTATTGACGATAAAGAGAAAGAGAGAGATGGTTGACAAGAGAAGGAGAGGAGAAGGAAATCGGCCCCTCCTGAGGCCAGAATCTGAGTTAAGAGAGGTAGGGAGGTCGCCCAAGTGTAACAGGAGAGATCATCGGGGGACCCGTTCCAACTTGCGCAACCTTTGAGGACAGGTCTGTAATATTCTAGTATTAGGCAATACTTAACAAAAAACAAGTTCATCCCCTCCATGCTGGCCTTCCAGGTTCTTGTCATGATTCATATGTTTTCAATTGTATGCAGATTTCCCAAAAACAAGAGAAGTATTTTGGGAAAGATAAATACCTTCTGGCTGATTCAGCTTATTCTAACAGGAAATATATGGTTCCAGAATACTGCAAAGTTTCATCCAAAAAACAAGCCTAAACTGATTTGAACTATCATCTTTCCAAATCATAAGTTTGGATTGAGCATGCCATAGGAGTCCTGAAAGGAAGATGGGAAAGCTTACAGGAAATTCAAAACCAGCTTTTAAATTCCAGATAAATGAAGATTCTCATCAACTTGATTATCACTTTTGTAATCTTTCAAAACCTTCTGGCCAACATCAAAGATGAATTGGACAAAATATTTGAAGACAATATTACCAAACCTCCTCAAGTCATCCCTGTCTCATCTTGTCCCTCATCTTCTGCCATGAGAGAGCGGATTCTACCCCTCACACTTGCTCACTTTGTGAGTAGCATACCTTTTTTAAATAGGTAAAAAATAAAATGGCAGTAATTTTTTTTATTTTTTTTGTACAACCAAGAATCTTAGGCTGACTTGGTTTTTTTTTTTTTTTTTTTTTGGTGGACTTAGATAAAACAACACAAAACCTCTGCCTCATACCTCACTCCACCAAACCACTGGTCCACTCCTTCTTCATCCTCACCAAACCAACCAAACCAACCAGTCCATTCCTTCCTCTCCCTCACTGACCACTTCTACCTCACTGTCCACCTCCACCATTCTTTGATCAGCACCCCCCCTCCTGCTCCTCCTCATCACCCCCCCTCCTCCTCCTCATTTTGCTAACATCTTCTATCCTCCTGCCCCTTGAGGCCATCCCTTTCCTCCTCCTTTTTTCACACTTTGTTGCTTAGCACCCTGGTCTGGGTAAGTTACCCCCCACCCTCCTCCTCCCCCTCCTCCTCCTGATTTATTGATTGATTGATAATCAACCAATCAATCAATTGTAAATCAATTGAAAAATTTTCATGAACCATAATGCTGATCCCCTTCCCCTCCTCCTCCTCAGGCCATCCCCCCCTTCCTTGATCCTCCATTTACAATCACCCATCACCCTGCCCCAGGCCAGCCCCACCCCCTCCTCCTCCTCCTCCTCCTGATTGATTGATTGATTTTCATGAACCATGATGCTGAACCCCTGCCCCTCCTCCTCCTCAGGCCATCCCCCCTTCCTTGCTCCTCCATTTCTGATCACCCATCTCCCTGCCCCAGGGCAGCCCCCCCTCCTCCTCCTCCTCTGCCTCCACCCAGATGATTAAAATATTGGGCTGACCCTTCATTTTATTTTATTTTATTTTATTTTTTTTTGGGGGGGGGGGAGATTGACTGGTATTTTATTTGTCTATTTTTGTTGATCATCTACCTTGATTATAACTGACTAATGATTTTTTTTTTTTGGATTCCACACAATGCATCACATCCTTCCACCCCTTGCTCCATCAACAACCACCATTTTTCCTGCTGTCCAATTCTTCTCCCACCAAAATCAAAATGCTACACAATCACTTGAATCCTTTCTTGATCCTCAACCCAATTGAATTATTTGGATTGGAGGGATCAAGATGGGATTAAATGATTCAATAAGAAGACAGAGAGGTGGGAAGAATAGGGCTTTTCAGCAAAATAGGGCTCAATACCAAGGTTCCAAAATATCTTTGGAGATAGAAGGGGGAGGGATCAATGACCAGATAGTGTGGTCGGAGAAAAAAATATGGCCTTTGGATCTATATCCTGCGATCACTTCTGAAAAAAAAAACCATTGAAAACCCTCCCCTAAAGAGTTTGAACATGCCAAACAGAATATCAAAAAGTTCCATTTCTTCTCCTCTGGAAATATTTTTTCACAATCAATTTCATCATCAGTCTCTGGTTGCAATAATCAATTTTTTCCCTTTGAATGAACTCTGTGGGAACAAGAAGAATTAAATAAAATCAGTCACAACATTCCTTCAACAATCCAAAAGGTTTTTCAACACTGTTGGTACCTCAAGATATTGGGGTGGGAAAATGTGGGCAACTGGATGGCAAGAATTGATACACCCTTCTGATTATTTGGACAGTATTTGAAGAAAGCTGCTATTCAATGTTCTACTCAAGAGTTTTCTATTTTGAACCTTAGGTCAGACAAGTTCTAAAAAAGTTTAGGCCAAATTATCCAAAATTTAGCCAGACTGGCACATGATTCCAACCATCTAACAATGCTGGACAACAATATCTTCTCTTTCTCTTCATTGAAATTTTAATCCCAGATAACTCCTTTTGAATATGCCCCCATATCACCTACACTTCAAATTCCTTTTAAAATTCTCCCCAAATTGAAAATTTCTTTCAAATGAAGAGTTGATTTCCAGAATAAGAAAACAATTTGAAGGGACTAGGCAAAGACTGATGGACAAAAATTGATTGAGTAAGAAGTGGAAATCAGAAACAATGGAAACAACCAAGATGAGATCCACAGTTTGGATTTGGATGAAATATTACCAGTAAATCAAAGGCATGATAGTCCAAGTGGAGCATCTAGTTTAACTTGGAGTTCAGGAAAATTGAGGTTTAGAAGCTTGAGAAAATTGAGATTTGAGACAAATTGGTGGTGATTGATAGAATGCAAGCTGTTGATGAGTGTGAGAGAATAGGCAAAGGTAACAAAGATTCAGAAAGAAAGATAAGCAGGAGAAAGAAAAGGAAACAAACAAAAGAGACAAATGGAAACAGGATAGGATTGTGGAGAGTAGACCAGGTAAACTAAGGATTTTCTGTCTCCTTATGTATTGGTTGGAGAAAGCTAAGTTTATTCAATGGTCAAGCTTTTGGGTGACAGTCATGGAAAAGAGCGCGCACAGTGAGTCAAGCTGTAGATTTGACACCCCTTGTGGCTGGTAGGATATTGGGATAGGAGAATTAAGGGTCAATGACAAGGAAGAGATCAGAGAGAGAGTTCTTAGGCAGTGCTTTTGTTAGGGCATCCGCAATCATGTTGCTAGAAGGTATCAGTTTAATTTAAAGATTATGGGCTTTCAATTCTTTGTGGATGGCCTTAGTTTTCATGTCTATGCGTCTTGTTTTTGAGTTGCAGCCAATTTTTTTTAGTTTTTTTCCCAAGCCCTTGTTGTCTATGAAATGAATGCTGGGTTGAATTTCCTTTGCCCACATTTCTGACATGATTCCTCTCATCCAGATTACCCCAAGGAAGGAGTCAACTAAAGGATTCAATTCCACTTCAGTAGTAGAGTGGGTAATTTATTGTTGACAGTTGCTGCTCCAGGCCACAAGGGAGCCGCAGAGAAGTGTGAGGTGAGCGGATTGGGAGTGTCTTTTCTTGAGATAATTGTTCCAGGTATTGTTTCTGAAGCACTGAAGTTGAGTTTTGGAGTGTTTTACTTCAAGCACAAGAGAGATGTTTTTGGTTGCTTTCAGGTATTTCCAGAAGTGCTTGACTTCTTGCCAGTGATTTATTCCTGGAGGTTTGCAGAATAAAGCAAGTCTGGAAACTGCAAAGCTCTTGTATGGTCAAGTGATACAGGCAATGTAGTTCATTAAGAAGACCGCAGACCTTTAGTTGATGTTTAGAGAAATGAATTTGTTGTTTTCTTCATTGGTAGCGGGTCCAAGGTTGAGATTAGCAGTGAGAGGTACCATGGAGGGGTAGCAGTCTGTTTGTTTCAGCTCTTCAAGTCCATTTTCAATATTCTTTGATTGAGAGAGATAGATCTTTTTGTTGGTTTGAATATATTTCATTCCAAGAATGGTTTTAGGTTTGTGACCAGTGGATTTGGGAAATCTTTGAAGGAATTTTTCTTTGAACTGGCTTCCCAGGCCAACCAGGATGAGGTTGTTGACATGGAAGAAAATGATGGGTTTGAATTTTGGATTGAGGTAGATAAATGGTTCAGAGGTTGATTTGTGGAACCCCTGACTGGTCAGCCAGTTGGTTAGGGTGTTGAACCAGTTGAGAGGTGCCTTTTTCAGGCTTTAGAGATATTTTTTGAGAAAAAGATACTTGGATTTCCTTTTTGAGCCTTTGGGATTTTTAATGATGACTTGTTACTTGAGCAGAGCATGGAGGAAAGCACTCTTTATTTCATATTGTGAGATTGGCAGCAAGTGGTACAGTCCATAGAGAAGCTCTATCCTGAGAGAGGCTGCCTTTTGGTTTGTAGAAAAGATGTCTTGATAATCTAAACTATATATTTGATTGAATCCTTGCACAAAGATTTGGCTTTTGTAGATGAGGGGGTTGCCATGGCAAATTTCCTTAAGGAAATAGACCCATGTAGTGTTAAGTGGATTTTTGGGTTTGGGATGGTTGTAATTGTCCCAGAATTAAATTTTTACAATGCCACTCAATTGAACACCAATCAAAAGGACCCAAATTCTTGGATTCTTGAAACTTCTTGGCTTGTTTGTATGACTTGAGCATGGAGTAGTGGTGGTAGCCATAAAGGTCAGGTGGTTTTAGAGTGGAAAAATTGTGCAGTAGTCTGGTGGGAACCATTTTTTCAGATATTTCTTCAGAGGATTGAGAGGTCTGTTTGTTTACAGGGTCAAGATTTTTGTTTTTGGTAGAGTTTTCAGATTCAGAATTTATGGGTGGAAGATTTGAGGGAGTTTTTGTGGAACATCTAAGAGACCCTGATGGTTCAACAGAAGGGATAGTGAGATCAAGATCAAAAGGCCCATTTGGGACCTTGTTTTTTTTGAACAGAACTTTAGAGAGAGAGATTTGAAAATCTTGATGTGTTTTGAGGAGATGATTGAGTGGTCAGAGTTGAGAATACAATAGGATAAGAGTTCAGGATTGAAACCCACAAGGGTACCTTCAAGTCCTTGATCCTTCAATTTTCCCCTTTCAACATTTTCATGTTCAGGTATACTACTTTTGAACCTAGGAAATGGAAGTAGTCTAAAGGTTGTTTCTTGTTTTTGAACGCTTTGTAAGGAGATTTTTGATTTTTGAGTTTTGGAATTTGATTAAGCATTAGCAAAGCTTCCTTGGCAACTTCAGCCCAGAGATTGAGAGGCAGTTCTGAGGAACAAAGAATTGGTTGGATTGATTTGGCTTTGGTGCAATTAGCATGTTCCACCCTTCCAATGTAGTCATGGTGGTATGGTTTGGTGGTGATGTGTTGAATGGTGTTTTCTTCAAGGAAGGAAGTGAATTTTCAAGAAGGGAATTTGCCTCCATTTTTGCTGCAGATGGTGGAGGGGAAGATTCCTTTTTTTTTTCTTTTCAAATCTAAGAATGGATGAGGTTTGGAGACAGGCATCAGACTTGGAACAAAGGGGAATAGCTGATAAGTAACCTGTGCAACTTTTGACAATGGTCATGATGTACCTTATCCCGTTGTGTCAGCTTGCTATATGCACAAAGCAACATGTCAAAGTAGAATAAAAATAAAAATAAACCATAAGAATAAAAAAATAGTGATAAATTGTAAAATATTATTAAAAATTTGGATTCCTCACCTAAAATAAGGTAGGGTCACTCACTGACCCCACCCTTGAATTCCAACTCCTCATATTTTCAAAATAATTAAAAAGGAATGGACCAAAAAGCCACAACATTGCTATGACACTTTTTGGCCATTTTGATATTTCACATTTAATTTCATGTATAGGTTTCACACCTAAAATTCACTCATAATTGCGGTTTTGTGTATATTTCAGGAGTTACAGCCAGATTTGTGTTCTGTCACAATTATTGCATGCAGCCCCGCATACATACAATAAGTTTGTACGCGCCTGAAAATCAAAAGGCGGCACCTGTCAAGAAACCTGCATGCAATATGCTTCTGGCAGCGGATTCTTGATTCCCGCATGCAGCTTTTAGGCATGCACGCATCCAAATTACCTGCACTACTCTTGACAGCCAGGTGCTGCAGGAACAGGCTAAAACCTACATTCATACATCATGCATATGTAACAAACTAACTGAAAGATAGAGGGATGTCTGAAAACTCTGAATATCAAATAAAAAGCTTGAAATTCAAAGTATAAAGCAAATAAATGGAGGAAAATAATAACAAAGGTTGTCACGTAAATGTGAATGTCAAATCTTTATGAACCACAAAACACACCAAGGAGTTACCCTAAAAATTATTAAAAATTATCAAAATGTTCAGAAGATGGCATAGAATCTACAAACACCCACTTCTGGCCATGAAACTCAAAATAAAACAATACAGAATTAGTAAATATGTCACAACTGCAAAAATAAAAAATTGACCTTTAAGCAGATTCCAATAATTATTTCACCAACAAATATGACACAGACAGGTCCAGCAGATTGACAGCACTAAATATGCCTGCCAAACTAGCCCTGGACAGCCTGCTAGCCTTAGCCCACCAGCACAACCCTCTCTATGTACCCTGGGAAGATCCACTTACCCCAAAAAGGTATATATACAGCCCTTTTTGGATGATTAAAACACCAGTAATTTTGTAGTAAGCAATCCATACCCATTTCCATCAGTAATGAAGTGTTTATAAGAGATAAAAAATTATTTATGGCCTCAGTCTGTTAGTATAATTATTAATTCTAATCCCATCATTAATTCCATTGAAGAAAATCAGCAAAAACCCCAACCATTTCCCTGAGACCCTTTCAACCATGAATTTCTGCAATGTTCTTGGAAAGCCTACTAAAAGAAGGAAGTTATCTCATCCTTGCCTCCAGGCATAAGTGCTGTGAGACAGCCAGTCCACCCATTCCCCTTGAGTAAACCCCTTTTGAGAAATCACTTAGGACCTCCTTGTCACAAGGTCTTCACACAGTTCAAAGTAGTCCCTTGAAGAGAGGTTGTTTCAATAAAGATCCCCAGATTTTTATACACTTTGGCCCATCTTTAAAAATATATTTAAAACCATTAAAAAAAAAAACCTTTAAACTTTGCACTTGCTCTTAAAATATCATTAATTGTGAGCATTTTACATGTTTTCTTGGGATTCACATTATTCCAACACCAAAATCACTTGCTGTAGCTAAAGGACTGCAAAGTTCTTGGTATCAGTACGCTGAAACATTGCAGGATTCCGGAGTGATCAGGCCCATTAGATCTATTTTCAGTTATTTGAAGGGTTTGAACGCAGGGTGAGCTTTCTGGTTGAATGGATTTTTTGAGATTTTTGCAAATACACAATTGGCACATTGGAAGTTGTCAATTAGAGATTTGGAAATTTTGGGCTTGAGGGTCTTTAATTGATATGGACTGGTATAGCCAAGGGGTTGGTGCAGATATTGGAGCTTGTCAATTTAAAAAACTTTCCTGGTGAGATAGCCAATCTTGGAATTTTTTACAATTGAAAGAGGGAGGTGGAGAGAAAAGGGATTGTCTTGTATGAATACTTCAAAGGCCAAATTGTCATTGTGAAAAACCTTGAATGATTTACCATTGACAAACACTGAGCAGCCCTTTCCAGTGATTAGTATGCCAGAACTAATGAGGTTGATGAAAATATTGGGCACAAAGAGACATTCTGAGAGTCAGATGAGTTAATCCCTCCAATTAAATGTAAATTTGCCCTTTCCTTTGATGGGGAGATTGGCTCCATCTTTTCCAGTTTGTATGTGTTTGCAATTGCATTCTTGCAGGGCAGAAAAATACTCTTTTTATTTTAACATGTGACAAGAAGGGCCTTAGTTAAAATGATTTGGTGATTGGCCTTGACTTTTTCTATCCATGTGGTATGGAGGGAATGTTAATGTGCAACTTCCTTGACCTTGGAATTCTTTTGATCTCTCCATTTGGCCTGGGATTCTTTTCACCAGTTGGGAGGAAGGTGTTCATGCTTGTGCCAGCATTTCTCCTTGGGATGATCAGTTAAACTTGGATTGTGACAGCCTTTCCTGCAACTCTGTTCCCTTGAGACAGGGGGTTTGGGTTTTTTTGTAACCAGGGAGGTTTCTCAAATAGTTGCTTTGGTGATTTTAGACTTAGTTTCATTTTACAATTGCGTAATATGGTTGAAGACTAGATTGAAAGCAACTTCTTCATCCAAGTGCATTGTTTGCTGTCAAAGTGAGTGAAGGAAGGATGAAAATTTCAAAAGAACTAGATATGCCAGTATTTCCAATGGAAGTTCAATTCTAACATTGAGCATCTTTTTGAGGGAAATCTTAATTTTGGTGATGAAGGAGATCATTGCATCAGTTTTTAACTGATGATCAAGGATTTTGTTGAAGACTCAAGCTTGATTAGCAGTTTGCAAGGAGGAAAATTTCTCCTTGATGTTTTTACCAAGTAGTTTTGCTGACTTGATGTTTTCTTGATTTACAACATTGTTTTGAGTCACCATGTCAATTTTGGAAAGGATGGTTACTTGAGTTTTGAGTTTCTCAGTTGGGTTCAGGAACTTAGAGTCATCTTCAAGTTTTTTCCTAATGCCTTTGAGTTCAAGTAGAATAGTGATCTTCTCTTTCCAGATTGGGTAGTTTTTGTCAGTCAGATTGGGAACAGCTTTGATAGAAGCCTTGATAATTATTTGACAAAGGGTGATGATAAGTTCATGACTCTCAGTTGTGTGGGAGTCATGTAGGGCCCTACACCGCCCAGTGGACGCGTGGGGGCCCATACATGTGTCCAAAAGACGCTTCTACATGGGCCCAAGGGGTCTTCTCAAACATGCGCAACCCCCAGGGGGCCGTATAACCCCCGTACATGGCATATTTGAGTCGTGTAAGCCTGTAAATGGAGATTTTGACGTGTTGCCACGGGTATACAACCCCCAGGGGTTGTGAAAAACGTTTTGGCACCCCCTGGACCACATTTTGGCTCCATCAACCTGAATTTGTGATCAAAGCATACTATGTAGGACTCTTGTAACTCGTCTAGCAACCCCAAAGTGATACCAAAGTGAAACTAAAGTGAAATAAAGTGAATCTGTGAACCAAATCATTGAAAATAAAGGGAAAATTCAAACAAACATCCCACAAAATTTATCTTTCTCAGCTTGAAATTGAGCAAACCTGGTATTTATTCAATTGAAATTTGGATTGAATACTGAATTAGCATTGCATTTTTTTGCATTATGGGAACAGTGGCAAGCCCTCCTTTTTGAAACATGAACCAGGGCCAAATTGAGATCTCTGGCTGGCCAGTGACTCCATGTCACCATCCAGTCCCATTTCCTGACTCATTTACTCCCTTTAAAGGAAACTTCTATTCACCAATGAAGAATCTTGACTTCACCAAAGTTTAAATTTCAAAAAAAAAATAGAATTCACACATTATTCACCACGGTGAAAAATGGATGTCACTGGTAATTCCTAAATGCAGAAACTGGAATTCACTTCAGCTTCCACATTAATGAAACTGAAACTCACTTTTCATTCACCTTGGAAGTAATGATGTATAAAACATACAAAATCAAAACATTGTGTACTGGAATACCCCAGCCTTAAAACTGGTGATCAACAATTCTAACAAATAGTGAAAAGTAAATTCTGATGAATCTCAATATTGTTTGAAAATTTCAAAAAAATAAGCATACATCTGAATTCTAATGAACCTGAAGATCTATGAAACCAGCTGTAATATTTCACCAATATATTCACATTTCTGTTTTTCAAAACTAAAGGTATTTTGTTTTTATTTCACTGGGGTATTTCCTGCCTCTAACCCATGTTTCAAATTTGGGTTTTTTGGCTTCCAACAAACCAATTGACACTGAACCTGAATCAGCAGCTGAGGAGCTGGGTGTTGATGGCTTGGGGGCTTTGGAGGTGTGGTAGGCTTCATTCATTGTAACAGCCTGATTACTAGGCATTCAACCGCTAGTGCACTAGCTGCAGCCAGTGAAAACAATTTGGCTTGTTAGCAGAAACACAAATCCTACATTAATAACCTTGGACAATGTAATCCTGAAAGAATTTGGTGCCAGTTTTTTTTATTTTTTAGTTTTATTTTTTTCTCTTTCATTTATTTCATTTTCATTTTCATTTTAATTTTTATTTTAATTTGATTTATTTGATTTATTTGATTTTTGTTTACTTTTATTTTATTTTATTTTATTTTATTTTTATATTTATATTTATATTTATATTTATATTTATATTTACATTTATATTTATATTTATATTTATATTTATATTTATATTTATATTTATATTTATATTTATATTTATATTTATATTTATATTTATATTTATATTTATATTTATATTTATATTTATATTTATATTTATATTTATATTTATATTTATATTTATATTTATATTTATATTTATGTTTATGTTTATATTTATATTTATATTTATATTTATATTTATATTTATATTTATATTTATATTTATATTTATATTTATATTTATATTTATATTTATATTTATATTTCTATTTCTATTTATATTTATATTTATATTTATATTTATATTTATATTTATATTTATATTTATATTTATATTTATATTTATATTTATATTTATATTTATATTTATATTTATATTTATATTTATATTTATATTTATATTTATATTTATATTTATATTTATATTCATATTTGTATTTATATTTATATTGATATTTATATTTATATTTATATTTATATTTATATTTATATTTATATTTATATTTATATTTATATTTATATTTATATTTATATTTATCTTTATATTTATATTTATATTCATATTTATATTTATATTTATACTTATATTTATATTTATATTTATATTTTTATTTATATCTATATTTATATTTATTTTAATTTCATTTATTTATTTATTTTCATTTATTTATTTATTTATTTTATAATTTATTTATTTTATTTATTTTCATTTATTTTCATTTATTTTATTGTTTTATTTTTCATTTTTTCCCAGTGGGATTAATCCAAAAAAAAACCTATTGCACCAAAATGCATGTGTTTGGAGGCATGCATCCAAACACAAGCATTTTGGAGGCATACATCCGAGCACAAGTATTTTGGTGCAAAGCACCTTGCCCGTCCTTCCTCCCCCTCAGTAACGGGGGGGGGGGGGGGAGATGGCCCCTGTGTGTTGGAGGGTTTTCAGGTCCCTCCCATGCCTGGTTGCTTCAATGCAACCAGACTGCTTTGTTGTCCCCTCCCTTGCAGAGATGGAGGGAGCAATTGTTGCGCCCCCCGCTGGTTGCTGTGATGGGTCTGGCTCCCTCTGTTTGTCCCCTCCCTTGCAGTAGTGAAGTTGAGGGGATGGGGGGAGCAATTGTGGCGCCCCCCCGCTCGTTGCTTTAATGCAACCGGCTCCCTTTTTTTGTCCCCTCCCTTGCGGCGATGGAGGTGAGGGGACGGGGGGAGCAATTGTTGCACCACCCCATGCTGGTTGCTTCAATGCAACTGGCACCCTCCGCCTCTCCCCTCCCTTGCGGAAATTGAGGTGAGGGGATGAGGGGAGCAATCACTTTGCCCCCCTTTCCAGTTGCTTTGATGCAACCGGCCCCCTCTGTTTGTCCCCTCCCTTGCGGCAATGGAGGTGAAGGGATGGGGGGAGCAATTGTTGCGCCCCCCATGCCGGTTGCTTCAATGCAACTGGCCCCCTCCCTTGCAGAAATTGAGGTGAGGGGATGGGGGGAGCAATCATTGTGCCCCCCCGCGGGCCGCTTTGATGCAACCAGCCCCCTCCCTTGTGGCAATGGAGGAGCAATCTTTGCACCCCCCGCTGCCGCAATGACTGGCCGGGGTGGAGGGACTCCAAATGAGTCCCTCTTCCCCCTTTGACAGTCCGGTGCAGGCCTTTTGGCCCCAAAATGTGCCAAGGACAAGGAAAAGTGGCACCAAGCGGGCTACAAGGCGGGAAACTGGCCCATTGGGTCTTCCAAGCCCAGAATGGGGAAATGACTCCTTTCCGGGCCAGTCGGGCTGTCCAAGTCAGTCCATAATACAGATTGGGCTCAATGATGGCCCCTGAAGCCCTTTTTGTTGGTATGGCCAATCCACCCCAGCAGACCCGGGAGGGCCCATGTCCCAAATGACTTATTTCACATGTGTTGAGGCCAATTTCCCCAAATTGGTGACATCCACATAGGCCTGTATGGTCTTTGTTATTGTCAAATGGGCCATTGAGACCCATATTTGCATCCCATTTGGATTACACTGATATGTGGCACACATGTAAGTGCCTACATATTTAAGCACCCATTAAACCAGTCTATCAATGCCTTATTTTGCAAGATGACTTTTATCAATTTTATTGATTGCAATTTTATTCAAAATAAACTAGATTTCTGAGAAAATAACTTCTTTGAGATATCTTTCATTTTTTTATTTTGGTTAAATTTGATGAAGATGGGATTTACAATGTTTGTGAACCCTTTAAGTAGTATTTACATAATTGGAAAAAATTGCAGCATTAGGAGTGCATCACCCAGAGTATGAATGTTTCTTGGAGTTCTTTTCATGTGAACAGGTTGAACCCAGCCTAGGATAATCTATTGATCAGTGGTTGTTGGACTGTCTCTGGTTACGGTGGTATTAAACTTCTTATTTTTCAGGGAATAAATATGTTCAAGGTTGGTCACACCATATTCATATTTGAGCCATCTTGCGGTTATGCTTTATTTTTGTGTTCTGATTAATTCACTGGTCAGCCTGTGATCCAATTTTGGACTTGGTGGTAAATCAGTTTGACTTTCATTTTCCACAAAAGTGAAACCAGACTGACTTTGACTTTCAACCAAGGTGAAAACCAGTTGAATTTTATTATCCATCAAGGTGAAATCCACAATAAACCCTAAATGTTTTAAGGTGAATCACAGAATACATCATTGTATTTTCATGGTGAAACTTTTGATACTTATTTGAGAAAAAATTGGCCACATATAGTGACTTCATGTCACTGGTCATCCAGAGACTCAAATTTGGCCCTGGTGATGGCTGTGTTGAAGGACTAAATTGATAGTGCCATGGACAAAGCTGCGGAAAACAATTATTTGGGTAATGAAAAACTGGAACCCCCAATTGCATCCTCACTGAGGGTGACTATTGAGGAACAAAATTTTTCAAAAATAGACATGACCTCTGATGGTGTCATAAGGGCTGCTGACATGCAAGCAGGGCTTGGCACAGAGGGGTCTCTACCCACAGTAGGCTTGGGGGCAAGGTTACTGAAAGAGGCTACAAGGAGCAGAGGAGGATTGGGTTGAAGAGTGCTGAATGAAAATTGCTGGGAAAGATCTCCTAGTAAGAAGTAGTAAACTGATTTCTTGGGGAACCATCAGGAAGAGGGAAGAGGAGGCCTGTTTAAATAGACAAGAGGTTGGAACTACAACAGAGGTACAAGTGATTGGGGACCAGACTATACATATGATGTCATGGGAACAGTCTAGGTAACAGAGAGGGCTGATCAGGTATGCTACTACATTAGGTTAGGCTGCTTCTACATTGGGCAAGGTTCCAGGTCTGAGCTGTCTGAGTTGGGAGAGTACAGTTGAAGGATGTAAAGTTTAAATGGGGGTCATGACACTATGTACTAAGTAGAGAGAGTATGTAATACAATCTGCAAGAGGATGTACATAAGGATTCCCAAAGGATAAACCACACAGAGGAGGTATGGGTTAGAAAGAGAGATAACCCACAGAGGCATGTGTTAGACAGAGAGGTAACCCACAGAGGTATGGGTTAGACAGAGAGGTAACCCACAGAGGTATGGGTTAGACAGAGAGGTAGAGTAGAACCTGGGAGATTGATTATGTGCAAGCCTATGGAGTCTATCTGTGTATAGTATGAGGTTAGACTATATGTAGATATGTACTGCATGAAGATCCTGAGGTATATAGTTACTGGAGACATATTGATGTAAGTCCCCTGAGCCCTGAGGTTGAAGTTCCTTTGAAAGTAGATCAGGCCTGAGGGTTAGACTGGGTTTTCTGAGGTTAGACTGAGGTTAGACTGAGTTTGGTGTCAGTATGACAGTACCCCCTGGTGAAGAGGAGGGCATCTCCTGATGACCATAAAAGGAGAGGTTGAAGAGGCCATCCAGGTTGTCCTTCAGCCATTTCTAACTTGAATTTTCCTTCCCCTTACCCACAACCATCACCACAATCCACCCCATTACCACCTTTATCTCCCTACACCAGATCACCTACATCAACCTATTCAATGGAAAAAACCAACAATTACTATCCAGTCCAACAATACTACCCAAGTTGTGATAGGTGCATCAAGCTTGGAAGAATCTGCACTACCAGTATCAAACATAATTCTGCCAAATGTGAAAGTTGTAGGCAGTATGGAAGAATGTGTGAGATGGATAAGCAAGGCAGAAAGGCCTTGGGGCCAACCTTATGGGTCCTGGAGAAGAGTCAACCCTTTGAAGTGAAGGAGACTCCAGATGATGATGCCATGACTCTGGGGTATTCATCCAGACTCAATGAATCTTCAGGAAAGTGTTTCTAGATTTAGTGTTTGAGGTGCTGGAGTGCTGATACAAGTTTGGAATAGTCCGTTTGATGCAGGAGAGGTTGAAGAAAACGCAAGAAAAGAGGGAGGCAATGCGTTGAACTGGCAATTTGGCCATAGATGGTACGTCAAGGCGTCCGCAGGAGGAGTGCGGCGAGGCATTTATACAATGGGGAACCCCTCACATGGATTTGGACGAGGAGGTGGTCGAGGTCCCATTGAAAAGAGTAAGAAACAAAGATATTGTGGAGTCTGTCAAACCCATTGAAGGAAACCATCAAAGCGTCGAAGAGGTTTGTCGAAGCGTCAAACGTCAAAAAGTCAAAGCAACACGTCAAAGCGTCGAAGAGGCTTGTCGAAGCGTCAAAGCAACTGGTCAAAGCGTCAAACGTTGAAGCGTCAAAGCAACCCGTTGAAGCGTCAAACGTTGAGGTGTCAAAGCAGTCTGTTGAAGCGTCAAAGCGGATTGTTGAAGTGGAGACAACAATGAAGACGCCAAAGGGAGTGTGGAGATGGAATTGAGTGATATGGATGAAGATAGAGAAGCTTCTAAAGAGACAGGAAAAGGAAAAGGTAGAGAGGTCATTGTCAAAGAGGGGGGCAGGTCAGATGACTCTTTGGAGTTAGAGGATTCAAGGAACAAGATGAAGGATTTGGAGGTGAAGATGAAGGTGGTGGAAGACAGGAGGAATAGAAAGAAAGGAATTAAAAAAAGAGGTGAAGCTTAGGTCTGGTTGGAGGAATTAGAAAATGGAGAAAGGTTATTGGAGATGATGGAAGGAAGAAGATTCAGGGAAGATTCTGTTTTAAATGAAGATCAAGTCAATCATTCTTTGGAGATTTATAGTAGGAATTCTAGGACTTTAAATTCAAGTTTTCAGGAAGGTTTAAAGAAGGGTTGGGGTAGTGAAATAAGAAAGGAGAAGTATGGATTTTTAGAAGCTAGAAAGAAAAAGGTTTTAGAGATAAAGAAAAGACTAGCTGATATTTTGGCTTTAGCTGGACATACTTTTGAAGTAGGGACTACTATAAGGGGGCCAAATTCTTATCAAGTTGCCAAGTTAAAGCTAGTAAATACTTGGATTTCTAGAGTGAAAGAGTTGGAAGAATTGATGTGTGAAGCTATCTAAAAAGTTGTTTATATGAAATTTTTTTTATTTTATTTTTTATTTATTTTTAATTTCTTTGGAGGGGAGAAATTGATTTTCTTTTTTTTTCTTTTCTTTTTTTTTTTGTTAAGGAGGAAAAAAAAGGAAAGGGAGAAAGAATCTTCATTTTTTATTATGTTATTGATATTAATTATTTTTTTGAAAAGGAGAATAAGGTTTATATTGTTTTTATTTTAAGGATGTCTTTGGTTTTGAAGGGTAGAGTGTATTGAAGTCTTGAAGTAAAGTAGGGCAGTTGGTAAGATTAGAGTGAGGTTCCCAAGTAGTGCGTTCCTTGTCATTCTGGAAGCCTTTCCATTCAACTAAGTAAAATAATTTCCCCCTCTTAAGTTTTGAATCCAATATCTGAGACACTTCCCATTCTTCTTCACCATCAATTTTGACTGGCTCAGTTGGTGGTTGGTGCCTAGAGGATAGTGAGTTGTCCTGATATGGCTTGAGAAAGGAGGAGTGGAATACAGGGTGAATGGTGGACCATTTCTGAGGGAGTTGAAGCTTGAATGAACTTTTTCCAATCTGTTCTGTAATCAAAAAAGGACCTAACCATCGCTCTGAGAGCTTATGAGTTCAACAATTAGTTTTGATATTTTTAGAAGAGAGCCAAACTTTGTTTCCAACAGCAAATGAGACAGGAAAGTCACTTCTTTTTAGGTCAGCATATCTTTTGTAGGTTTTAATTGCCTTTTCCAGTTCAATACCCAATAACTTCTGATTCTGGTGAATCTGGGTTATGTAGTGGCTGGCAGGTTGATCATCTACTACATGGAGACTGTCAAAGTTGGGGTGTTGTCCATAGATGGTGAAAAAAGGAGATTGCTTAGTAGAAGTGTGAGTGGAATTATTGTAAGCAAATTCAGCAAGGGAAATCCAGGTATCCCAGTTGTCTTGGTGATAACTGACATACATCCTAAGAAATTGTTCTAGGATCTGATTTACTCGTTCCGTCTTTCCATCTGTTTCAGGGTGATAAGCTGTGGAAAGATTTATTTTTATCTGTAATTTTTCACATACAATTTTCCAAAAGGAAGAAACAAATAAAGATCCTCTGTCACTGAAAAGGTCAGTTGGGAGGCAATGTTTATTAAAAACATGAGAAATTATTAGTTTAGCTAACTCCACAGAAGAGATATCAGTTCTGGTTTTAATAAAGAGTGACATTTTTGAAAAACAATCAACTACCACAAGGATTGAGTCAAATCCATTGGATAGTGGCAGTTGTGAGATGAAGTCCATAGAGAGTGAAGTCCAGGGAGAATCTGGAATTGGTAAGGGTTGGAGGAGTCCAAACTTTTTGTGGTGACTGGCTTTGTTTCTGCTGTAAAGGTAACAAGAAGAAACATAATCTTTGAAAAAGGAAGTCATATTTTCCCAATGGAAATCTCTTTTGACTAGATCAGCTGTTTTGTCTTGTCCAGGGTGGCCAGAGAGAGGAGAGTCATGTCTTTGTCAAAGTAATTCAAGTTGGAGTTGTTCATCCTCCTTGGGAATTGCTATTCTATTTTGGAAAATAAGGAGTCTAGTGTCTGGGTCTATAATATAACTCTTTACTTGTTTGTTTTTATGTAGCTTCTGAATAATCTGCTGGGTTGATTTGTTGGAGATCTGGGACTGAATTAAGGTTTCCAATTGTTTGTAAACCTGTTTTGTAGAGATAAAGAAAATTCTAGAAGGTTCAAAGTCAGTCTGTTTCAAGAGTTGTTTGAAATTTGCTGGATTCTTTTCTGCATAGGGCATCCCCCCCTTGGGATAAATGTTGTCTTGACGTGACAAGAAATCAGGCACTATTGATTGCTTTCCAGGTCTATAGACTATAGTGAAGTCAAATTCAGACAGAAACTCATCCCAACGGGCTTGGCAACGAGTCAAGACTTTGGAGGTCATGAGATATTTAAGAGACAAGTGATCAGTGAGAACTTCAAAGGGAGAAGAAAGACTGAGGAAGTAAGCTCTCCAGATCTTGATGGCCTATACAATGGCCAGGAGTTCCTTATCATGGATTTCATAGTTCAGTTCAGCACTACCCAATTTTCTGCTGTCAAAAGCAATTGGGTGCTTGGACCCATCAAGGGAGACTTGGGTGAGGACAGCCCCTAGGGCATAGTCACTGGCATCAGTCTCCAAAAAGGTTTGTAAGGAAAAATCAAAATGTCTGAGTACAGGAGCTTTAGTCAAGGCTACCTTGAGGTCCTCAAACTGCTGCAGAGCCCCTGGGGACAAAGGAAAGATGGGATCTGCTCCAGTTAGAGAAGTGAGGAGGTGCACCTTTCTGGAATAGTTAATGATAAACCTGTGATAAAAATTAGAAAAACCCAAAAACTGGTGCAAGGCCTTATTGTTTGTTGGTGGTGGCCAGTCCAAGATCTTCTGGACCTTGGAGTTGTCTGTTTCAATGCCACTTCTGGAAATGACATATCCTAGATAGTCCACTGAGGAGGCATGAAATTCACACTTAGAAGCTTTTGCATATAAGTTGTTCTTCCAAAGTCTGTTCAAGACTTCACACACATGAGCTGTATTTTCTGTTAACTTTTTGGAAAAAATAAGAATGTCATTGAGGTATACCACCACACAGATGGTCAGAAGGTCTGCAAAAATTTAATTAACAAGACATTGAAAAGAGGCAGGAGCATTGGTGAGTCCAAAAGGCATTACCAAATATTCAAAACTCCCAAACTGGGTTCTGAATGCTGTAAGATGTTCATCCCCTTCCTTAATTCAAAGGAGATTATAAGCACCCCTGAGGTCAATTTTGGAAAAAATGGTAGAACCAGAAAAGACTGTTAATAAGTGAGTCATAGGAGGAATGGGATACCGGTTCTTTTGAGTCACAGCGTTCAGTTTGCAATAGTCAACACACAATTGCAAACCACCATCCTTCTTTTTTACAAAGAGGACAGGTGCTCCAGTGCTGGAAGTGCTGGGGCGAATGAAACATTTCTCTATATTTTCCGCTTTATAGGCTTGTAGGGCCTCCTTCTCATGGTGACTGAGGGAGTAGATAGGCCCAACTGGAGGCATAGGGCCTTCCAGTTCAATATGATGGTTGTAAGCACAATGAGGAGGGAGTTTATCAGCTTTGACCTTGGAAAAAACATCTAAAAAGGCATGATAAGCATCAGGAACTCTCTCCATCACAGTTTCAATTTCATCAGTTTACTCATCTTCATCCAAATCTTCTGCATTAGCCTGCTTTGGGTCAGAGTCAGAAGTGGAAATAATCATACGCAAAACTTGAACGGATAGATCATCCTCCATATCCTCCAAGAATTTCAGAGAATGTCCAAAGAATATCCTGTTCACAGAAGTAGTTGTTGAACTCAAAGGAAAGTGTTGTGAGTGCATAGATTCTGAAAAGGGGACTGGAGCAGTGACCTGCAGGTTTACTGGCGGAAAGGAAGTAGTGGCCAAGGAGAGTTCAACAGAAGGGGAATGATCCAAAGTTGGTTGGTGTCTTGGGGTGATCAATCCCAGTTGCCAATTTACCTCTGGGTTCCAGAAATGGAGGAAGTCAATACCTATAATAATTTCTTCTTTTGGGGGAGTATCAACAACCAAGAAATCCCATTCTAAGTTGGGAAAAGAGGGCAAAGAGAAATTGAAGGAAACCTTATGGGTGATTTCCTGGGAAGGTGAGTCAGAAGGACTGAAGTTAAATAAGAAGATAGGAGTGGTCAGAGGTTTGGGTGACAGAGAAAACTTTGAAACCATAGATTTTGAAATAACAGATTGAGTTGCTCCAGAGTCAACAAGTACACTGTAAGCCTGGTTATTGGACAAGCAAACAAAATGTAAGTCTTTAGAAGGAGGGTTAGAGTATTTCCTTTCCACAGTTTTTACTCAAATATTGGGAGGGTGATGGTCAAGGAGTACAATATGTCCATCACCTAGTCTTTTCCCTGTTTGGGTTTCATAGGATTGGGTTTCTGGCAAGGCTTAAAATCTGGACGTTTCCTGCAGAGGCTAATTTTGTGAGTTCCTCCACAGTAGTTACACAAACCCTCTCTTTCTCTCCTAGCTTTTTCTTCAGCCTTGAGGTGTCCATCCTCTCCCACATTGGGATTGGGAACATAGGTTGGAGTAGAATTAGTAGGGGTTGTCTTTGCTTTCCCCTTGAACTTACCTGGTTGGCTGGTCTGTCAAGATTTCTGAGGATTGGGAATACTGGGTTCAGGTCTTGAGGTCTGAGGGAGAGTGAAGGACTTCTCCTGGATCCTTTCATGGTAACAAGTATCATACTTAAGAACAATATCCATTAGCTCTTGCAAGGTTTCTTGAGGTCCATCATAACCAGCTAGTTGGTCCAGTAATCTGGCTGGGAGAACCTGTCTAAAATGAAAGAAAAAGGCTTTATCACCCCATCCAGAGACCTTGGTCATAAGTGTCCTGAATTCAGTGATATAGTTTGTAGCATAACCACTGTCTTTCATCTTAAGAAGGGTTAGCTCCTTCTCAGCAAGCTGGATTTCCAGACAATCCCTAAAAAGGGTATGAAGTTGTTGAGTGAATAGAAGTCAGGAGTTAAGTATGAAATCTGGCTCATGATTACCAATGTGAGCAAGATAGGGTTGGATCCATCGACTGGAATTTCCTGAAAGGTAAAAGACTGTAAAAAATACTTTCTTTCTGTCATTAGCAAAAACTCTCTCATCATTTGCAAAGATGAGTTCACAAGCTTGAAGGAAGGGTCTAAGCTTGGTTGGGTTAGTTCCATCAAATTTATCTGGGGCATTGATAGATGGAGATTTAAAGTTAGCAGAGGGTCCATGGTCAGCAGGTTTAGAAAGATGAGTCATTGCAGTGGTCATTTGCTGAAGAATGGCCAGCAGGGCAGGGTCAGTTGAAGGAACCTGAGTGGTGGAAGGAAGGTTGGTGTGTGGGGAAGGTGAAGGAACTGCTGTTGCATTAGAAGTTTGACTAGGATTACCCTCTGGGGATGGTGAATCCAAGCCACTCAAGATTCTGGAATCAAATCCTGATTCCTCATCCTCTTCATCTTCCTCACCTTCTCCTGGGATTGGGACCATGCTTGCATCATACGCAGGAGAGTCCAAACCATGGTAACCTGGGATTAGAAACTGACCTGTGACTCTGTGGAGGCTAGCATTGTCAGAAGAAGGGATAGTAGAAAGGGATACTTGGGGAATAGGTTTGAATAAACCTGTATCCATAGGAGTGGAAGTGGTAACCACTGGTGCAGCCAAGTTAGAAAAAGTCCTACCTGTTCCACAAGATCTAGGGGTAGAAGGGTCAGTAGGTTCAGTGGCACCTCTCCCCCTGAAGCTACGGGTGACTGCTGAGCTAGAAATGTGAGAAAAGAGAGCACTTTGTGGGGGCATTCTTACTTCTAAGAATAATTAGTTACCAAAAAGTTGTTCTTCACCTTGGAACAAGAATAAAATGATTAAAAAAAAGGAATTTTTCTTCCTCTGATTACCTTTAGGGGACAGTCAAATACTGGTTACTATACCTTTTCTAAGTGTCAAAGCGGCAAAGCGTCAAAGCCTCAAAGTGTCAAAGTGTCAAAGTGTCAAAGTGTCAAAGTGTTGAAGTGTTGAAGCATTGAAGCGTTGAAGTGGTACTTAGAGGATGGAGAGCTGGGTCTTTTGAGTAGGTTTGACAGTAAGGTAATGGAAGCAATGAAAATGGCCAAAAATCAAATAGCCAAGTTCAAGTTTGGGACAGAAATAAAGCAAACAAAAATTGCCACAACTCAATAGCAAGATTTGATTCTGTCTAAAAGCAATAGGGAGTGTGGTTGGTGAAGAAGGGGTTATTGGGGAAGAAATCAGTTTAATGTCACAAGGGCTGCTGACATGCAAGCAGGGCTTGGCACAGAGGGGTCTCTACCCACAGTAGGCTTGGGGACAAGGTTACTGAAAGAGGCTACAAGGAGCAGAGGAGGATTGGGTTGAAGAGTGCTGAATGAAAATTGCTGGGAAAGATCTCCTAGTAAGAATTAGTAAACTTATTTCTTGGGGAACCATCAGGAAGAGGGAAGAGGAGGCCTGTTTAAATAGACAAGTGGTTGGAACTACAACAGAGTTAAAAGTGATTGGGGCCCAGACTATACATATGATGTCATGGGAACAGTCTGGGTAACAGAGAGGGTTGATCAGGTATGCTACTACATTAGGTTAGGCTGCTTCTACATTGGGCAAGGTTCCAGGTCTGAGCTGTCTAAGTTGGGAGAGTACAGTTGAAGGATGTAAAGTTTAAATGGGGGTCATGACACTATGTACTAAGTAGAGAGAGTATGGAATACAATCTGAAAGAGGATGTACATAAGGATTACCAAAGGATAAACCACACAGAGGAGGTATGGGTTAGACAGAGAGATAACCCACAGAGGTATGGGTTAGACAGAGAGGTAACCCACAGAGGTATGGGTTAGACAGAGAGGTAACCCACAGAGGTATGGATTAGACAGAGAGTAAGAGTAGAACCTGGGAGATTGAGTATGTGCAAGCCTATGGAGTCTATCTGTGTATAGTATGAGGTTAGACTATATGTAGATATGTACTGCATGAAGATCCTGAGGTATATAGTTACTGGAGACATATTAATGTAAGTCCCCTGAGCCCTGAGGTTGAAGTTCCTTTGAAAGTAGATCAGGCCTGAGGGTTAGACTGGGTTTGCTGAGGTTAGACTGAGGTTAGGCTGAGTTTGGTGTCAGTATGACAGATTGTGAGTAACATTTTATGTTACTCTGGTCTTTGTCTGATTTAATTTAATGGAAAGTGAACTATGACAATGTGAATATGGCATACCTATGACAGAATCACTTTCCCTACCTCCTTTGAGAGCTTTTCCTAATAGGGAAGATTCACAAAAATATTTTCAAACATGGGCAATGTAGCATGGTTACGCTTTAATGGTTTTCAACTCAAAGTGCAATAAATATGTTGATTTGGCCTGTGATAGACATGGCTTGTACTCTGGGAAATTGCTCAGCAAATGGTAAAGGCAAACTCACACAAGGAAGGTTGGGTGCAAGTTTTTAATCCATGGAGTTTCCACAAAGGCAGACCCTTGTGGCGTATGTCCTAGGGAATCTTTTGATTGATTTCTTCAACATCAAGAATTTTTTTAATCTTTTGTACCTCTTTTTCACCACCAAGAATCTTAATGTAGCATGATTTATTTTTCTCTAATTTTTCAATAATTTACTTCCTAACTTTAAACCATCCATGTTCCTTGTAAAAAATAGATTTAGCAATGAATCAAAATACACAATTACCATCCCAAATTGGATCCCAAACGTCACCAAAGTGTTGAGTTGAGAGCCGCGCTCACTCTAAATCCTCACTACTCGTGGTGTCATCACTCCAAATCTGGACGGCGCTCCTCCAATCTTACTCAGCCCGGCTCAATTCCTGATCAGTCCCTGGCTTGATCCCTCCTTCCGACCGACAGTCCCTTCATGTTGCCTCATCTCCTTTTTGTTCCCCATCCTTTCCTCAACCCCGTTTCTCAATTCCTCCACTCTTCCTCATTCCTGCCCTCTTACACCTTCTTCTTCGATCTTGCCACTTCCTCAATCCTTTTCCTAAAGTCTCAACATCAACCACGCCTCGCCCCAACCATCCTCAACTCATCTCCTCAAGACCCAGTACGTCTCAACGGCTTTCAACCTCAAGTTCTGTCTAGCTGTGAGACAACTCATCTCCCTTTCAATCATTCCTCCGCAACCTATTTTCACTTTCATTCTCCTTTGATTTTCTTCACCTCAGTCCCTCTCCATTCTCCTGTCTTCCTCGTTGCCTGCCATTGTGTTCCATCTTTCATTTCCTCCCTAACAGACCCGTCCCACTGGTAAGATACTCTCTCTGTGGCTTCAGAGTGTCTTAGTTTTGTTTCATTAAGCTTGTTTTTTTTTTCTTGTCAAAGTCTGCTGGTCCTAGATTTCGAAATACAATCCTTTAACTTTTCACGGTTAAAAGCCAAAAGCAACAAACTGATAAACCGGCAATATGGATTCAACTGGACCAGCGGACTCGAACTCCTCTCTTCTCAAAAAACTGACGGACTCGATCCCCAATCTCCACGAATCAAATTTCTCCCGCTGGCGATCAAAAGTAACCACCATCTTCTTGCTCAAGGGAATCTCTCAATGGCTCAATAGCTCGCAAGACAAGGAATGTCCACCCAATGTGAACCTGGAGATCGCCGGATACATCCTGGAAAAGCTAGACAATCAAACGTACATTAATTGCGTGAATGAAAACGACGCACTGAACGGCATTGTGCTCTGGAAATCAATCAACAAGTATTATGCCTCCTCGCAAACGGCCAATCGATCGCGAATTTTCTTCAACTTCCTCAATCTTGTCTTTGATCCCAAGAACATTGAAAAATTCATTACAGACATACAATCGTGTCTGCTCCAAATCTCAGAAATTGGAGTTAAGATGGACAATGACATTGTGGCCTATCTAATTTTATACAAATTCCCTTCACAACTTGAACACTTGAAGACCACAATAACGCATTTGCTTGGTGAGGCCAAAATCAATGGGGACCTGGTACTCAGACACCTGAATCAGATCAAGAACGAGGTAGCAGCCGGAACGTACGCCTCCGCCATGTTTTCCAATCAAGAACTCCGCCGCTGTAAGCCCAATTGGCACAATCCTCAGGCCTACCATCCCAAGAACAAATGTTTTGCCCTGTATCATCATCTTTGGCCAAACCAAAACAGTTCAAGCAACAATTCCAATCCTCAAAACCAAGTGCCGTCAGCTTCCAATCCCAAGGCCTCTGCCAATCTAGCCTATACCTTTGCCGTCACCCACCTACATCACATTGACTGCAACTCCCTTCTCTTAGACTCAGGAGCTTCAAACAATATGTTCAACGACTCCAACTACTTTGATTGGCTCAAGGATAACAATACCAAGGTAAACACAGGTAAACCAGATGCCTCAATCATGTCCCAGGGAGCCGGTAATGCCACGATTCATAACAAAACAGCTACATTCACCCTCACCAACTCTCTATTTGTTCCCGATCTTACCATCAATCTAATTTCTCCCGGCCAACTGATCCAAAAAGGGTGTACGCTGGCCTGACTCAATTCTAAAAGCTTTGGAGTGTTCTTCGAAGGCAAAATTATCATGTCTGGTCAAATCTGTGACAACTTACTCTACATAGAAGAATCAAATCCAAATATCTCCAACTTTCACGCCCTTCTTTCCATGTCAACCATACACACACTTTTTGGCCATATCAACCGTGAGCAAGTAAAACTTCTATCAACCTCATTTCCCAACCTAAAGTGGGATCCTGACGCCTGTACCGCCTGCGCAAAAGGAAAAATTCATTGAACACCATTTCAAAGTCACATCCCTCCTAGATCTCTCCCTTTTGAATTTATCCACGCCGACATTTGTGGACCCATCAATCCCATCTCTAAATCCGGATATCGTTATTTTCTGCTGCTCACAGACAACTTCTCCAAGTATAAGACCTGTATCCCAATTAAACTCAAGTCTGAAGTCACTCAGGAAGTCATGAATTTCATTAAGCTCCACTCAAATTGCCTCAACAGAATGCTCAAGATTTTCCACTCTGATAATGGTGGGGAATTTGTAAACTCTCAACTTTCTTCCTTCCTCAAAGAGAACGGTATATTACACACATTTTCAGAGCCCTACACTCCTCAACACAATCCTGTCACTGAACGTTGAAATCAAACACTTTTGGAAGCAACAAGAACAACCATGATTGATATGTCCATTCCACTGATCTTGTGGGATGAGGTCATAGTCAGGGTATGCAAAATCCTCAACTCAGTTCCGTCCGCAAAGCTCAACCAATCTCCTTTTGAAATCTGGCATAACAAATTCCCAAAATTAAAACTCTTCCAAACTCTGGGTTCCAAAACTATTGTTCTCAACAACAAACCGCACTACTCAAAGCTTGGCAAAAAGGGTATTGAGGGAATTTTGGTGGGATTTGAACTTGACCTGAACTCCTTCAGGGTCTTCTGCCCAGAATCTGAATCCATTGTTTGTAGCAAGCATGTTAAAATCTTTGAGAACATGAAATATGACAATTCCCTCTCATCCTCTTCCGACTCGCCTTTTGATTCCATCCTTAATGACAAACCTCTTACTGACATTCTCACCTTCCCCACTCCAAAAAATCCTCCAACATCACCTTCCAATCCGTCCCACTCTAACTCTCCAACTCTCAAATCCAAACCCTCCGCTTCTGATTCCTTGTCTTCCCCACCTACTCAGGAGCCGGAACTTGATTCACTCTCCAAATTCAGCTCCAGCGGTTCAGATGATGATCAAATAACAGATCTTCTTACCTCAGACAATCCTTATCATCTCCGTGATTGATCAACCATCCAGCGCTCCCAGAGATATGGTTTCTTAATAAGGTCAATACCAAAATCTTATAAAGAAGTAGAGAAAAGTCCTGACCGAATTCGCTGGTTGGAGTCCATGAAGTTTGAGCTGGACGGTATTGATATGCTGAAAGTCTGGGAGGGATGTCACACCCTTCCAGATGGAAAGCAGGCCTTATCCACCGTTTGGGTCTTCCAACTGAAAGAGCAAACCAACGGCTCCAACTCGCTGTTTAAATTGAGATTATGTGTTCAAGGCTTCAAACAGCTGGAATTCTGCGATTACGGAGAAACCTATGCCCCCACTGGATTGATTGTTACCCTTTGGGCTTTATTAATTTACTCCTTTCACCACGCCCTAGAAATTGTTCAGATGGACATCAAATCAGCTTTTCTGCATGCCCCACTTGACAAGGAAGTCTTCATCAAACAACCCGACAGGTATAGCTCACCATTCCCTTATTTCAAACTCAACAAAGCATTTTATGGGCTCAAGCAGGCACCTAAAAGCTGGTTTGACACCTTACGTGCCTGGATAGTGTCTCAAGGATTCAACGCCTCAAGCGCGGATCCCTGCCTCTACATCAATAACAACCACTCCATATTCATCTTTGTTTACGTCAACAATCTGATTGTTATAGGCAACTCCACCAACTTCTGAGAGAAACTCCAATCACACTTCTCAATTTCTCATGAAGGTCCTCTTCAGAAGATTCTTGGGAATCAGCTGATCAACACTCCCCAGGGTCCCGCTTTACTACAGCCAAAACACATTGAGTACGCACTGGAAGAATTGGGCCTACGCAAATCCAAGCCAATAACCACTCCCATGACCCCAAACGTTCACTTATCTCAAGCCTCCAATGAAGAACACGGGGAATTTCTTAAACTAAATATTAACTTTTGGTCATTGTCAGGATTCCTAAACTTCATTGCTAGTCCAACTCGCCCCGATCTTTCACATGCAGTATCCACCCTCTCTTGATTCAACGTCAATCCTGGTCTCCAGCATTGGTTGGAAGCCAAACACGCCTGGCGATATCTTAATCATACAAAAAATCTTGCTCTCAGGCTGAAGTCTACCAGTTTCAAATAGAATATTGAATTTTTCAGCAACTCTGACGGCGGAAATGATGTAATAACTCGAAGGAGTCACACCGGATTCATCATACTATTGTATGGTTGCCCCATCTTGTGGAACAGTAAATTGCAGCCTTTGGTCTCACTTTCTTCCACCAAGGGTGAGTTAAAGGCTCTTGTATCTGTCACTCAAGAAAAAATCTGGCTAGACAATCTCCTGCACGATCTCAATCCTCAACTCAACTTATCCCACTGCTTCAACATAGACAACAAAGCTGTCAACAACCTTGTTAACTTTCAATCTAATCATAGCTCTCTCAAGCACGTGGACACTCAGATTAAGTGGCTGCAAGAACAAAAAGAAATCAAAAATCTGATTACAAACCTCATTCCTTCTCACCAAATGCTCGCCGACCCGTTAACTAAATCAGCCACCAAATCCTCTGTCCTGAATCTCACAACTTCTGTCTTGGTGCCTCACAACTAGACACGGCGGTGTGTTGAGTTGAGAGCTGCGCTCACTCTAAATCCTCACTTCTCGCAGTGTCATCACTCCAAATCTGGACAAAGCTCCTCCAATCTCACTCAGCCCGGCTCAATTCCTGATCAGTCCCTGGCTCAATCCCTCCTTCCGACCAACAGTCCCTTCATGGTGCCTCATCTCCTTTTTGTTCCCCATCCTTTCCTCAACCCCGTTTCTCAATTCCTCCACTCTTCCTCATTCCTGCCCTCTTACACCTTCTTCTTCAATCTTGCCACTTCCTCAATCCTTTTCCTAAAGTCTCAACATCAACCACATCTTGCCTCAACCATCCTCAACTCATCTCCTCAAGACCCAGTATGTCTCAACGGCTTTCAGCCTCAAGTTCTGTCTAGCTGTGAGACAACTCATCTCCCTTTCAATCATTTCTCCGCGACCTATATTCACTTTCATTCTCCTTTGATTTTCTTCACCTCAGTCCCTCTCCATTCTCCTGTCTTCCTCGTTGCCTGCCATTGTGTTCCATCTTTCATTTCCTCCCTAACAGACCCGTCCCACTGGTAAGATACTCTCTCTGTGGCTTCAGAGTGTCTTAGTTTTGTTTCCTTAAGCTTGTTTTTTTTTTCTTGTCAAAGTCTGCTGGTCCTAGATTTTGAAATACAATCATTTAACTTTTCACAAAGAACTTATGGAATTTCTTGGGGATTTGATTGAGATATTTCATGTTTAGTTCTTATCATCAAAACTAACTTAGTATTCATTTTTTCAATCCAATAAATGAAATGAATACTCAAAAAAGATGAGCTTCTGGTTGAGCCTTCCTGCATGACCTCTTCCTTCAAAGAGGATTCAAATTCAAATTAAGTGAAGCTGATTCAATTTCAGTTTCTTCATCTGAACTATGGAATTCAGATTCAGATCCTGCCAAATTTGACTAACAATTATCATCATCAGTTCATTAAACCAAAAAAATGAACATGTCTCCAAAGAAAAGACTTACAATCTTCTGTCTTTTCTTGATTGGTTCCCTTCTTGTCCTGTTTTACTGCTTGGTTTGTTTTTCACAATTCTCAAACCAAGATGGTTCTCTCTGCATATCTGTCAATTTTGGCTGACCCCTACTCAATTTTAAGACTTTAGGTTCAATTCTTTGTTTTGACCAATATTTTGCAATCCCCCAAATTATTTACTGCAATAATCCGCCTCGCTCATGATCTGGAGATTCCAAGATAATTGTTTTTACTTTTTCATGTAACTGAGGATTGCTCAGCATTTTGTTGACATCCCACTTCAAAAATTCAAAAGTATCAACCATTAGTAAATTAGGAATAATTAATCAAAAAGCATTAATCACAAATTTATTTTAAAAATACCACTTAAACCAACTTACAGAACTAGAGCTGCAAGGTTCATAGTGCAACATCCACTGAGGATGAACATCTTCAGGTACCATGGATCCTCTGAATGCTAGACAGTCACCTTTTTAATGTGAACAGGGAAAACCCATAGTCTTGGAGTATGACTTGGTCCACACTTTGCCATCATGGTCACGTTTGAATCACTTGACTTTTTACCTAAAATGCTGGATAGCCTCTAAAGAAAATTTTTATCCCAATGGTAAAATTTCAAGGGGAAGAAATGTCCCTGACTTAATTCAAGATTTATAAAGTGATGCATTAACCAATTTAATTTGATTCAAAACCTTTCTGTCAAGGTTTTTCCAAACATCCAACATGTTTCCCAAAGAGTGTGCCAGGAATTGTTTGAAATTGGCATGAGCCCCTTCAAACTGAGAATTTGTTTTGTTTCCGAATTCTGGGTTAATACAAGTCCAAGCTGTCACAAACTTCTCTTTGATAGGGAAAATTTTATTTTTCATATACTAGAGCAGATCCTCATGGTCTTTGAAGAAACACTATACAAGTCATATTTCCAGCTCCCAAAACTAGGAAGGATAAGAAGAAGTGATTTGGACCTACTCTGAGTTCTGCATCATTGACCTCCGCCTCCTCCTTGGTCTTTGAGGCCCCATAATTTTCCCACAGAGTCATAAAGCTTTTCCATCCTTCAATGTCATTAACAAAGTGTGCTTTACAGTTTTCTTGTATTTTTTTAGACAAGTTCCAGGTGCAACATTGTCTTGATGACTCAGGGAAACTAGATTCAATTGCACAAATCAGAGCTTTTTCAAGGTCTGTCTGTAACAACTGCTCCTGGCATGCAAGGAGCTGAAGGCACAGGAACTACTGCTCACAGAACTTAGGATAGAGATGAAGAGGTAGATTGCATATGGGGATGAGATGCAGTTTAAGGAAAATGATAAGGAGAAGGATCCAGGAGTAAGTCTCTGAAGGATATTGATAAGGGAATCCTGTAAGAGTAACACCAGAGGGATAGGCAAGATCAGTAGGGTAGGATGGTTGGCTTTCTTTTGCTGAGATGACACCTATTGGATGAGGGACTAACTAATAATAATTATCATACTAATTCCTTGGGGGGAATTAGTCCAGGAGGGAAGGAGAGGCCAGTATATTTGAGAGCTGAGAAGGAGGCCTTGAGGGATGAGTGACTGGTGTTTCAGGTTAGAGTTCCCATGGTATTACATGTTGACTGAATGAGCTGGAGGCTGTAGTTGACTAATTGGGTGATGGTCCTATTCAGGAAGGTTTGAAATGTACTGATCTTGAGTCCTGGGAGTATGGGCTGAACAGACAGTGGAGAGTATGTACTATGTATATACCAAGTGTAGTATGTACTAACTCATATACCAATTGGGTTGAGGAGAGATGGAGGGTGCGCCAGCCATGAAGAGAAAGAGAGATCCTGAGAAGGTTGACTGAATCACATGACACAGTTCTGAGGTGTACATGGAAATGGAGCTTATCCCATACAGGGAGAGGGTGAACCTGGTAGGAGAAGATAGAGACTGCAAAAGGTGCAGAGGTAGTAATTTGATGTTTTATATGAGGGTGAGGCTGATGGAGGGGTTGGATTGGTTTAGTTGAAGGAGTTTCATAAGTACTTTTATGAAACCATCACAAAGACTTTTGGAAGTCTCTCAGGAGCATAAGACAACTCCTTTAATGCATTTACAGATCAACTGTAGAACTCAAATGTTTCTTTTGTTATAAAAACAAAAGCTTTTGTGAAAGTCTTTTGGTTGGCTGCCATTCCTACAACATGCAATAGTGGGATTTTGAACTTATTTGTTTTATAAGTAAAATCCAACATAGCAATATGATGGAATTGTTTAGAAAGCTTCAATTACTCTGGGTGTGCTAAGTACAGGGCTTCCAAGTGACCCTCTCCACTGAATTTTGACCAATGAATCCAACTTTGGTTTTCAAGCTGTTCATAGATTATTTCCATAAAACGTTTCTCCTTCAGTTCGGCAAGCACTAACTTCTGCTTAGTGTTATAAATTGTTTAGTCATCAACATAATTGCGTCCATTGATCTTTCTCAATTTTTGTTTCAGTTTTAGTGTATTGAGCCCATCTTTCAATCCTTCTTTTAGATTTTCTAAGGCTACCCCAGAGATTCTGCTCAGTTGAGGATGCACAGAGGGATGTTCTGGTTGTTGATGATTATGTTGAGTTTCTTTGTAGGAGAGTTTCCGCAAGGGGTCTGCCTTTTTACAAATTGCACAGATTAAAAATTTGCACCCAACCTTCCTTGTGTGATTTTGCCTAGGAAGTTTGGTAAGGAGTTTCCCCAAGTAGGAACCATTTCTATCACAGGCTAAATCCACGTATTTTTATTTTTTTTTTGAGTTAAAAACTGTCAGAGCGTAAACATGCTACATTGCCCATGTTAGACAATATTTTTTTGCCTCTTCCCTAGTAGGAAAAGTTCTCACAGGAGGTGGATCAAGTGAATCTAGTAAACATTCATTGGTTAATTCTAAGTTTCAATTACATGCACCCCATTAGTTTTGATTAAATTAAATCCGGCAAAGACCTCAGTAACATAAAATGTTACTCACAACCAGAGGTCAAATCCATCTGTGAAACATTTTTTTCCTCAATTTTAACCCTAGATAAGGATGCAATTGGGGCTTCAAATGATTCATTACCCAAATCCTTTTTTAAAAAAGCTTTTTTAACATCACTATTGATGTAGTCCTTCAACTCAGCCATGTCATAAGGAGGGCTTGCCACTGTTCCCATTCAAAAAAATGCAATGGTATACTTTGGTATTCAATCCAACTTTCAATTGAACAAACAAAGTTTGCTCACTTTTGAGTTGAGAAAGAATTGTTGGCAGGTTTTTATATGATTTCAAATTTCACTTTAATTTAACTTTCTTCACTGTGTGTTCCCTAGGAGTCCCACATAGTATATGCTGATCCCAAATTTGGGTTGAGGGAACCCAACTGTGGTCCAGGGGGTGCCCAAAATTCTGGAACAACATCCAGGGGGTTGTGTACCCCCAAAAATGGCCAATTTGAGCCCTGTACAGGGGTACATGACTCAAAATTGCTGTTTTTGGGGGGTAAACAGCTCCTATACAACCCCCGAGGGTTGCGCGTGTTTGGAGCGGCCTTGTGTAGTTGTGTATGGGCCCCCTTCCCAGCTCAAATAGGCTGTGTAGGGCCCTACACAACTCCCACACGGCTGGGAGTTGTGAATATATCATCACCCTTTTTTTTGGTGTTTTTACTTTAGGGCTGGCCATAAAACTTTTTATTTTTTGAAAATTGTCCTCTAGGGCTAGTCAAGTTGAACTTGTATTTTTTTGGTTTTTTTACTTTAGGGTTAGTCATGTTGAACTTGTATTTTTTTTGGTTGGTTGTCTTAAGTGTTTTTTTTTACTAATTTATATTTTATTTCTCATTTTTTTGGTTTTTTTAACCAAAAAATCCATGTTTTTTAATGTTTTGGGTGATTTCTGTTTTTATTCTATTTTTATCTATTTTATCATTATTATTATTATTATTATTATTATTATTATTATTATTATTATTATTATTATTATTATTATTATTATTATTATTATTATTATTATTATTATTATTATTATTATTATTATTATTATTATTATTATTATTATTATTATTATTATTATTATTATTATTATTATTATTATTATTATTATTATTATTATTATTATTATTATTATTATTATTATTATTATCATTATTATTATTATTATTATTATTATTATTATTATTATTATTATTATTATTATTATTATTATTATTATTATTATTATTATTATTATTATTATTATTATTATTATTATTATTATTATTATTATTATTATTATTATTATTATTATTATTATTATTATTATTATTATTATTATTATTATTATTATTATTATTATTATTATTATTATTATTATTATTATTATTATTATTATTATTATTATTATTATTATTATTATTATTATTATTATTATTATTATTATTATTATTATTATTATTATTATTATTATTATTATTATTATTATTATTATTATTATTATTATTATTATTATTATTATTATTATTATTATTATTATTATTATTATTATTATTATTATTATTATTATTATTATTATTATTATTATTATTATTATTATTATTATTATTATTATTATTATTATTATTATTATTATTATTATTATTATTATTATTATTATTATTATTATTATTATTATTATTATTATTATTATTATTATTATTATTATTATTATTATTATTATTATTATTATTATTATTATTATTATTATTATTATTATTATTATTATTATTATTATTATTATTATTATTATTATTATTATTATTATTATTATTATTATTATTATTATTATTATTATTATTATTATTATTATTATTATTATTATTATTATTATTATTATTATTATTATTATTATTATTATTATTATTATTATTATTATTATTATTATTATTATTATTATTATTATTATTATTATTATTATTATTATTATTATTATTATTATTATTATTATTATTATTATTATTATTATTATTATTATTATTATTATTATTATTATTATTATTATTATTATTATTATTATTATTATTATTATTATTATTATTATTATTATTATTATTATTATTATTATTATTATTATTATTATTATTATTATTATTATTATTATTATTATTATTATTATTTGGCCCACAAGACTTATAGTTGCGTAGAGCCCCACATGGCCCAAATTTGGTTGGGCTGTTTGTGTGGCACGGAAACACAACTAAATTTGAGCTGTTTAGAGCTCCACACTGTCCAAATGTAGTTTTGCAGCCCCTAAAAAGCGGTCCAGTGCCATGTGTCCTACAGCCCAACCACATTTGGGCTTTGTGGGGCTCTACATGGGTCAAATGTAGTCGTGTGCTGTGCCACACAACTCAAAGGAGTTGTGTATACAAATCATTTGACTTGTGAATTTAACATTTACCTTTGACAAAAGCCATCCATGGTTCCTGGTACCTCCATTTATTGGGGTTAGGTATTTTTGCAATTCAGCTTTTAACTGTGTCAAATGAATAGTTGATTTCCAGAAAAAGAAAACATGTTGAAGTAACTAGGCAAAGACTGATGGAAAAAAATTGGCTGAGTAAGAGGTGGAAAGCAGACACAATGGAAACAACCAAGATGAGATCCACAGTTTGGATTTGGATGAAATCTTACCAGTCAATCAAAGGTGTGATAGGCCAAGTGGTGCATCTATTTTAACTTGAAGTTGAGGAAAAAAAAGGCATAGAAGCTTGAGACAATTGAGATTTGAGATGGATTGGCAGTGATTGGTAGAATGCAAGTGGTTGATGATTTTGAGAGAATGGGAGAAGGAAAATCAGATGCAGAAATAAAGAAAAGGAAACAAAAGAAAGAGAAAAATGGAAACAGGATAGTATTTTGGAGAGTTGGTTGGGTAAACTAGGTATTTTCTGTCTCCTTGCATATTGGTTTGAGAAAGCTAAGTTTCTTCTACAGGCAAGCTTTTGGGTGACAGTTGGGGAAAAGAGCGCATCCAGTGAGTCAAGCTGGAGATTTGAAAATGTGACATCTATTCCTATTCCTTTTTACTTGTGGTTCAAACCAAAAATTCAAATGGAAAAATCATTGAAAACAAGGAAGAATACCTAGTATCTGATGGCCAATTATTTTTTCCTGACTTGGGTTTTGGTATTGATTTCAAAGAAAAGGTTGTGGTTAAAATCATTTGGGCGGCCAATAAGTACAAGAACTGTACTTTTCCTGCTGTGGAGATGGCCACCCATACAAGTATGGCCATTTCAAAGCAAATTAAAAAGAAAAATTGGAACACTTGCAAAGAAATGAAAAGCAATAAAATATACTCTAGACCAAAAAATTTCAATAAAAATAAATAATAAAATTTATTGGTGGGGTTAAAACTAGGCTCAAACATTTTTGTATTTGATTTTTTTCATTTTTAAATTTTTTATCAGAGTAAATATTTTACAAGCCAAGCAATTGAGTAATTTCTTTTATTTATTCCACTTTCCTACTGCTACCAATACAAGCAATGTCTACTGTTAACCTATCTTTTTTTCCATTGCTATTTGTTCCCTCTCCCTTTCCAGTATCTCTTCCTGTCAATCATTCTGTTTTCCTCTTTTTGAAACTCCTGCTCTGCCTGTTTCAATTTCCACTCACAATCCAACTTCTGTTTATGAGCCAAACTTTTGGATTTCTGCTTTTTAAAATCAATAGCCAGTTTAAAATCCCACTTCTCCTTTTCAAATTGAAGTTTTTCAGGTTCAATTTGTGATTTCACTGTTTTTTGGAGGGGAATAGGAATGAGCTTGATTTTTAAAGCAAGGAGATCCAATCAATTCACTTGATTGAATCTTGCTTCTCCATTATATCTTCACAGCCGGAAAAATTTGAAGTGTTTCTCCTCTTTTGATGGCTATTTGGGTCAATGCTGATGAAATTGGATGCCTTTTGCTTTCACTTTGCAGAGGAGGTTTGTGTTGTAACATCATTGCTCTCATTTGAAGGCAATGTGTGAGGCCCCATTGCCTTGAGTTTTTGGTCATTCAGAAATTGATTTTGATGTTTTTTTACAATCCAAAATCAGTCAGGATTAAACAGAAAGAAATTAAAATAACTGGCTTCCTTATTTGAACCAATGTTGATTTTAATGGAGATAGTGGAATAACTTGCTCCTCATTGTCCAAGTTGTTAAGTTCTTCCACCCAAGGAAGAGATTAATCCAAAGAAGGAAGTGAGGGGTCCAATGAAGTTTTTGAATCATTGATCAATGTTGATGTAGACATGATTGGAGCTGGTTGTGTTGGAATATCCTCCTCCACATTGCATTGGGGCCACTCATAATTTTTTTCAGGATCACAATTTCCAGGCTGAGCATCCACAACCAAGTCTTCAGAATCTACTGACTTGTATTTTTGGGTGTCAAAATCAGCTAGAGGGGTGATTTTGGCCTTCTTTGCAAATATTTCATCCATTTGAGTCTAAAAAGGACAAATGGAGTCCAACTTATCAACCACCAAGTTGATTCCCTTGGCTTTATCCAAGTCAGTGATTCCAAAGCCAGTGGTGATTGGAATTGAGTGGGCCTTTTTATACTTTTCTTGATAGTCCTTGAATTGCTCCTGCATCTTTTTGGATGAAATATCCATCCTAACTTTTGTTTTATTCTTCAGTTAATTGGCCATCAGGATATAAACATTAACCTTAGAGGATGGATTTTTTCCAGCTCATGTTTTTTTTTGGATCCAAGGCAAGTGTCATAGTTGGAGGGAATTTTGAGGCAGCTTACCAGGATAGTGTGATCAGCTTTCTTGAGCTTACTTGAGCCTTTGGAAGGCAATGGGGTAGGAATTTTTGATGTAGAGTTCCTTGGGGATGTTTGCTTTGATCCATTGGATTCGTGTGTGGAATTGCAGGGGATGGTTTGCTGAGGGGCCAATTGAAAAGATTAAGAGGTATGAAGGGACAAAGTTATGAGGGTTAGGATGTAATGAAACTGATTAAGTTATGAGAGTTATGAGATTGATGAGATTGGTGAATCAATGAGGAAAGCAATGAAGAGATGAGATGGATCAATTGATGGGAGCAATGAATCAAATTTTTTGGATGAGGTTGGAGGTAGAATTTTTCCAAAGACTTTGCAGGTTGAAGCCAGGGTTATGATGTGGAATGATGCGTGGTTGAGGCTGTGAAAGAATCTAAATACTTTATTTGGAAAAAATCATTTATTTTCAGGTAACTCTGACCCTTCTATTTTGAAATAAGTGGGTTTTTTTTTATTTTTAATGGTGGGTTTGAAATGGCAGATTTGGTTTGAAACCAGCCATTAAAAAATGGAAGGTTTGATTGAATGTGATAATCCCTGATAGAATGGGTGAGGCTGTGTTCAAATTGCTTGATCAAAGAAATCCTTTTGATAAATATTCTGCAATTTATTCTTGAAGCCCATTTGCTTCCTTGTTTGAGAGAGAGTAGACTGGTCTGGGTGCAACGGTTTGACCAGTTTGTTTGATCCTGTGATAATAAGAATGGGAATGAGTTGGTTTTTCTGCCTTTAGAGCTGAAAAGACATCATCAAATTCATGGTAACCCAAAGATAAAGACTCTTGAAAGATTTCTTAATCTTCAATCTCATCATCTTTGAGCACTGGTTTCAAATTAATTGCATGATGCAAGAGGATTGGGCATCTAAAAATTCACCTTTTAGTAGGTGCCTGCTTCTCTTCAAAGACAAAAGGAAGAGTTAATTTGGAAAAATAAGCAATAACTCCAAAATCTGAAAAGGGAATTCTGGAATGAAGGTCAGGATATTGCAAATCTCCTGACAGAAAATCATCATCCAACTCAGTGACAGTGTCAGGTAGGCTGTTTAATTACTGTTTGAAAATATTATTAGTTCCCTGGGGTTTCAAGGTTTGAAGTTTAATAAATCCTTCTTGCAAGTTAACATCAGGATTCCAGTAGACTGGAAATTCATGGCCTAGAATGGTTTAGTTCATTCCGGGGATATCCAAGACAAATAAATCCTATTTGGAGCTGGGAAAATTGGAAAATTTGAAGTTTCATTTTGTCTTATGGGTAACCCAATGGGATGGATTGGTTTTGCTACTTAATAAACAGACAGGAAATTTATCTATCTTATAATTTATAGTTTTTTGGCAGTGGAAAAAGATGAAATTATAAAAGAAACATTAGCAACAGAATTTTGGGAAAAAAAATGAGGGGTGTTGTTGGAATGGAAAAGGACAAATCTCAAACTTGGAGAGTTGAGTGAACTACCAGTGCAAATATTTACTTGCTTGCATATTGATATGTGAAGTCTTCCTTCCAAGTATCAGAAAAACTACAAGCCAATTTTTTGGCTGCTTAGCCGCTTAGCACAACTATTTACATCATTCTTTCCCCCAAAATACATACATAACCCATCTCTTTTGATACTTTTCCATTCCTCATTCTGGAGCATACTGGTTTCTTTATCCAGAAACTTTGAATTTTTGGTAAAATTCTTCCCTTTTGAGTTGGAGTTTGAATTTTGATTTGGTTTGGAGTGTTTTGGTTTATTTTATTTTTTTCTTTGAAGAGCCATCCAACTTCAGTGCCAAGGCTGAGAATCCATGGTTGTTTTTTTGAGATTGGTTCTTGTTATGATAGCCATTATCAAGCTTGATCACCTGATCTATTAACTGCTGAAGGGAGGCTGTCTTGTAGACCCCAACTGCAAGCTGTTTGATTAGTCATGCTGTTAAACCCATTTGTAAATGAAATAAAAATGCTGCCTTGTTCCATTGGATGCAATACTACAGTTTTTCAATCAATAGATATGGAAACCCTACTATTCTCTTTCATCACTAGGCCATTAAGTTTGTATTTGGTGTTTTGCACTTTGTTTTGGTTGCCAAACAGGGTGAACTTTTTTTGCTCAAAATTGTCCCAATTGTTGAGTATAAAAGTTTTACTCATATTGGATAACAGTTTGAGGAAATGTTTGAACAACTTTGAGGCTCTGCCTCCAAGAAAGGAAGAAACATATGGTGTTGCAAGCTTTTCTGGGCACATGCCCAAGTCCTGCTTGGCACAGTGCCCAGCATGGTTGGGTGAGTGCCCAGAGGGCTTGACTTTGGCATCAGGCTGCGCTGCAGACCTTGGCACACAGCCAAGTTCTGCTTGGCCAAGGCCAAGCTGTTGGCACCCCCCCCCCCTTCACTGGCTCCATCCCTCTCCCACCCTTGCTCCATCCCCCTTGCTCCCTTGCTCCTCTCACCATCACTTTTTCTTTTGCCGCAATCAACGGAATGATAGTTAGTTTTTTTTATTTTTTTTTTAGATTGTTTTTTCTTGAATTTTTTTTATTTTTTTACTTTTGTTTTTTTCAAAAAAGAAAAAAATAAATTGTTTTAACAAAATTTTATTTACATGTTTATCAAAGAAATAAAAAAAATATGTTAAAAATTTTTCCCCCAATCATCAATTTGGTGGGCATGGCCAATTAGGTTGGGTATTGGCCAAGCCCAACTTTGGCCCGAACCATTCAAACTTGTGTGTGTGCCAAGTCGCGCTTGGCTATGTGCCAAGTCGCGCTTGGCTATGTGCCAAGTGTGCTTTGGGGGGTTCCAAGCGGGCTTTAGGGGGTTCTCAGCGCACTTTAGGAAAAATCAGGCTAACTTGGGCATGTGCCCAGACAAGCTTGAACTACCATAAATGACCTTGTGTCTGTTGGAGGGAAGCTTGTTTGGATTTTTGGAGAATGTTCTTTTAAAAGAATTTAAATAGGACTTAAGCTTATGGTCATGTTCTCCTGTAAAGTTTTCAGGCTGCTTTATGCCCAGAGTGCAAAAAGTGGGACCAATTGTGCTAGTTTGGAAGGCATTTTGATTAAGAGCCTGGATCAAAGCAGAGACAAGAATTGTAGCTTCCAACTTGGAAGCATTTTCTCAAGCCCTTGACCTATGGCAAGTCAAGGATTCATCAGAGGAGTTTTTGGAATCTTTGATTTGCTTGAGAGAATCCACCAGGTCTTTTGATTGACTCCAAGAAGCAAGGGGGCTGTCAAGAGGTTCAACCAAAAGCAATTTAGAAGAAGGAACATGATCTAATGTTTGTTGGGCCCATGTAGCACTGGATCTCCCTATCCTATTTATATCATCATCATAAGAGGTTTGGAAAGAGTTCCCATTGAAGCAAGTAAATTCAATTGTAAAAGAAACCTACTATAGATTGCAAACTACAATAGATGAGTTGAGCTAGTTGATTTACTGTCACACAACCACCCCACATACTATAGGGCAATCTTTAGATGATTTTGGGCGCAAATGGGAGAGGCTGAGTGCAAGGAAGGAATTCAAGGTAGAAAGGCTAACTGCAAAGTGCAGAAAGATGGTTCAATGGCTCACAAAAAGAAAGAGGGATGAAATATTCCAATGGAGATAAACTAAGGAAAAGCCCAATGTGACTAACCATCTTAGAAAATTCAAGAATGTATGAAATTAACTAACTGAATAAACAATCTTCAGTTGGTGTGGTGGCATTTTATAGCCATGGATTGGTTACTGGTCCATTCCTGCGCACTCAGAAATGGGTGCGGGAAGGCTCAGCATTTGGGCAGCAGTGGCTGCTGTGTGCAGGGTTGGCTCAGCATTGGGTGTGGCAGTTCATCTGGGGATTGGGAAGGAATTCATGGGGGTAAGCGCTGACCAAACCATGGTTGCCGGGGGATAGATGTAGACAGTGGATTGGGCGGGTACCAGGGGGGCTCCAATTAGGGTGCAGTGCGTGCCATGAGAAGGACAAACCAGATGGATGTAACAGCAGGAAAGAGTTGGAGGAAGGAGGATGGAATTGGGTTAGGGTTTTCTGTTGTGTGGTGTTCTTCCTGTAGTTTTTGGGCCATATTTGCAATTTTATCTAGGTTAGGGTTAAGAGGGAGGGCATAAATCCTTGCTCTCATCTCTGGGTTTTGAAGGAAGGGGGAAGAATTATCTCTCTCTCTCTCTCTCTCTCTCTCTCTCTCTTAATTTATTTAAGTTGTACCCAACTCCTTACAGACGCAAGGGACCATTACCTTCCAAATCTGGGTACAACTCATAGGAGTATACTCCTATAGTTTACACAGCAGATGGTGTATTCCCTATAAGGTAATCTGGTGGTGACTAGATACAACCTGATGGAAATTCATCTACAGTTAGAGAGCAATGATGCAATTAATGAAGTGAACGGAATGGGAAAATGAAATAAAATTCAAAATTGTTTCCAAGGTCATAGCTGTTAAAATACGTACGCACTTACGCGGGTGCTACGTATAAGTGTAATCCAAATGGGATGCACAAATGGGCCTCTGAGGCCCATTGGACACACACACGGACCATACAGGCCCATGTGGATGTTACAGAGTTGGGGAAACTGGCCTCAAAACGCGTGAAATAGACCCATTGGTACACGGGCCCTAACGGGCCCGATGGGGTATATGGGCAAATACGGCCAGATGGGCTTGTATGGGCATAATTGGGCCCAAGGTTTATTTTGGACATACTTGGCCAGACGGGCTGGCCCGCAAAAGTAGTCTTTTCTCACAATTTGGGCTTGGGGCGGCCCATTAGGGTTGCCGCCCGTGTCGCGGCCCGCTCGGGGCCGCTGCTCGCGTCGCGGCCCGTTCGGGGCCGCCTGTGTTCCTCGGCACGGCCCACGCGGGGCCCGACGGCCCGCGCGGGGCTGTTGCGCGGCCGAGGGATCCCGCGCGGTGCGATGCCGCGCGGGCCCGGCTGGTCGCGACCGGCGACCAGCGCCGCGGAGCCGGGGCTCGCGGCCCCGGCTCGCTCCCCCTCCCCTCGCTTGCCGTCGCGAGGGGGAGGGGGCAGGCTGGCTGGTTTGAACCAGCCAGCGACCGGCCGCAACGAGGCGGTCGGTCAGGGCAGGGGGGACCTGACCACCCCCTTGCCCCAGGAGGTGGCGGCTCCGGCCGCATGGTATGCAACCGGCAGGTGGGGGGGATTTCATCACCCCCCCGCCATCGTAGCGAACTAAGCGCAAAGGGGCGCTCTCCCCCCCCCTTTACCAAGGGGGAGGAGCGATGGGCCTGGGGGGACCTGACCACCTCCCAGGCCAACTTTCTGTGACGACGCCCTGGGGGGTATCAACCCCCAGGGCCCCTGGTGAGGGGATTTGACCGCCCCCACCAGGGATTTGTAAGAGATAGAGGGGGGGACAGCATGTCCGCTGGTCACACCCCCCCATGTGAGGTTGAAACCAGACCCAGGTGAGCCCTGGGTCCCACCTGGCCCATTTCAGGGGCCAGGGGCTGGATGCATGAGGCAACCAGCCCGTAACAGGGGTAATGATGCCATCAGGGCCGGTTTTAATAGACAACCAACTAAGGGACTGAACAGCAATGGGCTGGTTCAGCCCCGTAACGGTGGAAACACAAGAATGGACCGGAATAGTCTGGTTGTAAGGGTTCAGGGACTAATGCCATGTGGGCTGATGCAGTCCAAACCAAGTAACAAGGCCTGTAGAGCCTGTAGAGCTCTTTTGGGGCGGAAAATTTGCCCTTTGGCTTGTTGTATCATGGGCTCACAAGAGGCCAATCTTTTGTACTTAAGGAGCTCTTCTCCCTGCTGTTTTCCATCATTCATTCATCATCCAATCGAATTCATCCAACATATTGCCCCATTGTGAGAGCCCCATTAGCCATTATTGACACACAGTGTCCAGCATTTCTTTTGCTTTAAATACTGCTCATTTGCCTAAGCTAATTGCTGGCCATAATTATAACAATAGCGCAGGTCCAATGAAATATTTTATGAGAGTACATTAGTGTAATTTGTGAGACATGGAAGGAATGACATATGAAGAAAATGGAAATGAATAGATGTTGTCATGCAGGGAAGGGAGCTAGTCCATTGGGGTAACTATACAGTTGATATGCCTATCTAGGCATGGGTGCAAGGTAGTTTAGTTGTGTGACCAAGAATGGAAGTCCAAGAACTAGAGATAACCAAGGGTAGAAGAGCAAAGCGCAAATGGATGGTCAACCAGGTTGGAGTAGACTGCAAAGATCACAGGTATAGACTGAGTTGTTGAGATTGGAAGGAGGTAGTAAGCAGAATGAAATATTCATTTTGTGCCTTTTTGTGTCACACTTGTTAGACCAAGGTAGATGGTACTGAGGAAAAGGATATGTTGAAGTGGTGAAGACAATCACACTTAACCTTGGAGTGTGAAATTTATTTGAATTTTGAATTTTTTATCTATTCTTTTGAATTGAGAATTATTTGATATTATATTTCCCACAATAATCTTATTATATATTTTTCATTTATTATTCATTCTAAACAATTTTTGTTTTGAAGGTCCCAAAAGGTCCCCAACCATCCCATCATGATTTTACTATTATTTTGAGGGGAACATTTTGAAGAAGTGGAATAACCTCAAAAAAATTCCTCATTTTATCATTTGTTTTCTCAATGTGACATCAAGGCTTTTAACATTCAAAAAGAAAAAAATAAAATATGTATATAACATGGTTTACACATGGATTAGATGGAATTTCCTTTTTGGGGGACTTTCTGAGCTGTTTTCAATTTATAAAGACACAGAAACCTTTCAAAATTTTGGCAGAAATATCTTGTGAGTACACTGATATACTTTGAAAATAATTGAAGCTAAAAATAAACAAAAATATCCAAGAAAAAACCTTTCATCTGAGAGTTGAAAATGAGGACAACTCCCCCCCTTTGCTTTTTCTTTACTTTCATTTTCAAATTAAAACCCAGCAAAAATTCTTTATAAATATTTTTGTGTGCTTTTGACATGAAATATACACAACTGTGGAATCAAAAAGTCAAAAAAAGTGTGAGTTTGAGGATTTTAGCATTTTCAGATTACATCCCCACAACATAAAAACAAAATGATTTTGGAAATCAGGGGAACAAGAAAAATAATGCCCTAAAAGTTTTAACAAGATTAAAAACATATGAAAAATAAAAAAAATAAGTTAAAATTAAAATTAGGGCAATATTTTTTTCACAGGTGCTACCCTTAAACTCACAGGGGTACTACATCCCCGCAACGTCCAGTATACACGATGTGGTGGCCAATCCGGGACACCTCATGAAAAATGGAAACTTTTGATTTTTTTTTTACATTCCCTTATCCATCAATACAACTTCAAAATAAAAAATTCTGGAATGATTTCCTATTTCAGTTTCCACTTGTCAGCTTTCCCTTCTCCTAGTTGTCTAGGAATATCTCTCAGTGCCTAGACCCCTGTTCCCATTGTTCAAGTCCTTCTTGCTTTGCTCCTCATCCTTCAGTTTGCTTGCACGCACTTGCGCCACCAGTTTTTGGCCAAGCGCAATCAATCAGTACCTCATCCCAATCCTCATTTGACCAACTACCGTTGCGGTTGTTCAAACCTTCTCTTACGGACCAATTGGCACATCCACTCCTAGAAAATCATCCGCCCATTGGGATTTTTGTAGCCGCAGCCATCCAATTGATCAACCCCCCATCAATCTCCTTGCCTGATGACCGCAAGCTGTTGCTTGCAGCCGTTGGAGTTGTTGCAAATGGCAAGATTGATCAACCACACATCATCATCCTTTCCGCCATTGAAAAATGACCTCAAGCAATTCTTGCGGTTGTAAGAGACCCCATGACTAGCCTTATCACCCAATCTGTTCACAATATGAGATTGGTCATGGGAAAAATCCTCAATCAATAACTCCCATGACCAATCTTGTCCCCATCTTTGCCTTCAATAACCCGCACATACCTAATAACAAGGTCAACAGCAATTATGCTGTTGCTTCTCGCAACAGCTGTCATGACCTTGCTCTACCTCAGCTCCGCCCGCGACCACTAATTTTTGTTTTTGGCCGTTGCAATCTTTGCACTGCCTTCAACAATCCCCCTGTTGACTGCAGTTGCGGCTGAACCACTGCCTCAATCCACCTTCTAGCTCACCGGTCTTCCGGGCGGCTTGTCCATTGCCTGCGCCGGTCTCAACTGTTGCCCAGGCCCGTCAGCATGTCTGCAGGCCTCTCACTTGCTACTCTCCTACCCATGCCCATCCTGGGGAAAAGAATTCCGCTCCCATTTGTAAAAATCTCTTGTAAATTGTCTACAGGCCTCTGGTCTATAAAAGGAGAGGCTCTCCCCTGCGTTTTCTGAATCATTGAATCATCCATTAAAGTGTGTGTGTATGTCCCCCCCCCCGTAATCATAGTAATTTCATCCTAATCCTCATCCTGGGTATATCCATGATTGCCCCTTGATCCTTTGAGCCTCCATACTTAAATTTTTGATCTGTCCATCTGTGACCCTGATCCTTACCACCAACCATAGCCTTGCTGGTTGAAGAGAATTCTGGACGTTGGAATTCTTGAGTGTGTTATACCACTCCTTGATCCCTTTCTCCAACCATACTGGTCTTGATCCTTCCTGATCATCTTCCTGGAGCCAACCACAATTGATTGAAGAGGTCATATTAAGCTTAAAACCTGGAGTGTTATACCTCCCTTTATTATTTAAAATTGAATTCTTCCATGCTACTCTTGAGTTCCTTGAGAAGTGTTGGGTTATTCTTGTTTGAATCTGTTATTGCTTTGCTTCTAGAGCTTCACAAACAAATAGCTTTTTTTTCAGCCACCCACAGTTATCTGGTACCCTTCAAGCGCTTGATTTGGAGAGTGGTGCAGGTTCATTGAGAACCTGGAGGTTGGTTGAGATTGAGTTGATCTTTCCTAATCTTCTGCTGACAACCATAGTTATCAGCTTGTGGGTTTTTTTACTTGCAACTGCCTTTTTCAAGTGAACTATGAACAGAACTTTGACTTATTTTGTTCAATTCTTTCCCTCCACCATCTTTTCTCAGATAGTGTTGATTCCATTGCTACCAACTATTCCCAAACTCATCCCTTACATTGATTCCCAATTTAAAAGTTCCTGGACCTTGATTTGGGTTACATTTAAATATTATTGTAACTCTTAGGAGGGCATCCTAAACAGAACCTTTCCCCTCTGCAGAACTGCCTTCAGCTTAGTACCATTTGGAGTCTTACCTTTGGTCCCCCGGGCCGGGATTGAACCAGCAACCTTGGGATTTACAGTCCCAACATCAACATTTGGAATCAACTTTGAAATCTGATTTTTCCTCTCTGTTTCTCTCTCTTCTTAGATCTGATCCGTGGAGGCAACTTATCCAAGAAGCAATTCCTCCCAATTTGTGCACCATCCAGTCAAGCTGCTTGTTGTTTTTTGTGAAACCCTACTCTTGCCACACTTGTGAGCCACTTTGGAAATCTGCTCTTTGGACCCTCTAGGAATTCTGTCATTTTAAATGGCATCTACCAGTACTCCAACCACCTCTGCTTGACCAGAGATGGTCAAGATCAAACCTCAGAACAAGAACTTATGGTTCAATGGGGTAAATGTTGAAAGTTTCTTGGACTCTTACAAAATGGCTGCTGGAGTGGATGGAGCAAGAAAATACAATATGGCCTACCAGTTACAATTCTTTATCTCCTCTGATGAAGTTATGAAAGTAATTGAGTTTTTTGAAGGATTTGAATCCCATTACTGGACGCTCTTGAAGGAGGCTATGTTGGCTTATTGGGGAAAAGTAGATGTGGCCAGGTTTACTCTAAAGGAATTGGATGCTCTGGTTTCTCAATGGATCTCCAATGGTGGTGTCTCTTCAGCCTCTGATTATCAGTCTTTTCAAAAGCCTTGGGATCCTATTCAGTCTTACCTCATCAGAAACAATCACATTGACACGGTGTGGTGCCCCATCCTGGACACCCTGGCTGCCTTAAGACCTCAATCCATAAACTGTTGCGCAAATGTACCGCCCGGCCGAACAACTTATCCTCAGGCTCACCCAAACCATAACTTTTCCGCGCACGCGCGCCGCGCCGCGCGCGCTGCGCTTCCATTATCCGCGTCGCGCATCCTTTATCCGTGTTGCTTGTCATCTCCGCCGTTGTTATAGCACGTCCTCATCTTTGTTGTTGCGTGTCTTCATCTTTGTCGTTGCGCCTCCCAATCTCCTCATTGCTACCGTTGCGCGGCGCTCATCCATGATCTACTGAATCCATCCCGACCGCACCCGCAAGCATTTGGCAAATCCTTGACCAACGCAAGTGACCACATGGTTGCCTTCCCTTTTCCGCTCTATTTGTAGAATCCGTTGTATATAGTCTAACAGGGCCTCCTGCCCATATAAGGAGGGGCTCTCCCCTGCCTTTTATCCCAGCATCCCAGCATCCCAGCATCCCATCATCAGAGCATCAGAGAATCCCATCATTCTATCATCATAAACAATTTATCCGTGGGCATCCTTCCCCACTTATCTGAGCAAATTATCCGGGTATATCTATGATTTCCCCTTGATCCTTTGAGCCTCCATACTCAGACTCAGTCCTTTGTGACCTTGATCCTTATCACCAACCAATAGCCTTGCTGGTTGAAGAAGAATTCCTGTCTGCCTGAATTCTTGAGTGTGTTATACCACTCTGATCCCTTTTTCCGACCATACTGGTCTTGATCTCTCCTTGATCATCTCTCTGGAGCCAATCACGTTTGATTGAAGAGGTTTTATTAAGCTTAAAACCTGGAGTGTTATACCTCCCTTCTTCTTTGAGGTTGAATTTCGCCACGCTATTCTTGAGTTCCTTGAGAAGGGTTGGGATATTCTTGCTCAAATTTGTTATTGATTTGCTTCTAGAGCTTCATAAACAAATTGCTTTTGTTTTGTTCAGCCTCCCACAGTTATCTGGTACCCTTCAAGCGCTTGATTGCGGAGAGTTGGGCAGGTTCATTGAGAACCTGGAGGTTGGTTGGGATTGAGTTGATCTTTCCTAATCAGCTGCTGACAACCAGAGTTATTAGCTTGTGGGCGTTGTTACTTACAACTGCCTTGTTCTATTGAACTCTGAACAAACCTTGACTTATTTGTTCAAGTCTTTACCTGCACCATCTTGCCTCAGATAGTGTTGTTTCCATTGCTACCAACAACTCCTATCCTCTTCCCTTACTTTGATTTCTCATCCATAAGGTTCTGGACCTTGATTCCGGTTACATTTAAATATTATTGTAACTCCTAGGAGGGCAGCCTAAAACAGCACCTTTCCCCTCCACAGAACTGCCACGGCTTAGCACCGTTTGGAGTCTTACATTTGGTCCCCCGGGCCGGGATCGAACCAGCAACCTTGGGATTTACAGTCCCAACTTGAAGAATCAACTCCGGAATCCTATCCAATTTCTCTTTCTTTTTCTGTTTGTTCTTTTTTTTTTTTTTTTTTTTTCCAATCCGTGGAGGCAACTTGGTCTAGAAGTAAGTCCTCCCAATTTGTGCACCGCTCGGGCAAGATACTTGTTGTTTTTGGCAAAACCCTACTCTTGCCACACTCGTGAGCCACTTTGGAAATCTGCTCTTTGGATCCCCTAGGAACTCTGTTATTCGATATGGCATCTCCCGCTACTCCAACCGCCTCTGTTTGACCTAAGATGGTAAAGATCAAACCCCAGAACAAGAACTTAGGCTTCAACGGTACAAATGTCAAGCGATTCTTGGACTCCTACGAAATGGCTGCTGAAGTAGATGGAGCTAGTGAATTCAATATGGCTTATCAGTTCCGATTCTTTATCTCCTCAGATGAAGTTATGGAGGTAATCGAGTCTTTCGAGGGATTCAAATCCCACAACTGGACGCTTCTCAGGGAGGCTATGTTAGCATACTGGGGTAAAATAGATGTGGCTAGGTTTACTCTGCAGGATTTGGATGCTCTGGTTTCTCAGTGGATCTCCAATTGTGGTATTTCTTCAGCCTCTGACTATCAGATTTTTAGAAAGTCTTGGGATCCCATTCAAAACTATCTTATCCGAAACAATCACATTGACACAGTGGACGAAATTCGAGCAAAGTTCTTCCAATCTTTTTCGTCGGCTGTGCAGGAAAGGATTAAAGAAGAACTGGTCAAATCTGGATCCATGATTACCACCAGGGATAATCAATTCAAGCTCCCTGTTTTTCTTACCCTTAGGAGTACTGTGGATAAAGTCATGAAAGGTCAAACTGCTCTTACCTTTGAAAAGCCTAGAACTACTGAACCAGTCCATGCTCCTTCTTTTAAAGAGTCGAACAATATTATGATTAAAATGGAGGCAGATTGTAGGCCTAAAGCAGATCCTAATTCCAATCAAGAACCTACTACTATAGATGAAATCACCAAGTTACTTAGAGCCTTTGAGAACAAAATAGATCAAAAGATTTCTTCGCTAGCTACTCCTAAAACTCCTTCTTCTGTCCCCAAATCAACTCTGGTCTGTTACTACTGTCATAGGGAAGGCCATGGAACCGGACGATGTCAAGAACTTCAGAAGGACTTAAAGGAAAAGTTGGTAGAGCAGAGGGGAAACAATTACTTCCTCCCTAATGGTGCCCTAATCCCTTTTGACTTGTCTCGTCCTATCCAACATGTGGTGGCCTCTTACCAGCCATCACCTCCTGTGAAAGCATCTCTTGCTTCCTTTGAATTTCGATCATCCTGTGGTACCCTCCAACCTTGGTATCCTCCAGCCATTTCTTTCTCTAGTCTTGCTGGGACTACTTATCAATCTGATCCAGCCAGGAAACAACATGAGGAACCTAAACCTCATAAGGCTCCTTCCTTGCCAACTTCAATCCTTTGAAAACCCGTTAAACGTCGATCAACACTTGAGCCTCCTTCCTCTGATGTAGAAGACATGGAGGTGGAAAAGGAACCACTCATGGAAAGGTTCCCAGATCACCCTGATCCTTCTCCCTCACCTCAACCTTCTAATCCTATCTTAGATTCTGCGTCACCTGAACTTCCTCCCCCCACCCAGCCCAAAGTTTGATTTGAAAGAGGCATCTCCAAGGATCACCCCAATGCTGTGGAGGGAGTATTAAAGAAAATTTCTGATCTCAAAATTCCTGATCTATCTGTGGCTGAACTCCTATCAATCTCTCCATCTGTTGCTGAAGGAATGAAGAAAAGGGTCTCTTGTCGACGTGTGGAAATTGGCCCTGAAGAACTCAAAGTCTCCTCTGGCACTTTAATGGAGGACTCTGGTGGAACCAGTCCTTCTATAGAATCCAATCTTTATTCCTTTCCCCTTGGCTTTCTTCCTTGTTATCTTGGTGACTCAGCTAAAACTGTTTCTCCTCTTGTGGATTCTGGATTTCAGCTTAACTTAATCTTGGATGCTATGGCCTGAAAGCTCAAACTTAGTCCTAGGGTCAGCTTCAACTCTGCAGTATATGGGATAGGAAATCAAGCTTGTGAAATGGTTGGTATTGCTGAAGATGTACCGGTCAGGATTGGTCAAAATATTGTTGGAACATGCCATTTTTGGATTAATCGTTTGGACAGTCCTATGATCTTGGGACGACCCTTCTTAATGGACTTTGGTGCAACCCTGATGTTTTCTGATCAAGTTGGGGAGAGAATTCTTCTCCCTGATGCTGATGGCAGAAAAATTGAAGTTCCTCTTTGCTCTTTGGATTCTGGTTGCTGGGAAAGAGATTTTCCTGGTCATTCTCCCAAATCATCTTTTAAGGGGAAGCAGAAGGATAACTCTAGTTCCTCTCATTTTTTAGGGGAATAGTTGATCCTACCAATGATTGTAGTTCTTTTCAGCCTCAGACTGAAACCCAAGGGTCAACTCCCATCCCTCAGGCTTATTTTTCATTCCTTTCATCATTCTCTTCTGAGCTCAAGAATATTAAAAAACAAAAACATATCAAAATAGAAAAATCCAAAAATATTTCTCCTCCATCTCCTTCTCTCTCTGGATATGTTGTGTCTTCTTTTCCTTCTACTTTCAAGTCTGATCAATCTTCTCTCAGTTCCAGTTTGAATCTCCACAATGAGTCTAAACTAGATCCTAATTTCAATTCTGTTTTTGGTGATTTTGGTATGAAGGAATATGGGCTGCAGTGGAGGCAATTTGGGGTACAAGTAAGTCCTCCCAATTGTGCACTGCCAGGGCAATCTTTTACCGTCATTTTCGAAACCCTACCTTGTGCCACACATGTGAGCAACGTATTATCTCCTGGTTCTCCTTTTATGGAAAAGGCACCCTTCAAGGATATTGCAGAACATCGGACTTGGAAGATGTTGGAACTTGGACTCAGCTTTTGAAATCAAGTCTCTCTGGTCAACTCTTGGAGGAAACAAGAACTTCTCTCTTTTGCCACTAAGTATAAACCAGTTGCTAAAAAGATCCAACCAGTCAACCAGCCTATGCCTCTCAACCTCAATCCTCCCCTTATGCATCCTCCTCTATCTCGCGATCCTTACTGTGGTCTTCCTCAATCTCTTACTGGTCCCTTTGTGCCTAATGGACGGGTCACTGAAGAACGTCTGAAGGTGGTCAACTTTGGTCCAGATGGATGGCTTCTTCCTGATGAGTTAAAATTAATCAAAAATGTCTTATCTCTAAGAGAAAAATCTATTGCTTTCTGTGAAGAGGAGAGAGGTCTCTTGCGGGAATCCTATGGCCTCCCTTATATCATGCCTGTAGTTGAACATGATCCTTGGAAAAAGAAAAAGATCCCTATCCCTGCTGCTAAAGTTGACGAATTCATCAAGTTGGTCCGGGAACAAGTTCAAACTGGCCTGTATGAACAGTCAACTTCTAGTTACTCCAGCCCCGTCTTCTGTGTCCTCAAGAGTAATGGTAAACTTAGAATAGTTCATGATCTTCAACCTCTTAATAAAGTTACTATTAAAGACTCTGGTATCCCTCCTGCTACTGAAGAATTTGTTGAATCCTTTGCGGGAAGAGCTTGCTATGGTCTAGGGGATATTATGGGTGGCTATGACAAACGATCCTTACATCCTATTTCTCGTCCTCTCACTACTTTCAACACTCCTCTTGGTCGATTTCAACTTACTCGATTGCCTCAAGGAGCCACCAACTCGGTTGCAGTCTATCAGGCTCAGATGATGTGGATCCTCCAGGATGAAATCCCTGATCATGCTGGTATCTTTATTGACAATGGCGGAATTAAAGGTCCAGTATCTGACTATGATAATGAGCTCTTACCTTGGCATTCAGGAATTCGTTGTTTTATCTGGGAATATGCTACTACCTTGGAGAGGATTCTGTTTCAAATCGAGGAATCTGGCCTTACTGTCTCTGGATCCAAACTGGCGGCTTGTGTCCCTGCTCTGGAAATTGTTGGTCATGTGGTCTGCAAGGAAGGAAGAAGGATGGCACCAGCCAAAGTCAACAAGATCATCTCTTGGCCTACCCCAATCAATCCAACTGAAGTTAGGGGCTTTCTAGGTGTTGTCACTTATGTTAGAATCTTTATCCCATCTTTATCCAAAATCTGTGCACCCTTGCGTCGTCTAACCAGAAAAGATGCTGAGTGTATTTGGACCCAAGATTGTGAATGTGCTTTCCAGCTACTCAAAAGGATAGTTGGTAAAGACATAGTTTTGAAAAAGATCTCTTATGGACCTGGAGCTGGCAAGATCAAGCTGGCTGTTGATTCTAGTTATCAATCTGTTGGGGCCGTCCTTACTCAGGAAGATGAAAATGGTTGGGACCGTCCTGCTCTTTATGAATCTTTGTTGTTTTCAGATGTAGAATCTAGATATCCCTACAGCCCAAACTGGAACTCTGTGGTGTGGCTCGAATGATGAAGAAACTTCAAACCGTTCTCTGGGGCCAACATTTCGAATTGCAAGTTGATGCTCAATCCATCATTGAAATGATCAACGCTCCCAGTCTTCCCAATGCTCCTATGACTTGTTGGGTGGCCTTTATCCAGCTTTTCTCTTTTGATATTGTTCACAGGCCTGGAAAATCTTTCACCATGCCTGACGGTTTATCTTGATGACCTCTTGGGGACAACGAATCTGATGTTGGAACCAATTTCAATGAAGAGGAACCTTTAATTCGACCTATTTTCTCTTTTTCTTCACAAAATTATTCTGGCTTTCAACAAGGCTTCTGGTTTAAATTAGAACAGTACCTTTCAACTCTTCAAAAACCTCCTGATCTCTCTGCTAAGGAATTTTGATCTCTTAAACAAAAGTCTTCTAATTTTTTTGTTCAAGGCTCTAGACTTATGAAGAGGGGCAATCCTTGTGCTCTTATTGTTGTTACTATTCCCTCTAAACAAGATTCTATCCTTGAAAGTCTCCATGAAGGCCTTGGTCATCGTGGGGAAACTGAAACTTATCAACGATTATCCGAACGATTCTGGTGGCCATCTTTGAAGAAATCCATCTCCCAATGGTGCAAGAGTTGTGAAGTTTGCCAAAAACGTGATCTTAGGCGCCCAGCCGAAATTTGTTATCCTACTGGGGAGTCCACTGTCTTTGGAAGGATTGCTATGGATGTGGTTCATATTAAGGCAGGTGGTGCTAAGTACCTCATTGTGGCTAGAGATGATTTTTCCGGATGGGTTGAAGCAAAATTTCTTAAGAACCTTAGCTCTGAATCAGTGGCAGCTTTCCTCTACAAGACCTGGACAATGCGTTATGGCCTGGCTCGATCTTACTCTACTGATGGTGGCTCTGAATTTGGGGGCAAGCTTGCTGAAATGATCCAATCCCTTCCTGGACAACATAGAGTTACTACTCCTTATTATCCTGAAGGCCAAGGCATGGTGGAACAAGGCCATGCCCCTTTGAAGGCTGCACTTGTTAAACTGGCTGGTGAAAGTGGCAAGAATTGTTGCAAATTCCTTCCTCTTGTTCTCTTTTCTGATCGAATCTCAACCAAAAGGACTACTGGCTACTCACCTTATGAAATCATCTTTGGTCAAAGAGCAGTCCTTCCTTTGGATCTGGAAATGGAATCTTTCTTGGGTATCTCTTGGGAAGAGGTGTCCTCAACCACTGATCTGTTAGTTGCTAGATCCAAGCAACTGGAGTAAATTGAAGACGTTTGTGATGAAGCTTATCAAACGATGATGGAGGCCAGAGCAAAATCCATCCAGTATTGGGAGGACAAGCACTCTAATCGAATCAGGGAGCCCTTGAACCCTGGTGACCTAGTTTTAGCTTATAATTGATCTTTGGAAACCCAGTGGGGCAAGCTTTTCTCTAATCGTTGGAATGGCCCTTATCGAGTGGTTCATCAAGTTAGAGGTGGATCTTATGTTTTGGAAGAGCTGGATGGTACTCGGTTGGCCAGAAGGTTCTCTGCTGATCAAGTCAAGAAGTTCCATTGTCGTAGGGGCAACTTATCTCAGAAGTAAGTCCTCCCAATTGTGCACCACCAGGGTCATTTTCTGCGTTTTTGTTGTAAAACTCTACTGTATGCCACATATGTGAGCACCTGGGACGCCCTCCTTGTTCTATTCCTGCCGCTTCTAGGGTTCATTTGGAAGAATCAAGATATTTTCCTCAACTCTTCAACCACTCTCAAGATCAAAATGGCCATTCTTTGGTTTCAATCATCTGTCTTTCCTTCTTTTCTTTCTGTGGCATCAAACTCGGGAGCAGACTAGGGACAGTCTGTAAGTTGGGGAGAGATGTGGTGCCCCATCCTGGACACCCTGGCTGCCTTAAGACCTCAATCCATAAACTGTTGCGCAAATGTACCGCCCGGCCGAACAACTTATCCTCAGGCTCACCCAAACCATAATTTTTCCGCACACGCGCGCCGCGCCGCGCGCGCTGCGCTTCCATTATCCGCGTCGCGCGTCCTTTATCCGTGTTGCTTGTCATCTCCGCCGTTGTTATAGCACGTCCTCATCTTTGTTGTTGCGTGTCTTCATCTTTGTCGTTGCGCCTCCCAATCTCCTCATTGCTACCGTTGCGCGGCGCTCATCCATGATCTACTGAATCCATCCCGACCGCACCCGCAAGCATTTGGCAAATCCTTGACCAACGCAAGTGACCACATGGTTGCCTTCCCTTTTCCGCTCTATTTGTAGAATCCGTTGTATATAGTCTAACAGGGCCTCCTGCCCATATAAGGAGGGGCTCTCCCCTGCCTTTTATCCCAGCATCCCAGCATCCCAGCATCCCATCATCAGAGCATCAGAGAATCCCATCATTCTATCATCATAAACAATTTATCCGTGGGCATCCTTCCCCACTTATCTGAGCAAATTATCCGGGTATATCTATGATTTCCCCTTGATCCTTTGAGCCTCCATACTCAGACTCAGTCCTTTGTGACCTTGATCCTTATCACCAACCAATAGCCTTGCTGGTTGAAGAAGAATTCCTGTCTGCCTGAATTCTTGAGTGTGTTATACCACTCTGATCCCTTTTTCCGACCATACTGGTCTTGATCTCTCCTTGATCATCTCTCTGGAGCCAATCACGTTTGATTGAAGAGGTTTTATTAAGCTTAAAACCTGGAGTGTTATACCTCCCTTCTTCTTTGAGGTTGAATTTCGCCACGCTATTCTTGAGTTCCTTGAGAAGGGTTGGGATATTCTTGCTCAAATTTGTTATTGATTTGCTTCTAGAGCTTCATAAACAAATTGCTTTTGTTTTGTTCAGCCTCCCACAGTTATCTGGTACCCTTCAAGCGCTTGATTGCGGAGAGTTGGGCAGGTTCATTGAGAACCTGGAGGTTGGTTGGGATTGAGTTGATCTTTCCTAATCAGCTGCTGACAACCAGAGTTATTAGCTTGTGGGCGTTGTTACTTACAACTGCCTTGTTCTATTGAACTCTGAACAAACCTTGACTTATTTGTTCAAGTCTTTACCTGCACCATCTTGCCTCAGATAGTGTTGTTTCCATTGCTACCAACAACTCCTATCCTCTTCCCTTACTTTGATTTCTCATCCATAAGGTTCTGGACCTTGATTCCGGTTACATTTAAATATTATTGTAACTCCTAGGAGGGCAGCCTAAAACAGCACCTTTCCCCTCCACAGAACTGCCACGGCTTAGCACCGTTTGGAGTCTTACAACGGTGGACAAAATTTGAGTTTAATTTTTCCAGTCTTTTTCTCCAGGAGTTCAGGAAAGGATTAGAGATGAATTAGTTCAATCTAAATCCATGATTACTACTAGAGACAATTGGTTCAAGCTCCCTGTTTTTCTGGTCCTAAGGAGTGTAGTGGATAAAGTCATGAAAGGTCAAACAGATCTCACTTTTGAAAAAACCAGAGTTGCTGAACCAGTGCATGCTCCTTCCTTTAAAGAGTCCAATGAAATCATGAACAAGATGGAAGCAAATTGTGGACCTAAATCAAATCCCCAGGCTAATAAAGAAACTGCTACCATAGATGAGATCACCAAATTACTTCAGGCCTTTGGAAACAAGATGGATCAGAAAATCTCTTCTTTAGCTACTCCTAAAACCTCTACTTCTGTCCTTAAATCTACCCTAGTCTGTTACTACTTTCATAGGGAAGGCCATGGAACTTGACAATGCTTGGAACGCCAGAAGGATATAAAGGAAAAGTTGTTGGAGCAGAAGGGGAACAATTTCTTTCTTCCTAATGGTGCTCTTTTTAACTATATGAATTATTGCAAAGAACTTGAAGAAGAAATGAACTTAAGAGGGCTAAGACAAGAGCAGTGGTGACCCAGACATTCAGTATGAGAAAATGGAAAAGAAAAGGATATAATGAAGATCAAGAAACAAACATCAAGCCATTGTAACGTTGGGAGAAAACTAGTATGAGAAGGTTGAGATTGAGGAACAAGGAACTGGTGGCGCTGGTGAGTTGCTATTTGTGATGGGCAAAGATTGAGTTAGAGATGATTCTTGGTGAGTTGAAAGTGTTGGGAAAGATCTTGATGAGTCTTACCAGGCAGATTGACTAGAGCGCGGTCAATTATGTGAGTATCAGAGTGGTGGGTAGGTTGATCCTGTTTATAGATGTTGCGGGTGATAGAGCAAAAGGGAAGGATAAGAAAGTAAGAAGAAAAGAAAAGGAAAGAAAATAAGAAAGGGGAAAGAGTTGTGGTGAAGGGAAGGAGTTGTCCGGCAGTAACTGATGGAGTTGGTAGTGGTGTTGAGAGGTTGTGATTGTGCAATCTTGAGACCTTTCAGTGACATGAGTTTGAGAGGTGCCAAAACCACAACATTGATGTGGGAATCCGCGTCAAAGAAATAAGAAACATAGAGAAAATAAAGAAAATAATAGAATGAGAAACAAAAGAAAATATAAAAGAAAGAGGAGAGGAAACACAGAGCATTTATTTAACATTTATTTAACACCCCCTTTGAGTGGTAAGACTGGAGAAACTGGCTTGTGCAAGGGGTCAATAAGATTGATAAGGTTGGCCAGAGAGAGAGACAGAAAAGGCTTGGTTAGTCTGTTGGCTTTCATGTCTGAAGAGGAGATAAGTTTGACAATCAGGTTGCCAAGCTTTAGCTCTTCATGCAAGGATTTTGTTTTGATGTTGATGTGGTGTGTCTTCAAGTTGCAGCCAAACTTCTTGAGTTTATCATCAAGACCTTTGTTGTTGATGTAATTGAGACTTGGTTCAAGATCCTTTTTCCAAAGCTTGACGACTAGATTCTTCATCCAAATGGCTTCCAAGAAGGAATCAACTGATGCATTTAGTTCTGCCTCTGTGGTAGAATGTGTGATGTTTTGTTGTCAATAACTGCTCCACAAGATGAGTGAGCCAAAGAGAAGGTACAGGTGTCCGGATTGAGATTTTCTAGTTTCTAAGTTGTCACTCCAGGTGGCGTCACTGTAACACTCAATTTGAGATTTTGAGGTTCGGATTTGAAGCGTAATTTTGATATTTCTAGTTGCCTTGACGTATTTCCAACAGCGCTTGACTTCCCTCCAATGACAAATACCTGGTTTTTTTCAGAATCTTTCCAGGCTGGAAACGGCAAGACTCAGATCAGGTTGTGTGAGAAAAGCTATGTAGTTCATTAGGAACACTGCAGATCAATAGTTGATGTTTAGAGCTTTGAACTCCTCATGGTCTTCATCGGAGGAAGGAGTGAGATTTTCATTTACGGTTAGGGGAATAGAGGATGGATTGCAGTCAGTCATTTTTAGTTCTTCTAGTCCATGTTTGATGTGTTTTGGCGGAGAAAGGAGGATTTTGCCTCCAATTCACTCATATTTCATACCAAGAATGGTATTGGGTTCATGGTGGCTTGAGTTAGGAAATTGATTGAGGAAGGCCTGTTGGAAGTCATTTCCTGAGCCAACCAGAATAAGATCATTGAAGTGAAAGAAGAGAACAGATTTTCTTTTGGTGTGGAGGTAAAGGCAAGCATTTGAGATGGACTTGTGAAAACCCTGTTTGCGCATCCATGAAGTTAACGTGTGAAACCAGTTCGCGGGGGCCTGTTTGAGCCCATAAAGCAATTTCTTCAGAATTAGATACTTTGACGTTCTTTTTGATCCTTTGGGTTGTGTCATGATAACCTTATCAGGAAAGGGTGCATGTAAAAAGGGGTTCTTGACGTCAAATTGCTTGATAGGTAGAGAGTAGTATAACCCAAAGAGGAGAGCCATTTCGAGAGAAGCTGCCTTCCCGGTGGGGGAGAATGTGTCTTGGTAGTCAAGACCGTAGATTTGATCAAAGCCTTGGACACACCAACGACTTTTGTATACAAGAGGGTCACCGTGGCAGTTGTCCTTGATTTGATAAACCCATGTAGTGTTGAGGGGATTGATGGGCTTGGGACCTTTGTAGTTGTCCCAGAAAGAGAGATTTTTGATTCCTTCAAGTTCGCAATCCATGGAAGCGTCCCATTTGCGAGAGTTGGGGCACTTTTTAGCTTTTTTGTACATTCTGGGAACAAAATAATGTTGGTATCTGTATCAATTGGGAGGTTGAATTAAGGATTGTTCTTGCAGTTTGTATTTATGGTTAAGCTGATTTGCAAGGTTATCAGAAGAGTTGGAAGAGGAGTCAGAGGAAAGTTCTTCAGGTGGAGGAAAGACAGGAACAGGAGTTGGAGGGGAGGTGATGGAAGAATGAGAGTTAGGGGAAGAGATTAGACTGGGAGAGGTGGAATTAGAGGGAAAAAGAAGAGGAAGATCATTGTTGAGTTTTATGAGAAGTGGTTTGTCAGAAGTGGTATCAGAGAGAGTGGGAGGAAGTGACAAGGATTCAGGGTTCTCAATGATCTTGACGTGTTTGGTAGAAATAATAGAGTTTTTAGGAGTGAGAATATGATAGGAAAGAAAGCTTGGGTTGTAACCCACTAGAGTGCCGATGAGGCTGCAATATTTGAAATTTTCACCTCAAGGAATTTTGTTGTTAACATAGGCTACTTTGGACCCAATAGGATGGAAATAGCTGAAAGGCAGCGTTTTATTAGTAAAAATTTGGTAAGGAGAAGGAGAGTGAGGATTCTTGGGAATTTGGTTCAGATTGAGGCAAGCAGTTTTGGAAATTTTGGCCCACAGATTGTGCAGAAGCTTGGAACTACAAAGAATGGAGCAAATAGCTTCGGTGAGAGTTCTGTTTGCTTGTTCAACTTTTCTGTTGTGCTTGTGGTGATAGGGTTTGGTAAAAACATTTTGGATGGAATTTGAAGCAAAGAATTCCTCAAGATCAGTTGAGGTGAATTTTCCGCCTCCGTTGGTACAAATGGTTTCAGGATAGCGGTTTCTTTTTTGATACTCGTGGTTGAGAATGAGTTTCAGTATGGAGAAAGCATTGGATTTTTGTTGAAGGGGAATGTCTGATAAATATCCGTAGAAGTTTTCCACTGCTGTCATAATGTAGTTCATGTTGTTTCTAGATGAAGGAGTGATAGGTCCAGTTAGATCTATGTGGAGTTGCTCAAAGGGTTGAGATGTTGATGTGGAAGTGCCGTTGAAGGAAGATTTGGTTATTTTAGAGAAGACGCAGTATTTGCATGGAAATTTGGAAATAGCATGAGAAGAGAGATGAGGAAAGAGGTTTTTGAGGCGATAGAGACTGGCATGGCCCAGAAATTTGTGAATTTATTTTAATTTGTCAGAAGAGGGTTCCTTTTGGTTGAGATATCAAAGTTTGCAATGGTTACCAACCAGTGAAGGAAGATTGACGACAAAAAGATTTCCTTGAATAAAGCCAGAGAAAACAGGATTGGAGTTAGAGTAAAGTTGGAATTGGGAGCCATTTGACACCAGTGAGCAGCCCTTGGATGAGATGAGTTCACTGGGACTGATGAGATTAATGACTAGGTCCAGGAAAAAGAAGAAGTTGGACAAGGTTACTACCTAGTTGTTCCAGAAGAGTTTGATGGTTCCTTTTCCTTTGATGGGGAGTTTAGCTCCTTCTTTTCCAGTGTTAATGAAGTTGTTGCCAACAAGGTTGTAGAGATGGATGAAGAAGTCAGTTGAGTTGAACATATGGCAAGAGGCTCCTGAATCTAGAATCATTCCATTGACGGGATTGATTTATTCAATCCAAGAGGTAAGTAAGGCGTGGTAGTGAGCCACTTCTTTACCCTTAGAATTTGAATTAAGTTGGGCTCTCCAGTTGGCTTGTGCCTCTCTCCACCATTTGGGAGCAAGATGCTTGTGTTTTTGCCAACATTTGTCTTCAGATTGATCAGGAGATAAAGGATTGTGGAAGACTTGTTTGCATCTGAGTTTGCAAGGAACAGGTTTCTTGGGATTTTGTGGAGTGACAAGTGCAGTGTTGTGAGACTTGATTTCCTTAGACTTGGACTTGGATTTGTTATTGAGTTGAGTAAGGTGGTTGAAGACAAGATCAACGGTAACACTCCTGTCGGAGTGCATGATTTGTTGATGGAGAGAGTGAAGCAAAGAAGGAAATTTAAATAGAATTAAATAGGAAAGAATGTTGTCTGGGAGATCAATTCCCACATCAAGCATTTTCTTTATGGAAATCTTGGTGTCGGTGATGAAAGCATTTATTGCGTCTGGCCTTAACTGTTGATAGAGAAAATTGTTGAAGATACAAGCGCAATTAGCTGTTTGAGAAGAGGCAAATTGTTCCTTGATGGTTTGCCAGAGGAGTTTTGCAGAGGAAAAGTTTGAGGAATTGACTACGTTATTGTGAGTGATGGAGTCAATTTGGGAAAGCAGGATTACTCTAATTTCCATATCTTTGGTCAAGCTTAGACTTTTAGTGTTGTCTTCTAGTGCTTCTTTCACTCCCTTGAGTTCCAGCAACATTGTCATCTTGTCTTTCCAGATAGAATAGTTGTTGTCTGTTAGAATCAGAACGGTGTGGTGTCAATTTATAGACACGGATTGGGAACTGTGTCGCGGCTGCGCGCTCAGCATTGGAGTCAAGCGGGCTCAGCATTAGGGTATGCGGAGTGCTCAGCAGCGGCAGCTGCTGGATCAGCAGCAGCCGCTGTTTGGCTCCGCACCTAGTGGAAGGGTTGGGCTCAGAATTGAATGCGGCATGGGCGGCAATCCGCCCCGGAGATCGGATTTGGAAGGTAGTGCGCTCAACTAGGTTTGCGGGCGCGCCGTTTTGGATATGTAGGGGCGGAGCAATCCGCGGGCTATAAAGTAACGGATGGAGCGCACCCGCAAGAGCACAGATCATGCCGGATATTACCGGACACCCACGACGGGCGTGGACAAACGGATACAGACAGGCGCAGGGGGCTCCAAGTAGGGCCCGGTGCAAGGACCGCGTCATGAGAAGGACAAAACGGGGGGACGGAACCGCGTACGGACGTCGGGGGGGAGCTTGGTACGGAGGTGTGGAGAGGAGGCTAGGGTTTCTGTCTTGGGATTGTTTTCTGTTTTTGTTGTCATACTGTTATTTGCGCATGTACTTAGGTTAGGGTTGAGAGGGAGGACTTATCCTCACTCTCAACTCTGGGTTGGATGGAGGCATGGATGGAAGGGAAGGGAATCAGACCATCACATCATCGGATTGGATCACTCATCTCACCAGGAGATTAAAGGAACTCATACCGGATACACATCCAGGTGGAAAGTTCTTAGGATTGAAGGATTGGCGATTTCACTCTATCTCTACTTTTCTTTATCTTTTTATCTCCTTATTTCTATCTCTCATTTCAAGTGCAACTCCGGGCATCCCCATCTCCTTTCAAAAGCAGGGAACCGTTAACTTCCAAACCTTGGGACAATTATAGGGGGATAACCTTTATTCTTTCCACAACGGCCTTGAGAGCTGCCTTCAAAATGACTTGACAAAATCCATCATTGCTTAATCCCTCCATGGTGAGGTTAGGTTTGTTGGGTTGGCTTTGGCTTTTAACCGTTTTAACTATATGAATTATTGCAAAGTGTTGGAATTCTAGTCTTGTGATATGTGTTTCCTAATACTTGAGAGCAATCATTCTTCAAGCTTTATATTCTTTTTCCTATCATCACCTCTTGAGTGTTTAAGTTCAGTCTGTTCTTTATTCTATACTGGCTGGTTATAGATCTAGTGACATCTTTATCTTAAATTTAAGTGGTTATCTCTCATCTTTCTCATGAGTGTTCTTGTCTAGTGACCTCTTCATATTGTGCTAGGTAGTCACAGTTCTATTGGGTTCTTTATCTTGAATCCTTGATGCTATTACCTGTCTCAATCCAGCCTGAAGTGGTCCTCCAAGTTAATCGGACTCTAGTGATTGGTATTGAATCTCTTCTATTCAATGTTGTCTCCTTCTTTCTACCACTTGTCAGCCTTTCTGTACTTGGTCTATTTATAGTGCTGCCTGAACAAGTGAAATTCATCATCCGTTCATACTTATCCTTGAACCTGAGTGCCCCGTGTCTGACTCCTAGATCCGCTCCTCTTAGCAATATAAGACCTCATCCTCATTGTTCTAAGACTTTCAACTGGAGCATCAAACTCAAACTTCAACACAAAGAACTTGAAGAAGAAATGAACTTAAGAGGGCTAAGACAAGAGCAGTGGTGAGTCAGACATTCAGTATGAGAAAATGGAAAAGAAAAGGATAGAATGAAGATCAAGAAACAAACATCAAGCCGTTGGAACTGTTGGGAGAAAACTAGTATGAGAAGGTTGAGATTGAGGAACAAGTAACTGGTGGCGCTGGTGAGTTGCTATTTGCGATGGACAAAGATTTAGTTAGAGATGATTTGCGGTGAGTTGAAAGTGTTGGTAAAGATCTTGATGAGTCTTACCAGGCAGATTGACTAGAGCGCGGTCAATGATGTGAGTATCAGAGTGGTGGGTAGGTTGATCCTGTTTATAGATGTAGCGGGTGATAGAGCAAAAGGGAAGGATAAGAAAGTAAGAAGAAAAGAAAAGGAAAGAAAATAAGAAAGGGGAAAGATTTGTGGTGAAGGGAAGTAGTTGTCTGGCAGTAACTGATGGAGGCAGTAGTGGTGTTGAGAGGTTGTGATTGTGCAATCTTGAGACCTTTCAGTTACATGAAGTTGAGAGGTGCCAAACCCGCAACATTGACGTGGGAATCCGGGTCAAAGGAATAAGAAACATAGAGAAAATAAAGAAAATAAGAGAATGAGAAACAAAAGAAAATTTAAAAGCAAGAGGAGAGGAAACACAGAGAATTTATGTTACATTTATTTAACAGCTCTGATCCCTTTTGATCCATCTTCCCTATTTGTCATGTGGTGGCCTCTTATCAGCCTCCACCTCCAATGAAAGAATCCTTTGCTTCCTGCAATTTTCAATCTTCCTGTGGTACTCTTCAACCTTGGTATCCTGAAGCTATCTCTTCCTCTGGTCTTGTAGGGACTACTTATCAATCTGATCCAGCCAGGAAACTACATGAGTAACCTAAACCTCACAAAGCCCCTTCCTTGCCAACTTCAATTCTTTTAAAACCAGTCAAACATCAATCCTCACCTGAGCCTCCTTCCTCTGATGTGGAAGAAATGGAGGTGCCAAAGGAGCCACTCATGTAAAGGTTTTAAGATCACCTGGATCCTCTCCTTTCATCCAAGTCACCTCAGCCTTCTGATCCCATCTTAGTTCCTTCTTTACTTGAACTTCCTCCCTCCACCCAGCCCAAAGTTTGATTTGAAAGGGGAATCTCCAAGGACTACCCCAATGCTGTGGAAGGAGTATTAAAGAAGATTTCTGATCTCAAAATTCCTGATCTATCTGTGGCTGAACTCCTGGTGATCTCTCTGTCTGTTGCTGAAGGAATTAAGAAATGGGTCTCTTGTCAATGTGTGGAGAGTGGTCCTGACAAATTAAAGGTCTCCTCTGGCACTTTGATGGAGGACTCTGGTGAAACTAGTCCTTCTTCAGATTCCAATCTTTACTCCTGTCCTCTTGGTTTCCTCCCTTGTTGTCTTGGTGATTCAGCTAAAACTGTTTCTCCTCTTGTGGACTCTGGATTCAGCTCAACTTAATTTTGGATGCTATGGCCTGTAAACTCAAACTCAGTCCTAGGGTTAGCTTAAATTCTGAAGTCTATGGGATAGGTAATCAATCTTGTGAATTGGTTGGTATTTCTGAAGATTTTCCAATTAGGATTGGTCAAAATATTGTTGGAACCTGTCATTTTTGGATCACTTTTTTGGAAGGGCCTATGATCTTGGGACCACCTTTCTTGATGGATTTAGGTGCTACTTGAATGTTTTCTGATCAAGTTGGGGAGAAAATTATTCTCCCTGATGCTTATGGTAGAAAGATTGAAGTCCCTCTCTGTTCTTTGGATTCTGGTTGTTGGGAAAGAGATTTTCCGGTCATCCTTCTAAATCATCTTCAAAGGGGAAGCAGAAGGACAATTCCAATTCCTCTCATTTTTTATGGGAAAAGTTGATCCTACTAATAGTTGTAGTTCTTTTCAGCCTCAGACTTCAACTCAAGGGTAAACTCTCATCTTCCAGGCTTATTTTTCATTCTTTTCATCTTTTTCATCTAAACTAGAAAATATCAAAAATCAAAAACATGTCAAAACAGAAAAATCCAAAAATATTTCTTTTCCTTCTTTCTCTGGATGTGTTGTGTCTTCTTTTCCTTGTGCTCTTAGGTCTGATAAATCTTCTCTCAGTTCCGGTTTGAATCTCTGTAATGAGTCTAAACTAGATCCTGGTCTCAATTCTATTCTTGGTGGTTTTGGTATGGAGGAATATGGGCTTCAGTGGAGGGAATTTGGGGTACAAGTAAGTCCTCCCAATTGTTCACTGCCAGGGAAACCTTCTACCGTCATTTTTGAAACCCTACCTTGTGCCACACATGTGAGAAACGTATCATCTCCTGGTTCTCCCTTTATTGAAAAGGCACCCTTTGAGGATATTGCAGAACATTGGACGTGGAAAATGTTGGAACTGGGACTCAGTTTTTGTAATCAAGTCTCACTGGTCAACTCATGGAGGAAACAAGAACTTCTCTTGTTTTCCACCAAGTACAAGCCAGTTTCCAAGAAGGTCCAACCAGTCAACCAGCCTATGCCTCTCAACCTCAATCCTCCTCTTATGCATCCTCCCTTATCTTGTGATCCTTACTGTGGTCTTCCCCAATCTCTTACTGGTCCCTTTGTGCCCAATATTCAAATCACTGAAGAACATCTAAAGGTGGTCAACTTTGGTCCAGATAGATGGCTTCTTCCTGATGAGTTAGATTTGATCAAAAATTTCTTATCTTTCAGGGAAAAATCTATTGCTTTCTGTGAAGAAGAGAGAGGTCTCTTGAAAGAATCCTTTGGCCTCCCTTATATCATCCCTGTAGTTGGACATGATCCTTGGCAAAAAAAGAAGATCCCTATCCCTGCTGCTAAAGTTGAAAATTTATCAAGTTGGTCTGAGAACAAGTTTGTACTGGCCTATATGAGCAGTCAACCTCTAGTTATTCCATCCATGTCTTCTGTGTCCTCAAGATTGATGTTAAACTTAGAATAGTTCATGATCTCCAACCTCTTAATAAGGTTACTATTAAAGACTCTGGTATTCCTCCTGCTACTTAAGAATTTGTCAAATCTTTCTCTGGGAGAGCTTGCTATGGTCTAGGGCACATTATGGGAGGCTATGATGAACAATCCTTACATCATATTTCTTGCCCTCTCACTACTTTTGATACTCCTCTTGGTCAATTTCAACCCACTTGATTGCCTCAAGGTGCCACTAATTTGGTTGCAGTCTATCAGGCTCAGATGATGTGGATCCTCCAGGATGAAATCCCTTATCATGCTGGTATCTTTATTGACAATGGTCAAATTAATGGTCCAGTTTCTGACTATGATAATGAGCTCTTACCTTGGCATTCAGGAATTAGTCATTTTATTTGGGAATATGCTACTACTTTGGAAAGGATCATTTTTCAAATCAAGGAGTCTGGCCTGACTGTCTCTGGGTCCAAACTGGCTGCTTGTGTCCCTGCTCTGGAAATTGTTGGTCATGTGGTCTGCAAGGAAGGAAGAAGAATGGCACCAGCCAAAGTCAACAAGATCATCTCTTGGCCTACTCCAATCAATCCCACTGAAGTTAGGGGCTTCCTAGGTGTTGTCACTTATTTTAAAATCTTTATCCCATCCTGATCCAAAATATGTGCACCCTTATTTTGTCCAACCAGGAAAGATGCTGAATGGATTTGGACCCAAGATTGTGAAAATTCTTTTCAGTTGCTCAAAATGATGGTTGGAAAAGATATAGTTTTGAAAAAGATTGCTTATGGACCTGGAGCTGGAAAGATCAAGCTGGCTGTCAATTCTAGTTATCAATCTGTTGGGGCTGTTCATACCCAGGAAGATGAAAATGGTTGGGACCCTCCTGCTGTTTATGAATCTTTGCTATTTTTAGATTTAGAGTCTAGGTACTCTCAGCCCAAATTGGACTCTGTGGCGTGGCTCAAATGATGAAGAAACTTCAAACCATTCTCTGGGGCCAACATTTCAAACTGCAAGTTGATTCTTTATCCATCATTGAGATGATCAATGCTCCTATGACTTGCTTGGTGGCCTTTATCCAGCTTTTTTCTTTTGATATTTTGATTAGGCCTGGGAAATCTTTCACCATGCCTGATGGTTTATCTCAATGACCTCTTGGGGACAATGAATCTGATGTTGGAACAGATTTCAATGAAGAAGAACGTTTAATCCAACCTTTATTCTCTTTCTCTTCTCAAGATTATTCTGGCTTTCAACTGTTAAAATGCGGATGCACTCAGGTAATGTGCATAGGAGTGTGTAATCCAAATGGGATGCAAAAATGGGCCTCCACGGCCCATTGGACATCATGTGGGCCACGTGGGCCTATGTGGGTGTTATTGGTTTTGGGCATTTGGGAGCCAAAACACGTTTTTATGTTCTTTTGGAACACAGGCCCTCACGGGCCCGCCAGGGTGGATGGGCAACCCAAGCCAGATGGGCTTATTTGGGCATGAGAGGGCCCAAGCTTTATTATGGACATACTTGGCCAGACAGGCTGGCCCGCCAAAGTATGTAATTCTCACAATTCAGGCTTGGGGCGGCCCATTGTGGCCGCCGCCCCTGTCGCGGCCCATTGTGGCTTCCGCCCCTGTTGCGGCCCGCTAGGGGCCGCCGCCCATGTTGCGGCTGGCTTGGGGCCGCTGCCCGCATTGCGGCCCGTTTGGGGCCGCCTGCGTTTCTTGGTACGGCCCACGCGGGGCCCAACGGCCCAAGCGGGGCTGTCATGCGGCCAAGGGATCCCTTGCGGGCCCGGCTGGTCACGCTAGGCAACCAGCGCCATGGAGCTGGGGCTTGCGGCCCCTGCTTGCTCGCCGTTGCAAGGGGGATGGGGGCAAGCTGGCTGGGTTGAACCAGCCAGCGACTGACCACAACAGTGCCGTTGGTCAGGGCAGGGGGGACCTGACCACCCCCTTGACCAAGGAGGTGGCGGCGCCGGCTGCAAGCTGAGCAACCGGCAGGTGGGGGGGATTTCATCACCCCCCCCACCATTGATTGGTTAATGCGACCAAACAGGATAGGGGCCCTCTCCCCCCCCCCTTTACCAAGGGGGAGGAGCAATGGGCCTGGGGGGACCTGATCACCTCCCAGGCCAATTTACATGACAAAGCCCTGGGGGTATCAACCCCCAGGGCCCCTGTTGAGGGGATTTGACTGCCCCCACCAGGGATTTGAGAGAAAGAGGGGGGGACAGCATGTTCGCTGGTCACACCCCCCCATGTGAGTCTGAGACTGGACCCAGGTGGGCCCTGGGTCCCACCTGGCCCATTTGAGGGGCCAGGGGCTGGCTGCATGAGGAAACCAGCCTGTAAACAAGGCAATAAAGGTCATCATGGCTGGTTGTAAAGGACAACCAGCCAAAGTGATTGAACAGTTAAGGGGCTGGTTCAGCCCCATTGAGGTGGAAACACCAGAAGTAACCGGAATAGGCTGGTTGTAAGGGTACAGGGACTGATGCCATGTGGGCTGATGTAGTCCAAACCAAGTAACAAGGCCAGTAGAGCCTGTAGAGCTCTTTTGGGGCGGAAAATTTGCCTTTTGGCTTGTTTTATCATGGGCTCACAAGAGACCAATCTTTTGTACTTAAGGAGATCTTCTCCTTGCTCTTTTCCATCCATTCATTCATCATTCAAATCAAATTCATCCAAGATATTTCCCCATTGTGAGAGCCCCATTAGACAATATTGACACCCAGTTTCCAGCATTTCTTTTGCTTTGAATACTTCTCATTTGCCTAATCTAATTGCTGGCCATAATTCTAACACATTATCAGTACCATCATCATCATTATTTCCAAGCAAGATAGACCCCTATACCTTACTTTGGACAACCTCAAGGACCTCAAGTTTTCCAAGAAGATGTCTTATATCCCAGAGTCAAGCTCCACCAAGATAGTTTTGAATAGTCAGAACTATAATGCTTGGGCTGTCCTAATGGACAGTGAGTTGCATAACATCTGTTGTGGGGATATTATGAAAGTAGATGATACTTTGATCAGTTCAGAGGTGGAGAAGAAGTCCTATCATCTTATTCTTAGACACTTGGATGAGCATCATGTAACATGGGTTGCTGATACTCTGTTGGAGGAACAGAAGAGGAAGGTGAGTGTTTTATGGAAAATGCTCAAGTCAAAGTATGCTGGTGAATCTGTTCATAAAAAGGGGAATGTTTTCAATAGATTGTTTAAGTTGAAATTTGGAAAATGTAAAAAATTTGTGGGGCAAGCTAGATCTAGTATTGCTAAGTTCAAGTCATCTGGGCTGAACATGGATCCTGAGTGTTTTTCACTCTTAATTCTTCAAAAGCTGCCAAAAGAATATGAGTCCTTGGTCAGGATCATATCTCAGTTGGGTCCCCTTCCAGGAGAAGAGGATGTGCTTAGAAGGATTGAAAAGGATGATCTTCAATTCAAGATGAAGGAGAGCACAGGAACTGCTCTGGTGGGCAAGACAGGAAAATCTGGGAAGAAGGCAAAGGCCAAAAAGGATTTGTCAAAGGTCTTGTGTTATAATTGTCAGAAGAAGGGGCACTATGCAAAGGATTGCAAGGAGGCCAAGAAGAGGAAGAAATCTGAGGAAAGTGAAAAGGAAGACAAAGAGGTCAACCTTATCATGGAAAATGTTGCTATGGTGGCAGTGGATGTTTCAATGGAACAAGCTGTTGTGGAACAAGTCCCCAACAAGAAGGCTAAAATAAAAGAGGATCAAGAGATGGACTTGATTTATTATGAAGTGTGTAATCTTAACCTTGAAAATGAGAACTTATCAGTGGCTGATAATTCTTCATTCCTTACAGGAGGATTGTTGAAGGAGGATGTTCTTGTTTTGATTGATTCTGGTTGTACAGACCACATGTTTTTTGAGCCAAATTTGTTTTCAAATCTTAGAGATTTTGATGGTGTTGTAAATATTGGCCAAAATGGAAGAACAATCCAGATTAAGGGAATTGGAAAAGTTATTCTTGCAAATCACATGGGTTTCAAAATAATTTTTCAGAAAGTGTTCTATGTACCAGATCTGCCTTATAACCTTGTGTCTCTTGGAGTGCTCTGGAAAAAGGGTTTCCAGATTTGTTATCTTAAAGAAGATAAGTTTGTTATTGATTTGAATGGGAGAACTATCCTGAGTGGACAAGTTCGGAATAAGTTGCTCTGTGCTGACTTGTTCAAGATTTCAGCTCTGAGCACTGTTGCTCACAATAGAAGTGGCCATAAGGTAAAGGACAGCAACTTTGAGAGTTGTACCTTAGGGGCCAAGACCAGGAATGTGTTCTCAAAGAGTAGAGACCACACAGAAGTTCCTAGAGAGGAATTCTTCATTGATTTGGCAGGGCCATTTTCACCAGTGTCTCTTGGAGGGGCAAGATACTTCATCAATTTGGTTGATACAGCAACTAATTTTGTTTGGGTAAAACCAATAAGATCAAAGGATCAAACCACAGAGGAGGTTTCAGTAATCTTCAAAGTCTGGAAACAGAATGTTTTGATGAGGGAGATCAAGAGGGTTATTACTGATGGAGGGGTGAGTTTGTGAGTAAAGATTTTGAGAAACTATTGAATGATTATGGTATCACTCATATAGTTACTACTGCTAGTACTCCACAAAACAATGGGATAGTTGAGAGGATGAATTTGACTTTATTGGACAAAGTCAGAACTATTATGGCTCAATCCGGTCTACCAAAGCTTTTATGGGCTGAGTTGGTGTGCACATTGTGTCTGTTGCACAATATTGTAAGTGTTAATGGGAAGTGTCCTCATTATCAGTTTTGGAAGTTGTACCCCAAAACATCACACCTAAGAACAATTGGTTGCTTGGTGTATTATAGTGTCCACCATAATGAGATGGTTTGAAAGTTAGATCCTAGAGCCAGAACAGGGGCACTTGTGGTCTATGACTTAATAAGTAAGTCATACAGGATTTATTGTCCAAGGACAAGAAAGGTTATCCGTAGTAGGGATGTAAAATTTGAAGAAAGTACCTTTCCACTCAAAAGGGGTGAACCTAGTGCTGTTCAGGAATCACAGAAGGAAATAGCATTGGAGCCTATTTCCCCAGCAGAGGCTGGAGAGAATATCATTAGTGATGATATTGAGGTGGCAGATGTGCCACAGGAGGGTTTAGTACCCACTTCAGGGGAGTCTGTGCAATCAGAACCTGATGAGCCTCCACCTCCAGTTAGAAGGAGTGGCAGGATGAGAATGCCTGTTGATAGGTATGGGGAATGGAAGTCCCATTATGCTTCTGCGGAATATGAGGAAGATACACTTCAGGAACAGTGTATGCTTAATGAGATTCTACAGTTGAGTTCAGAAATGGGTAATAGAGTTAACCCAAATAGCTTTGGCCAATCTATGAATTCTGATGAGAGAGCCAATTGGAAGACAGCTATTTTTGAGGAATTTGATTCTCTAGAGAATAATAGTGTGTTTGAAGTGGTTAAGCGGGATTCAGTTCCAAAAGGAAAGACCATTGTTGGGTCTAGATTAGTGTTAACAAAGAATTTTGATACTAATGGAGTTTTAAAGAGGTTCAAGGCTAGATGCGTTGCACAGGGCTTCAAACAGAGAGAGGGTATTGATTACCAGGAGACTTTCTTGCCAACTGGAAGGCTTTCCACCTTCAGGTACATCATTGATTTGGCAGTGGAGTTGGTTGAAGAAATCAGACAGGCTGATTTTGTGACTGCATACTTGAATGCAAAACTTGGAGAGGAAGAGACTGTTTATATGTCAATTCCTGATGTTTTCAAGGAATGGCTGGTTGAGACCAAGCCAGAAACTATGAAGAAAATCTGTGTGAGAAGTTTCCTCTCAGCAGATAAAGGGGAGTATGTCCTCAAGCTGTGTAGATCCCTGTATGGATTGAAGCAAGCAGCTAGGTCATGGTATAATACTATGAGCGTGAAACTGATAGAGATTGGTTTCAAAACAAGTTTTGCTGACCTTTGTCTCTTTGTGAGAAAGGATGCAATTTTGTTTTTATGGGTAAATGACATTATCATTATTGGGAATGGTAAGGAGAGAGTAATGGAGACACTCAAAAAGGAGTTCAAGATAAAAGATCTTGGTCTGGCACAGCAGGTGCTGGGAATGAAAGTTAGTAAGAGCAAGAATGGGATCAGGTTGGATCAGAACCATTATTTTTCAGCTCTACTTAAGCAGTATGGCTTAGAAGATGCAAAGGAGTTTGGTACTCCAATGCAGTCTAACATTTGGTTAGAAAATTCTACAGATGAAGAGCATCTAGATTTTTTTCAATCTGGGAATGATTATAGATCAGCTATTGGATCTTTGAATTATTTGGGGCAGTGTACAAGGCCAGATATTACTTATGCGATTGGGATTTTGTCACAACACTTATAGAAACCATGCATGAGGCATTGGTCAGCATTTAAGAGAGTTATGAGGTATCTTAAAGGAAAAATCAGTCTGGGACTGCAGTTTTTAAAGTCATAAAACTTTGACTTGTCTGGTTATTCTGATGCAAGTTGGGCATATGGTAACACTAGGGAATCAACAAGTGGTTTTGTATTCTTCTTAGGAAAGAATCTAGTGTCTTGGATGTCTAAAAAGGTGTCAGCAATAATTCTTTTGTCAACAGAAGCAGAGTACAGAGCATACTTGTCAGCTTCACAGGAAGCAAAATGGTTGAGAAAGGTCTTAGAGGATACTCATAAACCACAAGGGTTTGCGTTGTTGTATTCTGATAACCAGAGTGCCATTGCCTTGGCAGAAAATCAATTGTTCCATTCTAGAACAAAACATATTGATGTTCATTATAACTATATATGGGATGCAGTTAACTGCAAAGAGATAGTGTTACGGTAAATGCCTACTGGGGCGATGATTGCCGATATTTTAACTAAGGCTTTAGATAGGAACAAACATGAAGTTTTTGTGTCTAGTATGCGTATGGCATCCCTTTCAGATTAAGGGGGTGTGTTAAAATGCGGATGCACTCAGGTAATGTGCATAGGAGTGTGTAATTCAAATGGGATGCAAAAATGGACCTCCACGGCCCATTGGAAATCACGTGGACCACGTGGGCCTATGTGGGTGTTATTGGTTTTGGGCATTTGGGCGCCAAAACATGTTTTTATGTTCTTTTGGGACACGGGCCCGCCAGGGTGGATGGGCCACCCAAGCCAGATGGGCTTATTTGGGCATAAGAGGGCCCAAGCTTTATTATGGACATACTTGGCCAGACGGGCTGGCCCGCCAAAGTATGTAATTCTCACGATTCGGGCTTGGGGCGGCCCATTGTGGCCGCCGCCCCTGTTGCGGCCGGCTTGGGGCTGCTGCCCGCGTTTTGGCCCGTTTGAGGCCGCCTGTGTTTCTTGGTACGGCCCACGCAGGGCCCAACTGCCCAAGCGGGGCTGTTGTGCGGCCGAGGGATCCCGCGCGGGCCCGGCTGGTTGCGCTAGGCAACCAGCGCCACGGAGCCGGGGCTTGCGGCCCAGGCTTGCTCCCCCTCCCCTTGCTCGCCGTTGCAAGGGGGATGGGGGCAAGCTGGCTGGGTTGAACCAGCCAGCGACCAACCGCAACAGCGCGGTCGGTCAGGGCAGGGGGGACCTGACCACCCCCTTGCCCAAGGAGGTGGCGGTGCCGGCCCCAAGCTGAGCAACCGGCAGGTGGGGGGGATTTCATCACCCCCCCACCATCAATTGGTTAATGCAACCAAACAGGATAGGGGCACTCTCCCCCCCCCTTTACCAAGGGGGAGGAGCAATGGGCCTGGGGGGACCTGATCATCTCCCAGGCCAATTTACATGACAACGCCCTGGGGGTATTGACCCCCAGGGCCCCTGGTGAGGGTATTTGACCGCCCCCACCAGGGATTTGAGAGAAAGAGGGGGGGGACAGCATGTCCGCTGGTCACACCCCCCCATGTGAGTCTGAGACCGGACCCAGGTGTGCCCTGGGTCCCACCTGGCCCATTTGAGGGGCCAGGGGCTGGCTGCATGAGGCAACCAGCCTGTAAACAAGGCAATAAAGGTCATCATGGCAGGTTGTAAAGGACAACCAGCCAAAGGTATTGAACAGTTAAGGGGCTGGTTCAGCCCCATTGAGGTGGAAACACCAGAAATAACCGGAATAGGCTGGTTTTAAGGGTATAGGGACTGATGCCATGTGGGTTGATGTAGTCCAAACCAAGTAACAAGGCCAGTAGAGTCTTTAGAGCTCTTTTGGGGCGGAAATTTTGCATTTTGGCTTGTTGTATCATGGGCTCACAAGAGACCAATCTTTTGTACTTAAGGAGCCCTTCTCCCTGCTGTTTTCCATCCATTCATTCATCATTCAAATCAAATTCATCCAAGATATTGCCCCATTGTGAGAGCCCCATTAGACAATATTGACACCCAGTGTCCAGCATTTCTTTTGCTTCAAATACTGCTCATTTGCCTAAGCTAATTGCTGGCCATAATTCTAACATCAACAAGGCTTCTGGCTTAAATTAGAGCAGTACCTTTTAGCTCTCCAAAAACCTCCTGATCTCTCTGCTACAGAATTTTGATCTCTTAAAAGAAAGTCCTCTAATTTCTTTGTCCAAGGCTCTAGTCTTATGAAAAGAGGAAATCCTTGCGCTCTTATTGTTTTTACTATCCCTTCTAAACAAGATTCTATCCTTGAAAGTCTCCATGAAGGTCTTGGTCATTTTGGGGAAACCAAAACTTATCAAAAATTATCTGAATGATACTGGTGGCCATCTCTGAAGAAATCTGTCTCTCAATGGTGTAAGATTTGCAAAGTTTTTCAAAAGCCTGACCTTAGGCATCCAGCGGAAATTTTTTATCCCACTGGGGAGTCCACTGTCTTTGGAAGGATTGCTATGGATGTGGTTCATATTAAGGCAGGTGGTGCTAAGTACCTCATTGTGGCTAGAGATGATTTTTCTGAATGGGTTGAAGCAAAGTTTCTTAAGAATCTTAGCTCTGAATCAGTTGCAGAATTCCTCTATGAGACCTGGATGATGCTTTATGGCCTGGCCCAATCTTACTCTACTGATGGTGGCTCCAAATTTGGTGGCAAACTTTCTGAAATGATCTGATCTCTTCCAGGACAGCATAGAGTTACTACCCCTTATTATACTGAAGGCCAAGGCATGTTGGAACAAGGCCATGATCCTTTGAAGGCTGCACTTGTTAAGCTTGCTGGTGAAAGTGGAAAGCATTGTTGCAAATTGCTCCCTCTTGTTCTCTTCTCTGATTGAATCTCAACAAAAAAGACTACTGGCGACTCACCTTATGAAATCATCTTTGGCCAAAGAGAAGTTCTCCCTTTGGATCTGGAAATGGAATCTTTCTTGGGTATCTCTTGGGACAAGGTGTCCTCAACTACTGATCTATTAGTTTCTAGATCCAAGCAACTGAAGCAAAGCCAAGATGTTTGTGATGAGGCTTATCAGGAGATGATGTAGTCCAGATCAAAATCAGTCCAGTATTGGGAGGATAAGCAGTCCAATCACATCAGGGACTCCCTGAACCCTGATGATGTAGTTTTGGCTTATAATTGATCTTTGGAGACCCAATGGGGCAAGCTTTTCTACAATTGTTGGAATGGTCCTTATTGGGTGGTTTGTAAAATTAGAGGCAGATCTTATATTTTGGAGGAGCTGGATGGTACTCAACTGGCCAGAAGGTTTCCTTCTTATCAAGTTAAGAATTTTCATTGTTGTGGAGGCAACTTATCTCAGAAGTAAGTCCTCCCAATTGTGAACCACCAGGTTTATTTGATGTGGTTTTGTTGTAAACTCTACTGTATGCCACATACATGAGCACCTGGGACACCTCCTGTGTTTTATCTCTACAAATTCTAGGGATCTTTTGGATGGATCAGGATATTTTCCAACCCTTGAATCCCTCTCAAGATCAAGAAAGGGCCAATTTTCTGTTCAATTTCTTTGCATTTTTACTCCTCTCTATATCTTCAAGATCAAAGATGCAGACTAGGGACAGTCTGTAAGTTGGGAAGAGATGTGGTGACCAATCCAGGAAACCTGATGGAAAATGGAGACTTTTGAATTTTTTTACATTCCCTTATCCATCAATACAACTTCAAAAAAAAAATCCAGAATGATTTCCTATTTCAGTTTCAAGTTCTCAGCTTTTCCTTCTCCTAGTTGTCTAGGAAGATCTCTCAGTGCCTATACCCCTTTGCCCGGTGTTCAAGTCCTTCTTGCTTCACTCCTCATCCTTCAGTTTGCTTGCACGCACTTGCACCACCAGTTTTTGGCCAAGTGCAATCAATCAGTACCTCATCCCAATCCTCATTTGACCAACTACCGTTGCGGTTGTTCAAACCTTCTTTTACCAACGGATTGGCACGTCCACTCCTAGCAACTCATCCGCCCATTGCTATTTTTGTAGCGGAGGCCATCCAATTGATCAGCCCCCCATCAATCTCCTTGCCCAATGACCGCAAGCTGTTGCTTGCAGCCATTGGAGTTGTTGCAAACAGCAAGATTGATCAACCACACATCATCATCCTTACCGCCATCAACCAATGACGGCAAGTTTTTGGAGACCCCATGACCAGCCCCATCACCCTATCTGTTCACAATATGAGATTGGTCAGGGGAACAATCCTCAATCAAGCACTCCCATGACCAATCTTGTCCTCATCTTTGCCTTTGATAACCCTCACCTACCTAATAACAAGGTTGGCAGCAATGATGCTGTTGCTTCTCACAACAGCGGTCATCACCTTGCTCTACCTCAGCTGCACCCAATTCATCTCTGAAGCCCGCAACCAAAAATTGTTGTTTGCGGCTGTTGCAATCTTTGCACTGCCTTCAACAATCCCCCCAGTCGACCAAGGTTGGGGCCAACCCACTGCCTCAATCCACCTCCTAGCTCACCAGTCTCCTGCGCGGGTATCAACTGTTGCCTGGGCCCATCAGCATGTCCTTGGGCCTCTCACTTGCTACTCTCACACCCACACCCATCCTGGGAAAAAAAAATTCTGCTCCCATTTTTAAGCATCTCTTGTAAATAGTCTACAGGCCTCTGGTCTATAAAAGGAGGGGCTCTCCCCTGCTTTTTCTGAATCATCAAATCATCCATGGGAGTGTGTGCGTATGTTCCCCCCATAATCATAGTAATTTCATCCTAATCCTCATCCTGGGTATATCCATGATTTCCCCTTGATCCTTTGAGCCTCCATACTCAAATTTTTGATCCATCCATCTGTGACCCTGATCCTTACCACCAACCATAGCCTTGCTGGTTGAAGATAATTCTGGCTGTTGGAATTCTTTAGTGTGTGATACCACTCCTTGATCCATTTTTCTGACCATACTGTTCTTGATCCTTCCTGATCATCTTTTTGGAGCCAACCACAATTGATTGAAGAGGTCATATTAAGCTTAAAACCTGGAGTGTTAAACCTCCCTTTATTCTTTAAAATTGAATTCTTCCATGCTACTCTTGAGTTCCTTGAGAAGTGTTGGGTTATTCTTGTTCAAATCTGTTATTTCTTTGCTTCTAGAGCTTCACAAACAAATTGCTTTTGTTTTGTTCAGCCACCCAAAGTTATGTGGTACCCTTCAAGCGCTTGATTGTGGAGAGTAGGGCAGGTTCATTGAGAACCTGGAGGTTGGTTGGGATTGAGTTGATCTTTACTAGTCTTCTGCTGACAACCAGAGTTATTAGCTTGTGGGTTTTGTTACTTGCAACTGCCTTGTTCCAGTGAACTCTGAACAGAACTTTGACTTATTTTGTTCAAGTCTTTCCCTCCACCATCTTGTCTCAGATAGTGTTGATTCCATTGCTACTGAATATTCCCAAACTCATCCCTTACATTGATTCCCTATTTACAAGTTCCTGTACCTTGATTCCTTTTAAATTTGAATATTATTGTAACTCTTAGGAGGGCAGCCTAAACAGCACCTTTCCCCTTTGCAGAACTGCATGTGGCTTAGCACCATTTGGAGTCTTACAATTGACAAATCCTTGTTTACATGGGCATTTCAAGAAAAAAAAATTTGAAATTCTCAGACAGCAGGCCTGTAGATAGGTGTCTTAAACACTTATGTCTAATCTTATATAATTTTGGAACCAGTTAAACCCCTTCAAAATTCCAGTCAAAAAATTAACAAAATCCAAAAAAAAAAAACTCATTTTTGGAGATATTCCTTTGGCTTTTTGTTGGAATAAATTGTAAACTTAACCCCCCTTCCCGCTTTTCAGAATCATTGTCATCAGCCTTTCACAAACAATCTGTCTGTTTCCTCTACCACAAGCACACTTCCCTTCATACTCCTTGACTCCTTACATCTTGACTCAAACTTCAGCCCTTCACTCCTTGACTCCGCACGACTTCACTCAACTTCACCCCTTCACTCCATTCTCCCATTCTATTCTTCATTCCTCCATCAGCCTTTCTCATCACCCCTTTGCCGCCCTTCATCACCCCTTTGCCGCCCTTCATCACCCCTTTCACACCCTAGCCTTTCCTCATTCCACCTCCATCTTCTTTCTATCCTCACACTCTCTCTCCAACCTGAAACTCCCTCAAGCCTCAAGTTTGACCTCCTCCAGGCTACTCACCTCTTAATCTTATCAAAAGACTCTTAGTCTCTTCTTCTCATATTTGGTGAGAAATAATTTACTTTGTAACTACTTACTTATTCTTCAGCATTTCACATCTTAACCTGCTGGCAACATAGTCCTCTACCTTGTTCTCCTGAATAGCTTCTCTTTTCCTGCTTGATCCTACTATCACTATTTGATCTACGTCTGGTTATATTGTCATCATCTATCTTGAAATCCAGCTCTAGGTTCTTTCACGATTCAAATTCAAATCCAGTACAACCAACTCTCTCCAGACCGGATGCAAGCATGGACCTCATCAATCCCACTATCTTGAAATCCACTATTGAAGCTATTCCCTTGCTCTCAGAGGACAAATTCACCATTTGGAGGACTCAAATGCACGCCCTCTTCAACTTGGCCAAACTAAAGGATGCTATGACCTTGGACAATTCTCTTCTCCCTGACAATAATACCATTCTTTTGCTGATTATCATTTCAAAGCTGTCTCACTCCGTCCACTCTAACATTATCTCCTCAGACAATGAAGAAGATGCCAAAGCTATCTGGCATTCTTGGCTCAAACACTTTGTATCTTCAAAACCAGCCAACCAAGCTTGCGTCTACAAGAACTTTACCTCAATTACTTTTGATGAAGCTAACATTCAATTATTCATCACTCAGATCAAAACTGGCATCACTTGACTTCAGGAAATAGGAATCCTCTTACCAAGGGACATCTTAGCTTACATGATCTTGGACAAACTCCCATCTACTCCAGCCTTGAAAATTATTCACCAGGCTATTACTCATTTGTCTGTCAAATTGGAAATCACACCTGATGCGGTACTTGACCACCTTTTCATTCATCTCAACAAACAGAAGATGTCTGGTCCACCTGCTTCCAGCAGCTCCTCTCTATCCCTTTTCACCAACTCATCTCAGAAATGCAAACCTAACAAGCACAACACTCTTGCCAATCACCCCAAGCACTTTTGCTGGATGCTATACCCTCACCTGCATCCTAAGACCCCTGGTTCCTCAGTTGGAGATCAAGTTAGCTACATGTCTAACTCTCAAGATCCCAACTCCCTGTTATTTTTCCTTGACTCTGGCTCCTCCAGTCATATGTTTTCTAATGAGGAATTCTTTGACTTTATAGACTAAAAGCACGAAGGTAAAATAAACACTAGCTGTGGACCCGATTCTCTGGATATAAAAGGGATAGGTAGTGTTACATTGCAAGCTGGAACTGAAACCATCTTTCTCAATAATTTAATTTATGTTCCCTCCATCATGGCCAATCTTCTGTCCCTGCACAATCTTATCTTGAACAACTAAAATTTCCTCTTTCTACCTGACCACTTTCTTGTAAAAAGAGATTCCAACACTGTTTGCAATGGTTTCTACATTAATCACATTCCCTATCTCAAACTTGAAACTGTGAACCCTATCTCGTTGTTCCTGACTTCTTCTGAACTCCTGCACAAGTCACTTGGGCATGTAAGTTACCATTGGATTCAACACAAGCTAAACATACCCGTAAAGAAGGAATCTCCTTGCAAAACGTGCGCTGTCACCAAGATCACCAGGGCTTCCTTCAAGGACAGGACCTCCATAGAAAGCAGGGTATTTGAGGAACTGCATCTTGATATGGTTGGACCTTTACCCGCCTCTTCTTCTGGCCACAAGTATTTCCTCACTGTAGTCAATTCCCACTCACGCTACTGCTCTGCACTTCCAATGAGAGGAAAAGATGAGATAGCAGATTGCCTAATACATTGTATTGAGCTAGAAGCCAAAAGGCTAGGATACTACCCTTGCGTTCTTCACTCGGATTGCCGAACTGAATTTTTCAATGGAAAAATTGCCGATTTCTATCAAGCCAACCATATCAAACATTGCCTTGCTGATCCTTATACTCCACAACAGAATGGTCTTTCCAAAAGATTTAATTGCTCCATTCTTGATTTGCTGCGCACCATTCTACTGGACTCTAAATTTTCTTCTACCTTGTGGCACAAACTGATACATTCCTCCACCCTCACCCTGAATCAGATTCCTACTTTGAAATTCAAGAAATCACCCTATGAAATATTCAAAAATCACTCACTCCCCATGTCTTATTTTCACCCCATAAGGAATCCTGTCTTTTTTCTCCAGCAACCTAAATCTGCTCGTGGAAAACTGGATCCTCCTGGTCTAAAAGGGAAACTTATGGGTTACAATCCTGAGCTACAATCCTACCAAATTCTAGCCAAAAGTGGAAAAATTGTAGACACTAAGAATGTCACCTTTCTTTACTTTTTCAAATCTAACTCTGAAGCAACCCTACCTCAGGATGATCTCCTTCTTCCTTTCACTAAAAATCTCCCATCTGTCTCAAACGCTAGCCCCAAGCCTGAGTCAGAATCCAAATCTTTGGAGTTCAACTCGTGTGTAAACCCTAATTCCAAGGAAAACAAGCTTGATCCTGAACCTGTGCCTTCTGAGATTCCTGATCTTCCTGAAGCCCCCCCTTTCTTGGAAAGGGTTCTCGGAGTTCAAACCACCAGCATCTGTCCTTCCAAATACAGCCAATACACGCCCACAGGTGAGACCTCAAAAATTGCAGAAGCCAAGCTCTTGGTGCTAAAGAACATAGAGGACCACAAGGTATGGGAGGACTACCACAGTACTCTCAATCACTTTCTAAATACTACCTGGGCCATTGGGGACAAGCCGGAATCTCTGTCTACTCCTGCAAAGACAAAAGCCAGGTTATGCATCCAAGGATTTCTTCAAACTCCTGGGGTTGACTTCACTGACACCTTTGCTCCAACTGGAAAATTTTCTTCCCTTCTTCTACTACTTATCTTTGCTCTTGACATAAAACTAACCATTAGGCAGTTTGATGTAAAGTGTGTTTCTTTACGCACCTCTCTCAGAAGATATCTACATTAAAACACCCAAAGAATCACATTGATCAGCCCCATTTCTGCAACTAACCAAGTCCCTCTATGGTCTGCGTCAAGCGCCACTTAACTGGCACAAAACTCTTATTGAATGGCTAAGGTCTATAGGCTACCAGAAATTGGAATCTGACGCATGCTTTTTCATCAACCATTCAACCTGCTCATATTGTTTCTTTCAGGTAGATGACCTAGTTGTTGCCGGTGAAATTGACAACTTCCAATCTCTTTTCCTATCCCGCTTTCCTGACTCCTCTGCCCATACTCCAGATTCTCTCCTGGGAATGGAAATTCTGGTGAAAGAGTCCAAATTTACTCTAGTCCAGACTTGACTAATAAATAAAGGACTCAAATTGTTGAAACTTGAAAACTGCAATTCAGTCCTCACTCCGCTCACTCCCAACATTCAACTCACCCATTCTAGTGACCAAGATTCTGAGGCTTTCTTCAATCTCAACATCAACTATAGAACATTCACTGGAATGCTCAACTACATTGCCTGCAGAACTTGTCCTGATCTGGCTGCTGCTGTTTTCATTCTATCCCGATACAATCACCATCCTGGCATATCTCACTGGAGACAAGTTGTGCACTGCTGGAAATATCTGAAGGGCACAAAGCATCTTGCTTTGACTCTCTATCCTAAGACTGATACCTCAAATCATCTCTCCTTCTACTCTAATGCCACTTGTGGAAGCAATCCCCATGATAGAACCTCCCAAAGCGGTTCCATCTGTTTCTGGAAATCTTGCCTTCTGCTCTGGAAAAGCAAGAAGCAAAAACTTATCTCTATGTCCTCAACTGAATCTGAAATGAATGCATTAACCAACTGTATTCAGGAGAACCAATGGCTCTGCCAACCAATTAAAGAACTCTGGGGTACTCCTCCCAGACCCTCAGTTTTTCAAATTGACAATAAAGGCCTTCTTGATAAAATTCTGCATTTTGGGTCAAACGCAAAGACCAAGCACCTAGAAATAAAGATCAAATTTGTCCATGAGCAAGCCAAAATGAAGAACATCCTAGTTAAGCTCATCAACTCATCTGACATGATAGCCAATCCACTCTCAAAATCTTCAAGTTATCAATCATTGCTCAATATCCTAAAACCATGTTTTGGTCTCTGATCCACTATTCTTTGCTCACCAAATATCCGGGCGTGTTGGAATAAATTGTAAACTTAAACCCCCTTCCCGCTTCTCAGAATCATTGTAATCAGCCTGTCACAAAAGATTTGTCTGTTTCCTCTTCCACAAGCGCGCTTCCCTTCATACTCCTTGACTCCTTACCTCTTGACTCAAACTCCAGCCCTTCACTCCTTGACTCCGCACGTCTTCACTCAACTTCACCCCTTCACTCCATTCTCCCATTCTATTCTCTATTCCTCCATCAGCCTTTCTCATCACCCCTTTTCCGCCCTTCATCACCCCTTTCACACTCTGGCCTTTCCTCATTTCACCTCCATCTTCTTTCTATCCTCACACTCTCTCTCCAACCTGAATCTCCCTCAAGCCTCAAGTTTGACCTCCTCCAGCCTACTCACCTCCTAATCTTATCAAAAGACTCTTAGGCTCTTCTTCTCATATTTGGTGAGAAAGAATTTACTTTGTAACTACTTACTTTGTCTTCAGCATTTCACGTCTTAACCTGTTGGCAACATAGTCCTCTACCTTGTTCTCCAGAATAGCTTCTCTTGTCCTGCTTGATCCTACTATCACTATTTGATCTATGTCTGGTTCTATTGTCATCATCTATCTTGAAATCCAGCTCTAGGTTCTTTCACTTTTGGCTCAAGTTTTTTTCGCATTTTGAACTCTCACAATATTTATCAATCAGCTGAAGATCTTTAAAATATTTTGTTGGATGTATCCTTGGCCTCCAAAAATTGGATCCGACATAAAAATACTTCAAAATAGCATATCCTTTTCAATATTTTTTTTTCACTTCTTGAATCAATTTTTCTCTCAATTTTTTTTGGCAAAACTTAAAATTAACATCCAAGCATTGAATGAAAAATTTGGCTGATCTGTGATTACAGGTTTTACCCCACAAATTATTCAGAATAATGAAAATAATTGAAAATAAAAGGTGTGGTCCACATTTTTGGTTCTAACTTTTATTCTGTTTTAATAAATAAAAATACAAAATGTTATTACAAATATTATAGCAATAATTTTGGTTGATATCATTCCACTACTATGGGTTTTATTTTTCTGCTGTATTTCCTCCTTGGGAACAAAACCTCATCACCAAGCTCCAAATTCTTCTGAATAATGGTCATCCAAGCTTTGGAATCCTTGGTCACAAAGCTTTTCCACAGTGGAGCCCATTCAGGGGCTGGCCAATGATCAGACTTGAACTTGAATGAGACTATGTTTTTGAAATCTTCTAAAAGAATCAAGCAAATAGGGGATGATTTGGTATTTGGAGTGGGAGGGTAAGTCAGAGGAAGATAAGTTCCAGGCATTAAAGAAGAAAACAGAACCACTGGACACTTATAAGTTTCAGCAAGAAGAAATCCATGGCATGGGAACTTAATCCACATGTTTATTGAAGCTGGTCCAGAGAGGTGGTTGAGTTGCATCCTTTTCTCTTGAAAGTTTTCACCCCAGATGTCATGCATTAATTTTGAATCTTGGACGATTGGGTTAGTGTCCAGCTCTTTGATCATTTATTTTCTGATTTCAATCCAGTCTTCAGATTTCCATCCCAAACCAACAGCTTCTTCTCTGAAACCACCTTTACCATCTCCCAGAACATCTTGACAGTGCGATATATGGGCAACAGGTGTTGCTGGGGCAATGAAGTCTTTGTATTGGAAATAAAAGAAAAAATCAGAATTGATTCTAAAATTAAATATGTTGGAGAAATTCCACCCACTTGTTCCATTGAAACTTTCTCAAAGATTCCAGAAGAAGAATATGATAATGTGGAGGTAACCTATAAAAAATTCCAAAAAAAAACTGAAAAACTGAAAAAATCAGGTATTATCAAATTCACTCACTTTCTCACTTATTTTGGTTTCTGTTTGAGCAAAAAAATGCTTTTGAGGTGGATGGTAAGGGGCTTCATCATCTTTACTTTTGTGCTTTTTTCTCTTGATTCTAGTCCCAGGATTATAATCAGGGGAAGGAGCCCTCTTAGTGAAAACAGTTCCAGACCTCTAAAAAAAGATTGAATGTGAAAATTAATAAAAATTCACTCAATGAAAAAAGCAAATGTAATCTCAAAGTTTTAATAACATCCAAATCTGGGAGCTCCTAATCTTCTGAATTATCTTCTTCTGTCACAAAATCATCCTATGTTGAAAAAAAGAAATATTCATTTGATATTTAGATGATTATGTATAAATATAAATTTACCTCTTCATCTGATTCCTCCTTCTTCTTTTGCTTCCCTTTTTCCTTTTTTGCCTTTCCCTTTCTCAAAACCTGAATGATTACATAAAAAAAATGAGTTATATTTTTTTTCTTTCTCAAAGAGTGATTCATCACTGACCACTGAATTTGCTGAAAATTTCCTCCTTGGCCTTCCTCTCCTCTTTGGTGCTTCTAAATATTCAAATCCAGATGGATCCTTTTACTTGAGGATTGAGAGATCTTCTTGAGCTTCTTTGCTGCTACTTTGGGTATTCCTCTTATTTTGGATCTTTGAGTACAATTTGGCTCTTGGATCAGAACAAGTTGATGATTTCCAGTGTAAAGCTTCTGTGTTTCATCCAGATAATAATTTTTTTCTCCAGGTGGAAATTTTCAGAATTCTTCAAAAAATTCAGTGAGATATCTATGTTCATTGGTTGATCTTGAGGGCTGTTTAAGGCTGGGTGATTCTTCAATTGAGTCTGTGCTGGCAGTTAACTTCAGAAAGAAATTTAGAAATTAATCAGAATATTTTTCATTTGAACTTGTATAAATAAAAGAAACTTACTGAAAAGGGGGGTTTGACATGCCATTGAGGATGGAAATCCTCAATTTGGAAAAGTTCACCCTTGAAGATAGCTAATTTTACTTTTTGAACACATGGTATACCCATATAACAAGATTAATCACATTTGATGCAAGTGGTTGAAGAATCAGGTACTTGATTGAATGAGTGAATGGTCTTGAGGGCAGAATGGCTGATCTTTCCAGAAATATGTTCCACAAAGTTAGGCAAACCAATGATCTGCTTGAAACTTTTCTGGGAGGCTTCAATACCTCTTTCATGAATTTGGATGGTAATAGAATTATATATCTTATCAACAACGTTGGAAAAGGAGCCAGTAGAGGAAGTGATGAAGTGTTTGATGTAAGAATGAAGGCATTCTATTCTTGATGTACTTGTATTTCCAAAATGAGAGTATAATTTGTTGGCCAAGTAAGAGACAAAACTTTTTTTGAGTGGGATCCAGTTTTCAATGAGGTAGTCTGATGTGGTAGTATTCCAGACTAGAGAAAGTTTGGTGAAATTGTCCTGATTAATAGCTTCAGATTTGTAGTTGACCAATTGGTGCCAGTTTTTCTGAAAGAGCTTCCATTCATCTTCAGACTTGAAATACCTACTGCAGTGGTTTTTAATATTTTTGAGAATATGCCAGAGACAGAGAAGGTGATGATAAGATGGGAAAACTTTTTCCATGGCACTAATTAAAGCTTGTTCTTTATCTGTCACAATAACCCTGGTTTATTGATGTTCTAATATTTACTGAAGTTGATTGAGGGCCCATTCATAGTTATCTTTTTTTTTCTTGGGATAAAAAACAGAAAACAACTGAGAAATTTCTTGAAGAATTGTTTAACCCAACAATATGAAGAAGAGGCATCCCAAATTTATTTGTTTTCTATGTGCAGTCCATCATGAGAAGAGTAGGAAATGTTTATAGAAGTTTTATGGAATCAGGATGTGAAATTAATAAAGAAGTGATGTGTCCATCCATATTGATGATTCTGTAAAAACAAAAAAGAAGAATTTTGGAGTTCCAGTATTAAAGCTTCAATTGGGGTTTTTCCATCAAGATAATTTTTTTGGATTTGAGATCTTTTATTATAAATAGTACTGAGGTTTGTATGAACTGGATTTTAGGAGTTTTTTAATAAGAGAATTTAAAATTTTTTAATGGGGGAACACCAGCCTTGGTTAAGTTTTCTACAGTCTCCTGTTGCTTGCCATTAATTCTTCTATGGATTGGATGAGTACAAGGATCATCTGAGGGGGCATGTTTGTGGTCTGGACATATAAATTTAACCTTGCAGAGACCTAATCTTTTGGAAAAATTTCCAGATAATCTAAAAGGGCAATTGGTCTTTCTTGTTTTTTGAAATTTTTTGGGATCTTTACTGGGTTTATAATCTCCAGATTTATCACATTGATATGTGTAGGTATGTTTCTTCAAGTTTAATACTATAGTATAAATGGCATATCCATGGGACTTTGCCCATGATTGGATAGCACCAACTAACTCCTCCTTTTGATTATATGAGAGTTCAGGAGGAGGGGGAAGAGGAGTGTTATCATTAGATTGAGTAGATGAGGAAAGGGCCAGAGGAGTGTTATCATTAGATTGAGTAGATGAGGAAAGGGCCAGATGAGTAGAAACACTAGTTTGATTAGATGAGGTGATGGAGGATGGGCCAGGTGAGACAGTTCTGAAAAGTGGGTGGATGTTTTTTTGAGACATTTTGAAAAGGGATGTTTTGTTAAGAAAGGAATTTGAGATTTGAGTTGATGATTCAGAAAGTTTTTGAGTAGAAATAGAGTGGGAAGAGTTCTTGGTTCAAGAGGTTTGATTGGGTAGTGGTAGGTTGGGATTGTGTTGTGTTGTGTTTTGTTGTGTTTTGTTGTGTTGTGTTGTGTTGTGTTGTGTTGTGTTGTGTTGTGTTGTGTTGTGTTGTGTTGTGTTGTGTTGTGTTGTGTTGTGTTGTGTTGTGTTGTGTTGTGTTGTGTTGTGTTGTGTTGTGTTGTGTTGTGTTGTGTTGTGTTGTGTTGTGTTGTGTTGTGTTGTGTTGTGTTGTGTTGTGTTGTGTTGTGTTGTGTTGTGTTGTGTTGTGTTGTGTTGTGTTGTGTTGTGTTGTGTTGTGTTGTGTTGTGTTGTGTTGTGTTGTGTTGTGTTGTGTTGTGTTGTGTTGTGTTGTGTTGTGTTGTGTTGTGTTGTGTTGTGTTTGTGTTGTGTTGTGTTGTGTTGTGTTGTGTTGTGTTGTGTTGTGTTTGTGTTGTGTTGTGTTGTGTTGTGTTGTGTTGTGTTGTGTTGTGTTGTGTTGTGTTGTGTTGTGTTGTGTGGAGTGGAGTGGTATGGTGTGGTGTGTTCTGGTGTGGTCTGGTCTGGTGTGGTGATGGGGGGTGATGGGTGGGGGTGGGTGGGTAGAGGAGGTTTCTTTTATGGATGATGGGAGGATGGGAGCGCTCCAAAATGGCCTGGAAAAATTTAAAACTCTTATTGAATAGGAATGGTTAGGGTTTTATGCATGGAGGGCTCAAAAAAGCAGACCCCAGCCCAGAGGGGGGTTTGTTTCTCTCCTTTTTGGATATGGTTTTTAGGGCACAAAGAGTGCTTCAAAAATAAAGAAAACAAATATATTTGAGAACCTTGAGAGGCCTGTTTCAAACTTTAAAGGTCAAATACTTCAAATTCTCATACATAAACACAACAAATAATGCAGAAATAAGGAAAGACCACCCCTTTTATTTTCAATTATTTTCATTGTGATGAATATTTTGTGGGGTATGACCTATAATTGAAGCTCACCCAAATTTTTAATTCAATTTTTGGATGTTAATCTTAATTTTTGCCAAAAAAGAATGAGAGAAACATTGATTCAAGAAGTGAAAAAAAACCTTGAAAAGGATATGTTATTTTGAAGTCTTTTTACATTGGATCCAATTTTTGGAGGCCAAGGATACATCCAAAAAAAACTCAAAAAAATATTTTAAAGCTCTTCCGCTGATTGTTAAATATTGTGAAATTTCAAAGTGCCAAAAAAAATCAAGCCAAAAGACAAGTGAATAGCTCCAAAAATGAGTTTTTTTTTTTGGATTTTGTTAATTTTTTGACTGGATTTTTGAAGGGGTTTAACTGGTCCCAAAATTATAAAAGATTAGCCATAAGGGTTTAAGACACCTATCTACAGGCCTGCTGTTTTAGAATGTCAAAAAACAAATTTCTTGAAATTCCCATGTAAACAAGGATTTGTCCGTCTATACTGGACATTGCAGGGATGTAGTACCCCCATGAGTTTAAGGTTAGCACCCATGAAAAAAAATAATGCCCTAAAATTAAAAGTCAAAATGAAATAAAATCAAGATAGAAAAAAATGAAAAAAATAATGTTGAGTTTGTGTCCATCCCCAAAAGTGCTGCTTCTGTGGATGGTATTGAAGGCCCTGGAAGTAGAGATATAAATGAATAAAAAATAAAGATAAAAAAATGGTGGGCTGGTGTCAATGCTCACCACCATAGCCCACATGGATGCTGTCAAGACCACTTTCCAAATACATTTTGACAGAATACACATCTTTTAGAACAATGGATGTGGAAGCTTTGATGTCCATGTGAAACCTGCAGCTGTGTTTTTTATGGAAATGTTGAAAGCATGGTACTGGGGTAATTTTCTACCTGGCAGTCAAAACCCTGTGCACTGTCAGAAGGCTCCCCCCCCCCTTCCTCCGTTCTTGTTTTTCACAAATGAGAAGCTACCTTTCCCATTCAAATTAAATTTTTAAAACCTTGCACTTAATTTTTTATGCTTTTCCATGGCATAAAATGCCTCTTGGTGTGAATGAAGTAAAAAATTACTCAATGCACACCTCATGAAATTTTCTTTTTTGAGAAAAATTTCAAAAGGTGTGTTTTAAGTAAATCCCAGGGTATGAATTTAGCCAAGAACAATTTATCTAGGCACAGTAGTAATTTATTTGTGCCAGAGAAAATTATAATTGTTTTTACTTTTGTGCTGAATTGGTATTTTTTGCAATATTGTTTTTCTTTTTTTTTTTCTTTTCTTTTTTTTTTCTTTTGAAATTCAAAAACTCCCATAATTGAACCAAAAATTGTGCATGTGATGTAGAGAATTTTGGTTGATATGTTTTTTTGGCTTTCACAGTTGGATTTTCTGTGATCCAATTTCCTGGTAGGGTGACCCCCTGATCTAACAAATTAGTTTGAAGTGACCACCTAGGTAATCCTACTTTTACTAATCTCCCAATGTTTTATTCCAAATACATACTATTTCTTTTGGAATTAAATTCAATTTTTTTTATTTTATCAAATCCCTTTTACAACCTGGTTTGATCCAGGTTTAAATATTTTTGCCACCATGAGAGAAAATTTCATTTCCAGAAATTTGTAGAAAACCTGAAACCTGCAAAATTATGAATTTTAATTCTGAAAGTGGATGGATGTATCAACCCTGAAATAAATCATAATTCATTCAGATCATCCTTTCTTCATTTCATCAATTGAAAAAAAAAATGAAGGAATAAAATTATATAGCAAATAAAAATTTCACAAATGAGATCAAATGAAAACAGAAAGAAAATAAGAATTCAAGTAGGTTAGCAGGTGAAAATATCAAGTTCACCAGATGATTTTCTATTGAGGGGTGAGCTATGTTAATCCATTCAGGTAAGGAGTATGTGATAGAATACTAAATAGCCAGAGATCACAGTACCAACAAGATGTTCAATGATACCTTGAGGAAGCATTGAATATGGTTTGCAGAGGAAAGAAGAAAAGATTTGAAAATCAAAGACAATTTGAATAAGAAAAATCAATGGTGAAAAGCTTCAATCTATTGGGATCATAAATCACCTACACCTGGTCTTCTGAAGGCTCATCTTTAACACTGAGTATTGTTCCAAAATATTTTTTGGTAGAGATCAATCCAACTCAACACTTTTGGAACCTGGGTTGATTAGTTTGGGAGGAACAGGATTGATTGCAAGTGCAAGGGTTTTAGAAAATAGAAAGAGATACAGAATGAAGTTAACAGAAAAGAAAAAGTGATCATTTTTGAGAGAGGAGATAGGCAGGTCCCACAATCAATTTCACTGAGAGATTCAGGGTCTGAGTGTGTTACTTGATTAGGGAAGCAGGATTTCTGAAGTTTTGACTAGGCAGGTTTAAGTCTATTGTTGACAGAAATCCAAAGAATCTGGATAGTATCACTTCCTGTTAGATACCCTTGTGGAAAACAAATGGTGTTACTGGTATCCCAAATTTCAACTTTCTATAATGTTTTTTCAGAATAATTTTCTCCACCAAATCATCAAATTTGTGAGAAATAAGAGTTTTGTTGGACATACCATGAGTTACTTCTTTCATACACCTCATGTTTTGTATCAGTGGCAATCTTGAATTGATATATTGTAAACACATGAACAAAGTTTCTTTTATGGGAATTATTCATTTTAAGAGGTATCTAATTGAACCCTCAACCTGACCCATTGCACCATTCAGCCCAACCCAAATTCAATTTCAGATTATGTATGGAGCACAAATCTTCATTTAAATTAGTAGGAATGTGAACAAACATTTTCAGGTTTTTATACATCTACACTCAAATTCTTTCTCACAAAAAACCTCTGAGAAGAAGTTCCCAAATCACTTTCACTCTCCCTTTGAGTTTGATTTTCAAGAAAAATCTTTAGATCAACTCAAGAACAAATAGATTGACTAATTTGAGTGAATCAAATTCAAATATAAAAGGTGAATTGGGACCAGAATCAGAAGCTCACTTGGGGAATTTTTTCTAAAGAGATTCAAAGATGGTTCAGAGATCAGATTTGGAGAACTCTGATACCATGGATTGAAAGATTGGTTTTCCTGGAATGACCAAAATGGACTTGTAAGATATTTACTGTTGAGATTTGGGTTTTTTAAGTGATGGATGTCAAACCAGCTAAAACATGCAGTCAAATCTACATGAAGGCACATGCCACCATGTAATGGCATCTTTCCTCTGGTGATGCATACCTACACATGCACTCTGCAATCCATCATCTCTATCCATCTTGTGCTCAAGCAGCTCACCATCCTCAAAAATGAATACAAGTGAAAACCATTGTCAAAAGATCAAACTTGTTTTTTCTTCTTCTTTTATTTTATTTATTTATTTATTTATTTATTTTGGAGGCTAGAGAGATACGTCCTAATACGTGTTTGCGTGCGTTTTGAGTATGGATTGATCTGATAACATTTTTATTTTATTTTTTCTACATTTTGTATAGTTTGCCACATGAATCAGCATCGTTTTTTTTTTTGTGCAAAAAAAATAGAAGGACGCATGACACAGGTACTGAATAGGATAACAGTAAAGCAAAACAAAACAAAAAATGACGATTAGTGACATTATACATCATACAAAAAAAACAGATCACATATTCTGTTGCGCGTCCTTGATAAAATACAACTCTTTTAGATGAAACAAGGGTAGTGAAAAGAATAATGGGGTAGAGTGCTTGGTTAAGTAAATATTAATATAGTTTGATCATCAATCGAAAGCACGGTGTTCAAGTTCAGAGAGAAAGACAGAGGCTAAGGGAGGGTTGGAGTTGTTTCTGTGCGTCCCTGAGGTGTCCTTATGCATAGTAAATATACAAATGATCACAACCGTTAGCTTTTGTGAAGAAAAGAAAACTTGGATTAAATGTAGAGTAAAATGATAAGATGACATGGACCGAACCGAGTCATTTTTTGGCTGGTCCTTTCTAACCTATTGGATTACTTTGATCCTTACCCCAAGCCTAGAGGTGGTGGAATGAGGCATTGTTTGAGGTTGAGGATGGGGATGATGATTTCGATCATGACGATCACTTAAGACCGTAGATCTGAAAAATGCGTCCTCCAATGTCTCTTGGCGTTCGAGCTGGTCGTAAAGCTCTTCGGACATCCTTCGAAACTGCACCCAAACGGTCTCTCCCCGTTATGAGTGACTGAGGCCAAGATGTCAATTTCAAGTTGTAGACGTGAGTTTTTTCATATGTATCATTATGAATGAAAGAATATGTATATATATATATATATATACAAGGACGACGAAGACTGCTGAGTGTTGGTGAGGTATTGAGTAGCTCACATTTATGCTGAGTTAAGCTCGTCAATCTGGGGAACGATTTACCGCATTGGGGACAGACACTGAAAAAAAATAATTGGGACACCCAGGATTCAGATGGATCTGTGGGGCAAGTAGGTGTGGGATCAAGAGTCAGGAGGGCAGACTCAACTGTGGGTTTGAGTTGGATGAACCCGAACGAGGGAGCTGGTTGGCCTTTGGACGTTTGATGGACTTGCTCGTCTGTCGACGGTTCGAGTGAGCGCTCAGGTCTTCCTCCTTCCCGTCGAGCTTCTCATCATGGATCATAGGTTGAGGATGACCATTAATCTCGAGGGGTGAGATGGTAGATCTCTTACGCTTGAGAGCATGATGGGCGTAGGATGGAGTTTGCTGCTGGTGATGATAGGGATCGGGATCGTTGGATGAGGTGAGGGGGGAACTAGGAGGGTAGGTGGATGACTCGAAGGTGGTGAAGGTGAGTGAGGATGAGGACGGAGGGGATGGTCGAAGGAGATCGAGTGGATCGTGAGGTTTGAGGTTGGGATCATCGATGCTCCGGTGGTGATAGAGGTCAAGATGGGGCTCGGTTGGGTGCTTGGGTAGGGTGGGATGATGATCGGTGGTGGGAAGGAGGAATGAGTCCAAGTTGAGTTGATGGCAATCGTCGAAGGGTAGTGGAGTATGGTCGAGGAATGACGGATTTGAAAGTGGATGAGGGTGAGGTCGATCGAAGGGGATGATGGTAGGCGTACTACTAGATGGGCTCAGGTTGGATTCGAGGGGGTAATGATGATGATGATGATGATGATGATGATGATGCTGCTGCTGCTGCTGCTGCTGCTGCTGCTGCTGATTTGGGATGATGAGATCGAAGGGTAGGAGTGGACTGCTACTACTATGGCGCCTACTACTACTAGGACTACTAGGACTACTACTACTAGCCTTGTGATCGGGATCGATGGGATGAGGTGATGGTTGGGAAAGGTTGGCTAAGAATAGATGGTCTAGTGGTGACCATGAGCTCGTGGTGAGGTTGGATGGATGATAATCGATCGAGTGGTGATGGTGATCGGTGACTAGCTGGAGTGGTGATGATGATGATAGGTTGGTGTTGGAAGTGTTCTGGGTTGATGAGCATAGTGAGTGAAGAAGAAGATGATGATGTTGCTGCAGGATGGCCGTCGGATTGGAGGATGATTCTTGATGATGATCGAGGGTACAGCTAGTGGTGCTACTCTCGTTCGATTCGAATTCGAATGGGTTGTTGTTGTTGTACAACATCAGCTCCGTCGGGTGGGTGATGATGGACTTGTTGCTGCCCATCTTCATCCAATCGAAACTGATCGAGTCTAGATCCAAATCCCAGTCTTGGGGCTCATGATGAGCTCCTTCGGTTTCGATGGCCGCTCCCATCACTCCGTACTCCCGCCGAGGCTCATCAACATCGGTAGGGTATCGATCGATGGGATGGTGATCACCATCTCGATCGCTAGGATGGCCGCAAGCTGAGCTGGATGGTCTATACTCCTCCATCCTGCTCTGATCGATTGATGATGATGATGCTTCACTAATCAGTATCTTATCTTATTGATGATGATCACCAATCCCTCCTTCTCTCCCCTTTCGTCGCCCTGTCCTGGATTGAATCTCTTGACTGTAGATCAGAAGCCGACGTTTATCTTGGGCGTCTCGATGACTTGATGAAAATCAACTGGTAAGCTTAATGTTGAAGATGATATCCCTCGTTCTAACTCTCAACCTGAGATCTATCGACGTTTTCGAGACTAATGCGTCTTCTAATCCCTCCAGTCCAATCGATCGAAAGAAGTCTTGATTAGGATCTAGACCACTCGCTGATCATAATCCCATGTGATGAGTAGAGTGAGTGATCAAGTGGTCCCGACTGCTTTTTGCAAAGAACTCTCCCCTGAGAGCCTATCGATCCAATTCACCTTGGCTCTGCTTGACCTTCTTCAGATCGGAAGCGAGTTGGCTGGTCATCGATCGCAAGCGAGCTGGCTGGTCATCGATCGCAAGCGAGCTGGCTGGTCATCGATCGGTATCTTTTTCATAACCCTTGTGTCGGCTTGATTACCTTGGTACTCACCTACGTGTACCCTCCCTAGCTCTGATGATGACTGTCGAGCCGAATGAATTCACTTGATCAGCTCTCATTCGCCTTTCATCCTTCCTCCTTCTCCTCTCTCTCTCTCTCTCTCTCTCTCTCTCTCTCTGTCTCTCTGTCTGTCTCTCTCTCTCTCTCTCTATCTCTCTTTGTAGGGGTCCACTGAGCCAGGGTCGATATACGATGACCGATCCTGCGCTAGTAACCTAAAACCAGGGAGCCCAAGAGTCAGAGGTAAGACCTGTGGGTGTGGTTGTGATGGGTGTGAGTGTATGTAGAAACCTGAGGATCGATTGATGTATATTGTATGTACATACTTACTGACCAGGGTGGGTTGAGGCGATGATGAAACTGGGGATGGATCTCGATCGTGGCTTATCTATTCAAGTCGATTACGTGGGTGGGTGAGTGTGTGGCTTACGCCCCACCACTGACTGATCAAATCGAAATCGAGCGAGTAGTAAGCAATCGATGTTATTAATCCTCGATTTGGAGTGATTGAACTTGGTATCTATTTAAACATTGATGGGTCATCCACCACTCCACACCCATCACCACCAATGTATCCCTTCAACGGTTCTCTCGACTCCATTTGGATTCAGTCTATAGCTTGGGCTGGGGCTGGGGGGAAGGGGGGTAGCACGATGGCCATCCTCATCATCATCCCTCGTTGGTTTATTTATTGATTGATTTTTTCTCTCGATCCGGTCCTGGCTTCGCTGAGATCACGGGCTCATCTCTCCTGCCGGTGTGTATTCTCGAGGCTGACTGACTCAGCCTAACTAATCATTATCTTCTACCCAGTACGGTTAACCTGATCAAGAAGACCGTTCGCTATGACCCGGACGGCCGATCGGCTCGGAATCTGCTACTAAGTCCATACATATCTACGCTAGAATCGATGTTATGCGTGGGGCTGTCCAAACGTAATGTGCTCATACATATGCATCCAAGCCACCCTCTAGATCCATACATCGGCTTTCCATCTCATCGCTTGATCACCACCCCACCGACTGGGGCTTGCCCATGGATGCTTTCATCATACTCGCTACGATACACATTATACCCACCTATACCGTCGATCATCCGCTTGGCAATCAAGCCCGAGCCGGTCTGACCGTCGATCAAGAGGACAGCGCCCAGAGATGCGTTACTACACACACACCCACACACACACACACACACACTCCCTCTCTCTCTCTCTCTTTCTCTAATAACCATGGACATCTCGAGCCACCTGACTTACATAGCACTTTTTTCACACACAAACACCAACACACACACCCACACACACCCACACTGACAAGATAAGTACTTGTTTCACATACGTACATAGATGCATCTACGAAGCTGTGAACCAGTCAAGCATCCGACTCTTCACTCCGTTTGATGTCGATCTGGAAGATTCCTTCTTGATTTTCATCTCATCAATATCCAATCAGAAACGCACACACAAAAGGGACACCATCGCTGATTATACCCCCACAACGTATGCACTAAACAGTTAACATTTACTACAGTGATTTCTTGCCTTTTTTTTTAAAAAAAAAAAAAGGGGGGGGGGAGGCGGGGCTGTTGTTTGTATGAAGGTAAAAATTAAGGCCCTGTTCGGGCCCACACAAAGCGTCGTATACCGTCATTTGGTAAACGAGGTTAGCATCATAATCAATTTTGCACAAAATCAAAACCAACACAACCTTGTTTTTGGATCCAATGTGTTGAGCATCCACAAGTGACATATGGTGTCGAGGGGGGATGTGTCCAGCATCCATGAGCAATAGGGGGGAGGGGGGGATAAGTCAATAGTTGAGCGGATAGAGGCTGGAGGGGATGTGTAAATGCATACATGACGATATACAACACTTTGTGTGGGCCCAAACAGGCCCTAAGAATATAAATTCCCCCCCAGGTAAAAGTCAAATCTACCTGAACTGTTGTCTATTTATGTAAAAGATATATGATATTTCAAGCTTGTTTGGGCACCCACCCAAATAAGCCAATTTTTTTCTACAGTGCAATGGGCACCCCCTAAAGCCTGCTTGGCACATAGCCAAGCACAACTTGGCACACAGGAAAGGTTTGGTGGGTTGGGCCAAAGCTTGACTTGGCCAACACCCAAGCCAATTGGCCACACCCACCAAATCAATGATTGGGGGCCCTTTTTTTTATGTAAATATTTGTTTCCGTTCTTTGATAAACTTATAAATGTAATGACACATCATACAAAACTATCATCAACTGACTTGCATGGTCACTTGTTTTACATTGTCAGCACATTGATTCTATGATCCACTCCTTCATTAATTTCCTGCACTAGTCTCTTCTCATCATCTCCATCCCAAGTTGGCATCAAGCCTGGTGGGTGGGAAGAACTACTGAAGAAAGTGGCTAGTAGTACACTATTGACTGTAGTGCTAGTCACACCTCAGGATTCAACAAGGGGGAGAGGAGCCAGAGGGAGAGGAGCAAGTGAGGGGAGGGGGGGGGGAGTGCCAACAGCTTGGCCCCAGCCAATCAGAACTTTGGCTGTGTGCCAAGATCAACAGTGCAACCTGATGCATAAATCAAGCCCACTGGGCACACTCCAAAGCCCGCTGGGCACTGTGCCAAGTGGGACTTGGGAGTGTGTCCAGACAAGCTTGAAATACCATATGCAATGTTTTGTTGTGTAGATCCATGTTCTAGAATATTCTAGTATTATGTAGTTATGTATGTACATGCATAACTTATATTCATGAAATCCCACCCCCCCCCCCCCACACACACAAAAATAAATCAACCAGTAGGGACAATTTTTAAAAAAGCACAAAGCCAATAGAGATAAAAAAAATAATGGAATTAAAAACAGAGCAAAAAATTAGAATCAAAGAAAAAGGAAGAAAATAAACAAACACAAAGAAATCAAGAGGCTAAAAGGAACAAAAGAAATGATCCAGGAATTCTTGTTACTTTTTCTGCCCCAAAGCTTTGGTGAAGATATCCACCAGCTGTCCCAAGCCTTTTATCCACAAACCATCCAATGCATTTTGTTGCAGAAGCTCATTGATAAAATGAAATTCAGGATCAACTTGCCTTTTCATCTTCATACTTAAAAATTCAGTTGATATTTTTATTCCCACCTGGTTTTCCAATAGGATGACAGGCTTAATGTCACCAAATATTTTTCCCAACAAGGGATGATCCTGTTCCTGGCTGGGATTTATCCTTAATTCAAGATTCCTCATTTTGTGTTGATAATGTGTGAGTTGATTTGTTGCTGACCAATGAGCCTTCTCTGGTTTGAGTGAAAACAATTCCAGATAGTTAAACACAAAGGGAATATCAGGCCATTTACCCTGTACAGAATAAAGGAATATAACTGTCATACCTTGCACAACTGCAAACCAAACTGAGAGGCAAGGCCTAACCAAAAGGCTACAAAACCAACTGAAAGACCAGTTCACTTTGCAGTTGTTATGGCATCACATACCATTGTGTGAAAGTACCCCCAGGTTTAAGGGCACTTTGTCCCAAAGTGTGTATGGCTGGTGGCACTAACCCACTTTGCAGTTGTGGAGCCATATTCAGACACACTCCTGAATGTCATAAGGAGCCACCAAGACTTGGGATTCTTGCTTTTGACAGGCAAACAACCCAACAATTGTCACAGGAGCAAGCCACCTTGAAAAATTTGTCCTGATTGCAAATTGAACCCGCAACAGGTCTAGCCAGTTTACTGTCATACTATGATCAACTGCAAACCAAACTGAGAGGCAAGGCCTAACCAAAAGTCTATGAAACCAGCTGAAAGACCAGTTCACTTTGCAGTTGTTATGGTGTCACATACCACCGTGTGAAAATAACTATGCAGTGAAGATACACCCTTTTTGCCTTGGTGGACTCATAGAATTCAAGCAATGTATCAGCCAATGGCACCAATCTTGTCAGACACAATTTATCAGTGCTAATAATTTTTTAAACCAGTATGGGTTGCCTGAGTGCAAAGCCATTTATGTCTTGTCATATTTGGATTAAAACTATCAATGCTTCTATTGAATTGGGTTTATAGGCTCTCTGGTCTCCATGATTTGGAGTAAATCCCAAGGAATCCAGCCATTGCAGTGGCTATTTATAAACATGAATAGTATAGGCTCAGCAGTTGACAGATTTGGGATCTGCAGCACAATAGGAAAAAAATATGAGCCCAGCCTTTTTCCTAGTCTGGCAGAGGCAGAAAAAGGCTCAACATTGGGCAGATTCTAGATCATCAGTACAAAAAAATGCTGAGACCAATTCTTGCCTATTGTGGCAATCAAAAAGGGTTGCGGCAGAGGAAGTGGGAGCCAGCCACATTCCAAAAATTATGGAATTAGGGTATCAAAATTGGAAATTTATGTATACAGGTGCAGAGGAGCTTATGGCAAAGGCAAGCAATTGGCAGACTTCCAATTATGTGTTTGAAGATTGACTATGGGGTATGCAGGTGAGTTCCAGATAATGTATATTATAATTGGGCCAATAGGGCATGAAGTTTGTGGTGATATTTTATAGACACAATCCAGAAATGAACCACAGCTAGAAACAAATGAGGAGTGGACTTTCCCTCAACAATAATCAAGTGCAGAATCACCAAAAACAAAAGTGTGTTGAATTGATTTTCCATATTCTGGGAGCTGATTTGTCAGAACACAAAAGAACACTGGGTTTCCAAACATGGAAGCTGGACCAGTGAGAATTTTTTCTGGAAGACTATTCCCAAAATCGGACAAAGAAATCAATGGTCCAAGAGAGAATGTACAATTAAGCAATGGGAATGGGACTAAGTAGGGTTGAATTCAATGGGATGGCAAACAAGACAGAGTCAGTGATTGGGGGTGACAACTTGGAATACAACAGATCCTTGAGAGATTGCACCAGAGTTATGCGCAAAAGTTTCCAGAGACATAAGTAAAAAAGGGCCTGCAGACCAACACAGGAAATTAAATTTACAGTCTTTTCATAAAGTCAACAGATTTGGCAGGAGTTCCAGATGTACATCCTGAAACTGTAGGCGGGCAGTGGAAAGTAAGATGGAATAGGAAAATGGTTTTGGCCTTAATTTCTGTTTTATTTAATATATTAATCACAATTTTTTGAGTGGAAAAAATTCATCAAAGAAAGAACAGGAAAACAAGGGGTTAATATAGGGGAATCAAACTGATTACAATTATAATCTGTCACACAACCAACCCATGTACTATAGCAAAATCTCAGATGATTGTGAGCGCAAAGAGGCAAGGTTGAGTTCAAGGGGAAATGAAAGATAGCAAAGCTAACTGAAAAGTGAAAATGTATGGTTTGATGTCTCAAAAAAACAGCAAGAGGGATGAAATTGTTCCAATTTAAAGAAACTAAGGCAAAGCCTAATGTGATGACTTGAATTTAGAAAATGCAAGAACATATAAAATTAACTAACTGAGGAGGAAATCTTCAGGCAGAAGGTGTAGCCCTTATAAGGTAATCCAATGATGAATAGATAAAACCTGATGTAAAGTAATCTACAGCTAGAGAACAATGATGCAATGAATGAAAGGAATGGAATGAGAAAATGAAATTAACTGTAAAATTTTTTCCAAGGTCATAGAGTAAGTGCAAGACAATAGAGTGGGAATGTACATAAGCGTTGTGGAAACAAGAGGAGTGGAAACCCTCAAATTTGTCCTCAGGTTCCGGAAGTTATTCGTCTAAGCATCTGTAAGGGGATTGGATGCAATGAGTTTGAATAGAGAGGGTGATGATGATATATGATTCATGATCCAACCTGGAGTTGAGAGTGAGATATTTTTGAGTCCTCCCTCTCAACCCTAACCTAGGTACAACCACAAGAAACAAGATAGATGAAATATGACCCCAAGTACAGAACCCTAGCTCCACCCTAACCCTACCCTGTACCACCCACCCCGTCCAAAACCCTCCCTTTTGATATCACATACGTCCGGTTTGTTCTTCTCATGGCACAGCCCTCCGCTGGGCCCTACTTGGAGCCCCCAGGGTTTTATCCATCTGCGCTGTGGTGCTCTTTCATGGACGCGAGTTGGGAAAAGCTGCGTGCTGCACGCGGATTGGAAGGCTTGCACAGATCTGACAGATTGCGCGGATCAGAAAGCTTGCGCGGATCGGAAGGCTTGCGCAGATCGGAAGGCTTTCCCGGATTGGACGGCTTGCGCGGATCAAGCGGATCGCGCATTGCAAGACGCGCGGATTGGATCACGTGGGTACGCCCTGGATACCTGGAACGGGTTGTTGGGCGGACCCATCATGAGAAGGACAAACCAGCAGGCAACACAGACGGGGCATGGGGCAGGGGGAGGTGGAGCATGGGTTATGGGACAGGGGATGGAGGGATAGGGTTGGGCTAGGGTTCTGTGGCTTATGGGTTGTATTCCATCATTCTTGCTTACTTGCGGTTGTACTTAGGTTAGGGTTGAGAGGGAGGACTTAAATACTTCACTCTGAACTCCGGGTTGTAAGGGAGATCACATCAGATTATCATTATCACATCACTTGATCACATCAGATTGAATTGGATTGGAAAGGAAGGAATTCATCTTATTATCACTCTATCACACACTCTCTCTCTCTTGACCAGCTGAATCCAATTTCCTTATAGACGCTTTGATCAATAACTTCCCAAACTCGAGGACAACTTCAAGGGTGTAGCCCACCTCTGGTTTCCACATCTGGGGGTCTGGCCGGGAACAATATTTTGTCAAAGTCTCTTGAAGGTACTCACGGATGCTACCAACAGCCGCTTCTCTTCCTTCCTCCTCCCACGGCCTCTGTGCTACCCCATGGATTTACCCACATATTTGACTCAACATTGCGGAAGTGGAGTGATTCATCTCACGGTATGAAATGATTGCGGACTCTGAATGCGCTTCGGATTTTGAGAAGGCGCGCCATGTTTTCCTGTTCATCAAGGACGCGGAAGCGTGTCAGGACGTAGAGGAGATGGGAGGCTACCGGAACCTGGATTGGCCAACACTGAAGGCAAACATGCTGGCAAGATGGGGGAGGCGCGGTTCTTGCTTTTGGAAGGACAATCTCAAGCCATCCGTGGAATTGGATTACAAGGCAGGCGCGCGCGGCGGGATCCGGTTGCAAGCAGAATTGGATTATGCAGAGCTGTATTACAGGGCAGTGTGCGTTCCGGCCCCACCACCGGCAACCATCTCTTGGGCTAGCAAACTTGCGGAGGTGGCAAGGGGACTCAAGGCCTATCTGGAGAGTATTCAGTCTCCCAGCGCTTCTGCGCCCCCTGTGTGCGCAAATGGGGAGGACAACAACCGTTGGCGGACGGGATGGAGGGACCGGTGTGGTTTCAATTTATAGAAACGGATTGGGAACTTCTTTGCGGCTGCGTGCTCAGCATTGGAGGCAAGCAGGCTCAGCATTAGGGTATGCGGAGTGCTCAGCAGCAGCCACAGTTTGGCTCCGCACCTAGTGGACGGGTTGGGCTCAGCATTTAATGCGGCGTGGGCCACAATCCGCCCCGGAGATTGGATTCAGAAGGTAGTGCGCTTGACTAGGTTTGTGGGAGCGCCGGTTTGGATACATAGGGGCGGAGCAATCCGCGGGCTGTAAAGGAACGGATGGAGCGCGCGGATCATTCCGGATATTACCAGACACCCACAACAGGCACAGAAAGGCGCAGGGGGCTCCAAGTAGGGCGCGGTGCGAGGACCGCGTCATGAGAAGGACAAACCGGATGGACAGAACGGCGTACGGACGTTGGGGGGAGTTTGGTACGGAGGTGGGGAGAGGAGGCTAGGGTTTCTGTTTCTTTGTCATACTGTTATTTGGGCGTGTACTTAGGTTAGGGTTGAGGGGGAGGACTTAAACTCACTCTCAACTCCGGGTTGGGGAGGAGGAGAGGCATGGAATGCATGAAGAGAATCAGACCATCACATCATTGGATTGGATCACTCATCTCACCAGGAGATTAAAGGAACTCATACTGGATACACATCCAGGTGGAAATTTCTTAGGGTTGAAGGATTGGCAATTTCACTCTCTCTCTACTTTTCTTTATCTTTTTATCTCCTTATTTCTATCTCTCATTTCAAGTGCGACTCCGGCATCCCCATCTCCTTTCAAACGCAGGGAACCGTTAACTTCCGAACCTTGGGACAATTATAGGGGGATAACCTTTATTCTTTCCACACTGGACAGCAGATTCAAACGCAGAATTGGTTTCCCCAGTGGGGGCTAAGTACGTGTTGGGGAAGCGGGACTTGACAGAACCGGTGCGGCCTACTGACAGGAAGCGGGCAAGGACAACAGAACGGGAAATGGATGCTCCGTGCGGTTTGGGAATTGGCAAGCGGCGGATGGATCTTGCAAAGAAGGTAGACGCGGGGGCGGAAGAGACAGACCATGCTTTGGAGGATCACGACCCAAGCCGGACCTCTTTGACTGTGGGGAGCGCGCATTCAGAAATGGTAGTGGCAGCAACGGAAAGGACGGGGGCGGAATGGACGGACGGTGGGGTGGAGCGGAAGGATCAAGCGGTCACGCGCGGTCTGGCAGGCAGGGAGCGGTCAGAAATCTCTGGAGGGGAGAACAAGGCCGCGGGAACTGCAAAGGGCAAGGAATGTTGTGTGGACGGGGTGGGGGAGGAGAGGGCTGGGATTGAAAGGGTTTCAAAGCCTCTTTCCTCCTCCACGGCAGGTTGTGGTAAGGACGTCTGGGGGTGTTTGCTTTTTTTTGGGTTTTGCACGCGGATGGGCTTGAATCTCAAAGGATGCAGGAGGGTCTGGGCGGCGGGAGGTGCACCTAGGTGGTTTGGGACAACAATTTGCGTTTGGAACCTGTGCGGGATTGGTTGAGGCAACGCGCCGTGGATCTGGTGATGAGTATAGGGGGCGCGGTTGGCTGAGGACAGCGGAAAAGTTGGGGGGGAAGCTAGCGCGGGGTGGAAGTTTGGAGTTGGGACGCAGGACGCGGGCTCAAAAAAAAAAACAACTTTTTTTCTCTTGTTCCTTCTTATCTATTCATTCTTCCTTTTCTTTTTTTTTCTCTTCCTGTCTCTCTCAAGGATTGCATACGCGTGCTGGCGTGTTGAGGTCTCCCCATGTACTCTTGCGGATACTCTCACTGGCGCAGATTTCTCACTTTCAGACTCTCACTGGCGCAGATTTCTCACCTTTGCCAATTTCTCTCACTGGCGCGGATCTTCTCTCTGCAAGGCGCGGTTCTTATTCTCTCTAAGGGACTCACAAGCTTAAAGGCTACTCAATCGTGCGCAACGTGTGTCTTTTTGCGTATAGGCGCTGAATACAAAGGAGAAAGGATAGGAGAAGGAAAGGAAGGGAGGGGGGGCAATCCATCTAAGTTGGTCCAGCTCTCATCATCTTCACCACGTTGAAGCGAGCCGCGGCAACCAAGTTGCGGAATGAGGCCAGAAGTTTGCGCTGGGAGTCGGCGTCATGACCATGCGGTGCGGCTAGGAACCTCCGGAGGAGTCCATCCGCGTCAAACCTTGCAAGTGGGACAGCCGGAACAATTGGAATGGAGTCCGGGATCTTGGGTAGTGTACTCGCTGGCAAGGAGTGGGGTAGTCGCAAAGAGTGGGGGAGGGGGTGCAACTATGGAAGGTGAGATGGTGGGAGATCTCTGGGGACATAACTCAAGTTGGGGGGGGATGTGGTGCTCTTTCATGGACGCAATTTGGGAAAGGCTGTGCGCTGCGGGCTTGCGCGGATTGGAAAGCTTGTGCGGATTGGAAGGCTTGCGCAGATTGGAAAGCTTGCGCGGATTGGAAGGCTTGCGCGGAATGGATGGCTTGCGCGGATCAAGCGGATCGCGCATTGCAAGACGCGCGGATTGGATCACGCGGGTATGCCCCAGATACCTGGAACGGGTCGTTAGGCGGATGCATCATGAGAAGGACAAACCAGCGGGCAACACAGACAGGGAATGGGGCAGGGGGAGGTGGAGCATGGGTTACGGGATGGGGGACGGAGGGATAGGGTTGGGCTAGGGTTCTGTGGCTTAGGGGTTGTATTCCATCATTCTTGCTTACTTGCGGTTGTACTTAGGTTAGGGTTGAGAGGGAGGACTTAAATACTTCACTCTCAACTCCGGGTTGTAAGGGAGATCACATCAGATTATCATTATCACATCACTTGATCACATCAGATTGAATTGGATTGGAAAGGAAGGAATTCATCTTATTATCACTCTCTCTCTCCCTCTCTCTCTCTCTCTTGACCGGCTGCTTCCAATCCCCTTACAGATGCTTTGATCAATAACTTCCAGAACTCAAGGAAAACTTCAGGGGTGTAGCCCACCTCTGGTTTCCACAGCGCGCGTCTGCGGATCCCGCAATCTGTGAGTCAGCCTGTGCTTATGACTGCTGTGGTGTCGTATTTATAACCTTGGGTCAAGAGCTGCATTGCGGGCTGCATGCTCAGCAGTTGGGTAGGTCGGGCTCAGCATTTGGGTGCGCGCGGTCTCAGCAGTGCCTGCTGAGGGCTCAGCAGTGCCTGCTGAGGGCTCAGCAGTGCCTGCTGAGGGCTCAGCAGTGCCTGCTGAGGGCTCAGCAGTGCCTGCTGAGGGCTCAGCAGTGCCTGCTGAGGGCTCAGCAGTGCCTGCTGAGGGCTCAGCAGTGCCTGCTGAGGGCTCAGCAGTTCCTGCTGAGGGCTCAGCAGCAGCCGCTGCGGGCTCAGCAGTAGGAATTGCGGGGCTCAGCACCAGGTGCGGGTTGGGCCTACTCCAAGGGCGCCGGGGCGCGACCTGCCCAGGAAATGTGGACCAAGTGATGGAGCTGGCCCGACCAAGCTTGCGGGTGGCTAGTCCAGAAAGCAAGGGCAGGGTGATCGGGGGTTAGGCGCGCACGGGCCGACCTGTGGACGGCAAGGTCCGCGGAGGTGCGCGGGTGGGGGGGCTCCAAGTAGGGCGCGGGGGAGGGCTGCGCCATGAGAAGGACAAACCGGGCATACGTTGATATTGAGGGGCACAGGATATGGGGCAAGAAATGGAGGGGTAGGGTTGGGCTAGGGTTCTGTGCTTAGGGGTTGTGTTTCATTGTTCTTTTGCCTTTGTGGTTGTACTTAGGTTAGGGTGAAAGGGGGGGGGATCCAAGTCCTCACCCTCAACTCTGGGTTGGGTCATCATCTATCTATCTAGGGATCAATTGATCTATTGGAGAATGAAAGGAAAGGAAGAGGAAGGATTGGAGGAAGGAGAATGCATCTCATTATCTCTCTTTTATCTCAATACACTTAAGAACTCATTGCATCCAACCTCCTTACAGACGCCTAGATCAATAAATTCCAGACTTGCGGACAACTTAGGAGCATAAATCTCCTTTGCCTTCCACACCGCGCAAACCTTGGATCCCGCAATCCGTGAGTTGGCCCGCGCTTATGCCTGCGCAAACCTCACCAGTGCGTATAAAACCTGATTGCCACGCCCTTGCCTTCCAGACTAGCCCCCCGCAAGCTTGGTTGGGCAAGCTCCATCACTTGATCTGCGTTCCCTGGACGGGTTGCAGCCGGCTCCCCCCCAGAGTAGGCCCGACCCGCACCTGGTGCTGAGTCTTGCAATCCCTGCTGCTGAGCCCTCATCCGCTGCTGCTGAGCCCGCAGCAGGCACTGCTGAGACCGTGCGCACCCCAAATGCTGAGCCTGACCTACCCAACTGCTGAGCGCGCAGCCCACAACGCAGCTCCCAATCCAAGGTTATAAATAAAACACCACATCACCCCCCAAGTTGAGTTCTGTCCCCAGAGGTCCTTCCATGACTACATCAACCCTACCGCACTACCAGACCACCCCAGCTGCTAGCCCCTCCCCTCCTTCCAACTTCCCCCAACACTATGATCTTCTGCAATTTCTGCGCCCGGAATGGGTACGCATGTTTGGTTGTTCCTGGTCAACGCCCCTGAAGCGCTTGCCGTCGCGGCCACCGCCGCTGCTTGCTTAGCAAGGGAATGCCCCAGCCTCCCCCTCAATCCGGCTCCCATTCCCGCCCGCGCAAGGGGGCCCGTCCGGACCCGTTTGTGGTATTGGACGATGAAACCATCTTGGAGGACTCGTGGACACCACCCCTCACCCAGATGGCTTCCAGAAAGGAGTCAACCAGAGGATTTAGTTCTGCTTTGGTAGTAGAATGGGTGATGTTGCGCTGGCGGTAGCTGCTCCAAGAAATGAGAGAATTCAAAAGAAGGGATAGGTGACCAGATTGAGAGCGCCTTGTATCTAAATCATTGCTCCAGGTCGCGTCACTGAAACATTGGTTTTGAGTGTTGGTATGATTTATTTGCAGGGTGAGTTTGAGATCTTTTGTTGCTTTAAAGTACTTCCAACATTGTTTGACCTCCCTCCAATGGCAAATTCCAGGCTTTTTGCATAATCTTGCAAGGATCAAGACTGCAAAGCTTAGATTGGGACAAGTCAAACATGCAATATAGTTTATGAGAAAGATGGCTGAGCAATAATTTATATTCAAGGTCTTGAATTCTTTGTGTTTTTTGTCAGTGGCCAAAGAAAGATTGACGTTGGCAGTAAGAGGAATTGTGGATGGTTTACACTCAGTCATTTTTAATTATTCCAATCTGTGTTCAATGTGTTTGGGTTGAGATAAGAGGATTTTGTTTCCAATACGTTTGTATTTCATTCCTAGTATCATTTTGGGTTTGTGATGACTGGAGTTTGGAAAGCATTCAAGGAATTTCTTCTGGAACTCATCTCTGAGACCAACTAGGATAAGATTGTTGACATGAAAGAAAAGAACAGAATTTGAAGCAGAATGAATATACAAACATGGGTCAGATATGGATTTGTGAAAGCCCTGCTCCTGGATCCACAAGGTGAGGGTTTGGAACCAGTTTGTGGGGGCTTGCTTTAGACCCTAGAGTGATTTTTGCAGAATGAGAAACTTGAATTATTGATTAGAGCCTTTGGGTCTTTTAATGATAACCTTGTCTGACAGAGGGGCGTGTAGAAACACACTCTTTACATCAAACTGAGAAATAGGGAGCAAGTGAAACAGTCCAAAAAGAAGAGCAATTCAAAGAGAGGCAGCTTTTCCTGTTGGGAGAAGGTTTCTTGATAGTACAAGCCATAGATTTGGTCAAAACCTTGCACGCAGAGTCAACTCTTGTAAACAAGCGGGTCGCCATGGCAGTTGTCCTTGATTTGATACACCCACGTAGTATTGAGAGGATTTTCAGGTTAAGGACCATCATAATCCTCCCATACATTGAGGGCTTCAATTCCATTCATTTCAGCGTCCATAGAGGATTCCAACTTCAAATGATCAAACATTGTTTGGCTTGTTTGTATGATTGAGGCACAAAATAGTGGTGATACCCGTATTGCTTGGGGGGATTTAAGCTTGATCAATTGCAAAGCGAGTAGCATGGGATGAGTTGTTCAGTGATTTCAGTAGAGGGATCAGACTCTGAGTCAGATTCCACATTATTTGGAGAGTCGGGTGAAGAATTAGAGGAAGGCGCTTGTTCTCTGGTTGGAGAATTAGAGGATTCAGCATTGGCTGGTGGATTTTGAGAAGAAAGGTCAAGAGGAGAGAGTAAGAGATTGTCATTGAGATAAATTTGAAGCTGATCCACATGAGAACTAGATATCAAGGGAGCCTGGAAGGAATTGGTATTTTTGAGGAATTTTACGTGTTTGGAGGAGATAATTGAATTGTCAGGTTTCAAAATTTGAAAGGACAAGAAATTTGGGTTATAACCCACAAGGGTACCAGGAAGCCCTCGGTCTTTGAATTTTTCACCGCGATTAATCTTGTTGTTGAGGTAGGCAATCTTGGATCCAATTGGGTGGAAAAAGGACATGGGAAGAGATTTGCCGGTAAACAGTTGATGCGGAGATGGGGAATTTGGAGACTTACAAATTTGGTTCAAGGAAAGAGAAGCAGCCTTGACTACTTCCGCCCAAAGATTGAGCAGTAATTTGGAGTTTTGAAGAATTGCCCTGATGGCTTCAGTGAGAGTTTGATTATCTCTTTCAACTTTGCCGTTGTGTTCATGGTGGTAGGGTTCTGAAATGAGGTGCTGGATAGAATTGATCTTGAAGAAATCTTTAATTTCCAAGGATGAAAATTCTCCGCCACCATCAGTGCAGACGGTAGCAGGAAATATATTTTCTTTTTGCTTCTTGTGTTTTAGAATAAGCTTGAGTTGAAGGCAGGCGTAAGACTTGTGCATAAGAGGTATTGCACAGATGTAGCCCAAAAAGTTATTGATGACGGTCATGATGTAGTTCATGTCATTGCAAGATGAAGGATTAATTGGGCCAATCAAATCTATGTGAAGTTGTTTAAAAGGCCTTGTTGATGGACTGGACGTAGCTTTGAATGAGGATTTGGAAATTTTGGAGAAGACACAGTCTTTGCATTGAAAGTCAGAGAGAGCTTGGGTGGAAAGAGAAGGGAGTAGATTTATGAGACGGTATGGACTGGCATGTCCAAAAGATTGATGTAGGAACAAGATGGAATTGAGGTTTGAATTGTTGAGTGATAAGTGGCACAACTTATTTTTGTTTCCAATTTGAGAAGGTGTGTTAAGAAAAAAAAGATTCTTGTGGATGAATCCAGTGAAGGCCAGCTGAGAGTCAGCGAAAAGAGAGAATTTATTTTTAGAAGAGGCAAGTGAGCACTTCTTGGTGGAGATAAGTTCACCGGGACTGATCAAATTGACCACAAAATCAGGGACAAAGAAACAATTACTCAAAGAGACGGAGGAACCTTTCCAGGTTAATTTGACTGTGCCGTTCCCCTTAATGGGGAGTTTGGCGTCCTTCTTCCCAGTGTTGATGAATTTGTCGCCAGTGAGCTCATGAAGATGCGTAAAGAAATCTCAGGAGTTGAACATATGGCATGAGGCGCCTGAATCAAGGATGATTTGATTTAAAGGATTGATGTCTTCAATCCACGTGGTGAGAAGTGACACATAGTGAGCAACCTCCTTGGCCTTTGATTGAGAGTTGAGTTGCGCTCTCCAACAAGCTTGAGATTCCTTCCACCAGTTGGGAGCAAGATTCTTGTGAAGATGCCAACATTTACTTTCAGGATGGTCTGGAGATTGGTGATTGTGATATCCCTTTCTACAGCAAAGTTCAATGGGGACAGGTTTCTTGGGTGGTCAAGAGGAAACAAGAGCCATGTTGCTTAGCTTACTTTCTTTGGATTTGACTTTGACTCCATTCTCCAGTTGAGTGAGGTGGTTGATAACAAGATCCAGAGTAACAGTCTTATCTGAATTCATAATTTGTTGCCAAAGGGAATGGAGTGATGGGGGAAATTTGAATAAAATGAGGTACAAGAGAATGTTGTTGGGTAGATCAATTCCTACGTTGGCCATCTTCTTAACGGAAATTTTAGTTTTAGTGATAAAGAGGTTAATTGCATCGGGTTTGAACTTTTGATAGAGGAATTCATTGAACACACGGGCTCTGTTGGCGGTTTAGGAGGATGCGAATTTTTCTCTGATGGTTTGCCAGAGGAGTTGAGCTGAAGAGATGTTTGAGGAATTAACCACATTGTTGTGAGTTATTGAATCAATTCAAGAGAGAAGAATGACTCTGGTTTCCATGTCATCTGTTGCGCTGAGATTTTTAGAGTCATCTTCTAAGGCTTCCTTTATTCCTTTGAGCTTGAGTAACATGGACATTTTGTCCTTCCAGATAGAGTAGTTCTTGTCTGAGAGAATGGGTACCGCTTTGAGATCTGCCTTGAGAATGATCTGTTGGAAGCCATTGTTTCTGGATCCCTCCATGGCTTCAATTAGGTTTGTCGGATTGAGTTCGGCTTTTAACCATGTTGAATTGTTAAAGAAGATTCAAGAATTCAAGAACAAAGAGGGCTAAGAACAACAAGACATTAGTTAAGAGAAATGAGATAAATAAAATAAAAGAGATTTAAGTGGAAAGAAAAAGAGAATTCATTGAAAAGAAGAAACCAACATCCGGCTATAGAATGAATTGAGAAATTCAACAAGATTGAGTGATTTTGGGTTTTTGGAATTGGAAGAGTCACAGGCAGACGGAAATGATGAACTTTAGGAAGAAGTTTTAAATAGAAAGTCAGACTTCTAAGAAAAAGAAAGAGATCATGATGAGTTCAGATATTACTAGTCAGGTCTTGTTGAAGGATAAACTTGAGAAGTGATGTTTGAGTTGATTTGAGTTGAGCATTGGAAGGTATTGGGAAAAATAAATAAAGAAACAAAGAATCATGAAAGAAGAAAATATAAAAGAAGAAAGATAGAGATTTCATCAAGTGAGATTGAGTTTTTGGTATTGAGGTTTGTGTACGTGGAAGGTCCTTCCAAGTTGTCTGGCATGGAAATTCGGAGTAGAGAAGTAGAACAAAAGGGGTGAACATTGGCGTGAAAGAGGATAAGATTTGTGACATTGATTGAGGTTGCGCGGATGTTTTTGATGTAGCTTGAGAAGCGTGGATGTGACATTGAAGAGAAAAAGAAGGATAGCAGTGAACAGGGAAAAGAGCAAGAAGAAAGAGAAAAGGAGAAAAGAAGAGACGGGAGACAGTAATTTATTCAACAGATCCTCCTCCAGCTCCTACTCCGGTCCCTGCCCTGGCTCCTCTTCCAGCCCCTCCCCTGGCTCCAGCCCCTGCCCCAGCTCCTGCCCCTGCCCCTTCCCCGGCTCCCCAAGGCACACCTCCACTGCCTGCATCACCCATTGTTGTCTTTTTGTCGCCTCCTGTTGGACCAAGCCCCCCAGATGGTCCTCTGGAGGCCCCCTCCTCACCAGTCCCGCCTCCCCCCAGCCCCCCCAAGATCCCAGAAATCCCCGTTGTTTTGGCACTCCCGGCAGCCGGATTTGAGATCTTTGCTGAAAGGTCAACCGCAATGCTCCCCGACTTCCTAGCAACCCCCGGCGCAAGCTTTTGGCGTCTTTCCGGGCCTTAATGGCGTTGTTGCGGGCAGACATGGAGGAAATGATGAGAATGGCTTAGACGCATCGCCCCCCCTCTCCCCCATTCCCTCTTTCCTCCTTTTTCATTTTACTGCGCTTCCCCTGATTAGAGAAATACATGTCTTCTGCACGCCATAAGTGAGAATGAGAGTGATATGGAGATCTGCGCCTGTGTCCTGGTGAGAATGAGAGTGAGATTGAGATTTGCCCCTGCGTCCTGAGCCAACAAAGTTTGCCAGAAGGTAACTGGACCGCCCCAGCCAAACTGCCACACAGTTCCCCGTACCCCTCCTGCAACAAACAGAACCACCCTCCACCAGCGCGTGCACACAGTCATCCAAGAGAGGAAAAGAAGTTAAGGAAACCAACACTCTGGGGTGTCTAGCTGTTCCAGCTGTGAACTGGCTAGGACACCTCCTCACCCAATCAGACCTGTCCCATACGTGTCCCACGCATACTCCGCGCCCATTACGTTGTAGGAGAAGACAAATGATACAGAGAAGGCAGAGAAAAGAACCAAACCCAAAGAGGAAACCAAACCCAAAAAGAAAAAGTTTATTTTTTTTATTTTTTTTTCTTACACCGGGCCTCCGCTCCTTGTCCCGCATTACCCAACCGCGGGGCTTGTACTTGCGTTTACGGACCCTTCTCGCACCGCGCCAGCATCCCTGCAACCAATCATAACGGAAACCAGTACCAACTCGCCAAGCAATGTATTCAATAAATAAGAAAACAAACATTCTGGGGTGTCTAGTTATTCCGGCTGTGAACCGGCTAGAGCACCCCCTCACCAAATCAACCTTTTACCCTACTTGCCTCCCCCCGGCTTGACAGCTGTCCCCAGCGGTTTGTAGCCTCTTTCTCCTTTGAGGCAGCACGTTGCGCATGGGCTCCTCCTCAGCCAAAGAGCCCAATTTTTCTACCAATCCTGAACCAACGGCACCGTTCCCTGCGTCCGCGCTATTGCCAGTCGTCTTGTTGAAGGAGGTGGAGCCGCATGCAAAGAAGCACTTCACGTGCAAAGCTGCGGCCTTCCATTTGAGCAGCGCCCCGTCCAATTCCTCAAGCTGATAACTCCCGCCCTCAAACTTGGATGCCACGCAGAAGGGGCCGTTCCATTGGTTGGCAAAAATCTTACCCCACTGGGACTCCAGACTCCGGTTGTACAGCAAGACCAAGTCCCCCTTCTGCAATGGATCCTGGAGGCAATGGGAACAACGCTCGTCCCAATAGCAGACTGACACCATCCTAGTCTTCTGCAATCTTTCTGCGGCCTTTTCCAGGGTCTTGTCCCATTGGAGAAGCTGTTTGGCGCGCGCCTCCACAAGCTCTGCGGAGGTCTTCACCTTCCACCAGTCCACGCCCAAGAAGGTTTCCAGCTCAATGTCCACCGGAAGCACCGGAAACTGTCCATAGAGAAGTTCATAAAGCAAGTAGCCTGTTGAGCATTTGAGCAAGATCCTGTCCACAAAGAGGACCACCAGAAGGGCCTCCTGCCACCGCTTGCCATTCTCACCGCACATCTTTACCAGGGCATCCTTGATAGGCTGATGACCGCATTGGATCATCCCGGAGCCCTCTGGATAGTAATCTGTGAACCTCCCAAACCTAGCTCCACAATTCTGGACCAGCTTCATCAAACAACCCCGGAACTCCGCGCCTCTGTCAACGGTGACCAGGCAAAGCAAAACGTACCGGGAAAACCAATCTTCCTCTAGAAACTGAGCAACCTTCTCCGCCAACAACTTCACCAGAGAAAAAGCCTTGACCCAACCTAATAGATTGTCCCGTGCAACCAGCAGGTACGCAAACTTTCCCGCCTTTATGTGGACCACGTTGAGGGAGACCTGCCCAAACAGCGCCTCCTCCCCTGTAGGGTGACCCACCTCCCTGGGCAGCCTAGAGCTCCGCCGTTGACACGCTTTGCAAGACTTCACCCATTCACGCACTGCGCACACCACACCCGGCCACCAGAACCTTGCTTTCACCTGCCTCCGCGTTTTGATCTTTCCCCGGTGGCCAAGGTTGTTGTGAAGACACCTCAGAATCATTTCCTGGTCCTTCCTTGATGTTGCAACCACCAAAGGCACTGGGGTACTCCGCCACCACAGCTGCCCTTCCTGCAAGTAGAAGTTGTTTGTCCGCCGCTTTGCGCATCAAATTAACGCCCCTGACGTACCCTTGGGAAACCAAAGATCCTGCAAAAAGGAGCACAAGGTTACGTAATGCCCGGACTGCTGCAGAGGAAGGATGACCTCTGCCTACACCATACCTACGGGGATAACCGGAGACTCCACGTCCAGGGGTTCCGCCCCCTCAAACGGGTCCTCCCATGGATACTGCAACAGCGCGTTGGGCATTGTGAACGCCCTCCCCGGAACATGAACCATGCCAAAAGTGAAGAGCCAAAGAAACACCACCCACCTAGTCATAGGAGCGTTTGGCAGCGTTGGAGAATTGATCATCTGTGCCAGGGCCTCTGCATTGAACAACAGCTCAAAGTGTACCCCCCAAAGCAGGTGCTGAAGCCTCTGCATGATTTTGGTGACTCTGCATAATTCCAGCTTTGGCTGCAAATACAAACTCTCCGTCACGGTAAACGTCACAGACTTTTAGAGGACTCGCCTGTCCTTAACATCCTCTTCCTGCTTCAGGACGCCGCCCGTGCCAAACTTGCTAGAGTAAACGGCCAGGCAGATCCCTCCTGTGTTGTAGTCAAGGTCCAGGAGGACAATGTTGCGGCCCACAGTCTCCTTGAGCTTTGCAAAGGCAGCATCAAACCTTTCTGTCCATTCCCATGCCGCGCCCTTCCATGTTAGCGCCCACAGCGGACTTGCAACTTCCGCAAACCGCTCAATGAACATGCAGACGTAACTGCACAGTCCCAGGAATTGGAGCATATGCAAAGGCATCCGCGGGGTTGGCCATTTGAGGAATTTGTTCCATTTCTTTGCGACAATTCTCCTGCCGTCAAAAGCCACCACATGTCCTAGCACTTCTAGCGCCGGAACAAAAACTGCCAACTTACTCCCCAAAACTGTAAGCCCTTCCTCTTCAATTTGGAACAAGACCCGCTCCAGCGTCTGCGCATACTCCCAGATGAAGCGGAGGATCTTTGGGGCTTCCTCTAACACCGCACCCCCGTAATCTGTCTTTGGTCCCTTGATGCCAGCCTTGTCAATGAAAATCAGAAACCCTTCCGGAATGTTGTCCCGCAGAATCCACATCATCTGGGACTGATAAACTGCCACCAAGTTTGTTGCGCCCTGCGGCAACCGCGTTAGCTGCATCCTCCACAATCCTGTCTTGAACGCGGTCAACAGCCGCGAGTTGGGATGGAGCTTGCACTGATCATACCCCCCCATTACATCAACCAATCCGTAACATGCGCGCCCTGCCATTGATTCCAGGAACTTGTCCACATGCGGCCGCAATCCGGCGTCCCGGATGGCGAATAAGTTAAGCCGCTGCAGGTCATGAACAATCCTAAGCAACTTTCTGTCCTGTTTAACAACCGCAAAGATTGGGCTAGATTATCTCAATGTGGACTGCTTGTACAACCCCATCCTCATGCGCTCCCAGACCAGTTCCAAAAAGGGTTCCCGCATGGTCCGAGGGATTGGAATTGGCTTGATCTGCCAGGGCTTGTGCAGCACCGTGGGGATCACATAGGGATCACTCCGTCAACCCAAAATTAAGAGCCTTGATCTGCTCATCCGTGATCCGCGCCGACCTTGTTACCCACCCGGACTTCTTCAATGGACTTACCCAGGGGTCCCCAGACCAGGAGATTTGCCTTAGAGGCCCATTCAGTCCCTGCGGCATTGGCTCATTCCGGGGCCAAACCTTTTGTGACACAGGCTTGTACCTTCCCACGTTGCACCTGACCATCCTTATGCGTCCACCATTGTCCTTGTGATTCCTGGAAATAATCAACCCGCAGCTCTTGCCTTTTCTCACAAGCATGGCACTATGGTAGGGTTTTTGAAACACAGTAACTTCCGATGACACATACTGAGGAAGAGGACTTACTTCTGCCTCCTGCGCCCTCCACACGATTCCTTCCCCCTCCTGCTCCTTCCTAGTCAACCGCCTGCACAAAACCGGAGCCTGTCCCACACGGAACCCCCGGTTGACTAGGCAAAATCTTCCGCGGGGCAACCCTCACGGTCATCCCCCTGTTGGATTCTGCCTCTTTGCCAGCTGACGCTGGCTGCACCCATTTTCCCTTCCCGTGGTTGCAGATTGTCATCTCAAACCTTTCCCCAGACGCGTCTTCCACTGTCAGTGCCTCCGTCCATTCCTCCTTGTTAAACACCATCTGGGCCCGGAACCCAAACATGAACGGTCAACCCAAAATTATGTTGCTGCACCCGACCAAGAGAAACAAAAGCAACTTGCAGACCTTTGCAACCTCCACCTCCTCTTCCTCCACCACCCTGTCCACACAAAATTCCCCTCCATTGAGCGCCCGTAATCCCACAGCGCACTTCCTTCAAACCAGCCCCAACTCATCCACCAATTTTGACGGGAGCAGATTGACCATTGACCCACTGTCCGCAATTTCCCACACCTTCCTGCCCGCAATCTTCATTGAGACATAGGAAAGAGGCACCAAAACGGCTTTGGATTGGCACAACTTGCATTCCCCTTCCTCCCCCGCGGTTTTCACGCGCTGCACCATTGCCTGAACCCTGCCGCCCCCATGCTCCCTCAGCTCCTGAACCATTTCCTTGAAAACCACGGGGGAGACCGCAGCCAGCTCCCATAGCATGAGGGGTATTGGTGCCTTGCTCCCCATCACCCGTCGCACAGTTTCTGAGGCCTTCCTCCTTCCTCCGGAACTGGTCAACAGCCCGTTGCCTACCGGCCCTTGCGTACCAGTTTTTGGGGCCTGGGTTGATGGCCACTCTCTGACATCCACATCCATCTTCTCCAACACAATCCTCTTGTTTGCCGCCAATGCCCTAACCTCCACCTCCACACGCGGAGCTTGCCACGTATTGGGCCCGGTGACAATCCCAAGTGACACCCAAGCGGCCCCTGCGGGCCGGGATCTTGCCCTAACCTGTTCCACCAGGGGTGGCTGACCGGCCCCCAGATCCACCAGCTTGCCTGTTGGGAATATGTAAGTCGCCCCGGACGTGCAGACCAACCCCTTGTCCATGTCCTTGATCAGTTCCGCGCAACCAGACTTCCAGTGGCCTTTGTTGCTGCAAGAGGTGCACATGCAAACCAAAAACCCGCTTGACGGCCCGCTAATGGGCTGGAAGCCCCCCCCCATGTGAGGCGGCACTCCGCCCGGAGGAGGAGGAGGTGGAGCCTTTATCCAATTCAGAAGTATCCGTAGGTCCCGTAACATATCTGTTACCTTGTTCACTGGTACTTCCATTGACTGAAAAGGGGCTGCCAACGGCTCTGTTGCTGATGGGCCCGTGGGCAGTACCTGCGTCGGAGCCGGAGTGGAAGAGGCCTTTGGTTTCCTTGAAACCGTTGGGAACAACCTGGACGTATCCTCAATCAGTTCTTCCAAATTGATCTTTCTCTCTACTGTCTGGTTGATCACGCTTAGGTTTGGAAGAAGCGTGACACTCCAATCCACTGACCGCAATAGCAACCTGTGTTCAAATAGATACCGCTGGACCCACGCACAAAGTTGCGGCGCAAGCCCTCCTAGAAACACCCGCTTCATTGCCCCTGCTTGACCCGCTACCACCTGGTTCTTCTCTAGGTAGCTGTAGATGCGGTCAAACGTAGATTTGTATTTGGAGAAATCACTCCGTGTCCGCACCCCACCTTGCACAATTGCCTCTGCCGCCGCCCGCTCAAAGTCCATCTCCCGGAAGCGGGGCTCACGCTTCTCCCACCTTGCCATCATCTTGTCCAGGAGCCTTTCCCAGTCTTGAGCCTTGTAGCCAGACATATCCTCCACATCCCGGAGTTTATTCTTGTCTGTGATAAAGAGAACAACTGTACAGACCTTATCCTTGCCCATTGCTTGTTTGGAGTCCGCAATATCCTCAAACCTTGCCAGAAAGCACCCAATATTGGCGGTGTCAAACTGGAGATGAGGGAAGATCTGCGGCCTAAGCCATACGCATTGCAGAACCTCAGCCGCCTCCAAAGGCTCCGACTGAGGAGGAGCAAAACCGCTGGACTGAGTAGTTGGTGGTGGTGGAGGTGTTGGCCCGCCAGCTCCCAACCAGAGAGGGAAAAAAGGTGGGACGTTTGATCCTGGAGTAGTTGTTGGCAACATTTCACCCGCTAGCTTTGAGAGACCTAGACAAAAGATTTTTCCCGGCCAGACCCCCAGATGTGGAAACAAGAGGAGTGGAAACCCTTGAAGTTTTCCTCAGGTTCCGAAAGTCATTGGTCTAAGCGTGTTTAAGGGGATTGGATGCGATGAGTTTAAGAATAGAGAGGGTGACAATGATATATGATTCATGATCCAACCCGGAGTTGAGAGTGATGTATTTTTGAGTCCTCCCCCTCAACCCTAACCTAGGTACAACCACAAGAAACAAGATAGATGAAATATGACCCCAAGTACAGAACCCTAGCTCCACCCTAACTCTACCCCGTACCACCCACCCCGTCCAAAACCCTCCCTTTCAATATCACGTACGTCCGGTTCATCCTTCTCATGGCGCAGCCCTCCTCCGCACCCTACTTGGAGACCCCCGGGTTTTATCTGTCCGTGCGCGTCCGCGGATCCCGCAATCCGTGATTCAGCCCATGCTTATGCCCGCGCAAACCTTGGATCCCGCAATCCGTGAGTTGGCCCGCGCTTGTGCCTGCGCAAACCTCCCCAGAGCGTATAACCCCTGATTGCCCCGCCCTTGCCTTCCGGACTAGCCACCCACAAGCTTGGTTGGGCCGGCTCCATCACTTGGTCTGCGTTCCCCGGGCGGGTTGCTTCCCGGCGCCCCCCCAGAGTAGGCCCAACCCGCACCTGGTGCCGAGCCCTCATCTGCTGCTGCTGATCCCGCAGCAGGCACTGCTGAGACTGTGCGCATCCCAAATGCTGAGCCCAACCTACCCAACTGCTGAGGGTGCAGACCGCAACGCAGCTCCCAATTTGAGGTTATAAATACAACACCACAGCATAATGGGAAAGGAATGGAGGGAATGAAATGTGAAGACAATGCAAATGAATCAATTTAATCATGCAGGTAAGGGAGCTAGTCCATTGGTGGAACTATAAAGTAGGTGTGGCTATCTATGCGTAGGTGCAAACTAATTTAGCTGCATGACAAAGAATGGAAGTCTGAGGGCTTGAGATAACCAATGGTAGAGGAGAAAAGTTCAAATTGATGGTTGACCTGATTGAAGTTAACTTCAAAGATTGCAATTATAGACTGAGTTTCCAAGATTTGAATGTCATTTGCGCAAGGCAGATGTAGTAAGTGGAATGCACCATTGATGTTGTGCTTTTATTTGTGTCACCCTTATAGGCTGAGTTATTTGGTACTGAGGAAATGGATATGCCAAAAAAATGAGGACAATAACCCTTGAACTTGGAGTTTGAAATAATCTAAGAGTTTTCCAAGAAGCACCCATTTTGCAGCTTGCAGAAGTGTAATTTATTTCTAGTACCAATATCTTGTCACCAAATTTCAAAAGATAAAGGAATATTGTGGAGAATTTTACCCAAAAATATGGAGCAGACCTACCCTATCATTAAGCCCAGTTTTCTGCCCCATGTATTTGGGGGCCTAATTGGGAAACTCATCTTTCCAAGAAGCATTGTTCCTTGAGCACAACCATGACCTGAATAATTTATTTGATGCTTACTGACAATAACTACCAGTTTCTTTAGTCATGAGCAAGATGTTTCCCTCCTTTACACAGAGAATGACACCCTTCCAACTTTCACTCATGGTTTCAGGGTCCAGTGCTTGTAACCAGAAGGATTATTCTCACCCCCACCAAGAGCAAAAAATACCTATGGAGTACCAACCAAAAGCCAGGGGAGTGCGCAGAAGATCCAACAGGGAGAGGGGGAAAGGATTCAACCAAGGGATCACCCATTTTTTAGGTTCTGGACCAAACAAATTGTCTTATTCCTAGACCAATTTGAGAGGTTGGCAACCAGAAAAGGAGCCATGTATGAAGAAAAGGTATGACAAATAGTTAACTTTATACTGGAAGAAGAAGATATGAAGGGGTATCAAGGGGGGAGTTGGGAGCAGTTGCAGCAGGAGATATTGGAGGATTGGGGAAAGAAGGAGCAGTGGTTCCAAGAAAGAGTCCTGGAAGCAATATACTCCAATGTGCTTGGGAAAGGAGGGGTTGGATTGAGGCAGGATTTCATTGCCTACTTCTATGCATTTGATAGTTTTTCAAGTTAATTATTCTGCAATGAGATTGTTACTGAAAACATGGGTTCAGTAAAAATAGTTTTTATTTTGGGATTGCACAAGGAATTGAGGACAAAAACTCAGTGTTTCCTTTAAAAGCAGATTTTATTGCGGAGATCACGGGATGGAGGAATACAAATCTTATTGGATATGCAGAGCTTGAGGAAAACTATTGATGGGGAACTGGAGTTGCAGGATCTTATAAGGGAAGGAACAGCACTCAGGGATGTTCCTACCACTATCATCAATGCATTGCAGAATGAGTATAGACAAGCGGCTCCCATAAAAAAGGCAAAAACCATGCAGGTCCAAGAAATGATATAGAAACTAAATATTTTCTTTGCACAGACAACATCTAGGAACACAGGAGGACAGACCAAATTTACCTGGGAAATGCCTCCACAGCCAATGCCAAACATGATGGGGCCTCTGCAACTCCTGAAATGCCATTACTTCCTGCCAATAGGTCACGCAAGAACTGATTGCAAACACCTCAGCATGATATGAGAAACCAAGTTGTGAATTTATGGGGGGTTAAATTCATCATGTTAAATGGACAACTATGCAGAAGAGGGAGTAGGGACCCACACCCAGGCAATCAGGTAAGATAGGTAGTGGAAATCCCCTTTCAGAAAGAACAGAAGGAGGCTATAACTGTAGCCTTGGGAGTGGTGTACATCAAAACCAACTGGGAACCACTGAAAGTGGCAGCCAAGGTACAAATTTTTCAAAGGGATGAATGGTGGGTGTGGGTTGAGGAAACAATGGAGTTAGATCTGCAACCTCAAAAAACAGAGCAGGTGGTAGCAAGAGCAGGGCTGTCAAAGAGAAAGGCTATTGATATAGCAAGACAGATCTGCTTTCCAGACAATCTGGTAAGCCGTACTATACTGGCATTAGCTGTGATCTCTCCTTTCATGGCAGAATAGAGAATAACCATGTTACAAAAGTGTTTGGGAACCACCAGAGAGTAGGAAAAAAATTCCACTCAGGCTATGGCAGTGACTGTTGAGACAGAAGTGGAAGAAGTAGTCAGTCCTGTTATGTGATTAGGTGATGATAATTTCACAACTCATTTGAGTTGTGTGGCATGCTAAATGACTAAAATTGAGTTGTGTAGCCTCTACACAACTTGAATGTAGTCATGTAGCCCCCACAAAACAGTTTGGTGTTGTGTGGAACCACACACAACTACATTTGAGTTGTGTGAAGCTGTAAACAACTTGAATTTAGTCGTGTTTATTTCATATTCATCCATGTAATTCAATTTTATAGCTCCACAGAGAACTGTGACTAAATTTTATGTGCTAAATTTGGGGATGGGTGCAGGTACCCTTTGCAGAAGACTTGAGGGAGTATTTTTTTCCACCTCTCCAGTCTGGTCCAGACTCATTAGGTAGGAGTGTCAAACTGCTTCAATTCCCTACCAATGAAATGCAAGAAGGTATGGATTTGCTTGTAGATAAGCTGGATCTTTCAATGGAGGAAGAGGAAACATTGTTAAAGAGGTTACTGTATTAGGACATATTCTAGTTCCTTCCACAGAAACATTGCATATTTCTTGAATTTCCATTGAAATCAGTCCGTAATCCAATAACCAACCTTGGATAGCGCTAGGAAACTCTTTTAATCCAGCAGTTCATCATTTTCAAAACTGTGTTTTATATTGGCTCGCCCACCTGGATTAAAAAAACCTGCCCATTATTCACCCAGCACTATCTTAATGCTTAACTCCACCACAACATGTTGTCAAGTGTGCATCCCCTAGTTTAGAACAAGTCAAAAGGCTACTGGATATCAAAAAAATTGAGAGCCTTTAGATTTTCCCCAAGGAGCTTGCCAATTATGCAGATGACTTGTTGAAATGATGCAACCTGATGAATGCAGTACTTTCTTTAAAAAAAAAAACGGCAGAAATTCATTCCTGCTGGTGTAACTGCCATTGACCCGGATAACATCAACTTGGATGAGATTTTAGGAGAAATCCCCAAGGAGGCCCAACCACCAACGTTTAGGCCCACAGCCAAAAAATTTGAACAAGTGGTGGTTAAGGATGAAGCAAAAGAGGATTCAATTGCCAAAAATCTTGAGTTTACTAGCCCGGGAGCTGTGATGACTGAGCTAAGTGACACAGATTCTAAAAGTTAACAAGCTATTGAAATTAGTATTATTATAGGAATATCTCACGGAAAAACTCTGAACTGTAAAAAAAACGCCAAAAAAAACAATAAAAAACCCATTTGCCGGTTCTATGGGCCCCCATGTGTCAATTGGGCCATGTAGGGCCCTAAACAACTCCCACACAACTGGGAGTTGTGAATTCATCATCACCCTATGTGACCGCAGGGGTATGCACAGCTGGTTATTGGGAAGGAAAAGTGTTGGGAATTGGTAAACATCATCCCTTCTGAACTAGCTAGACAGGCCAGGATAAAATTGAAAAAAAAGAAATCAGGTTGAAGACCTTAGGGGAGTACATGTACAAAGTAGAGGGCATTGTAGAAGACAATCCTTCCAAGGTAGCAAGCGTATGTCAGCCAATTTCCTACTTGGTTTCAAAAGGAGAAGAAAATATCTTGGTACAAATGTTTATTTTCACCTCAAAAGAATCCTTGGAATACAATGAAACCACCAGTGAAGAATTTTTAAAAGTTGCAGATTGAATCAGTCAAAAATTTGAAGCCACAATATGCTGCAACCAAGACAAGGAGTGGGATTTTTGAAGTTTGGCCAAATAAGCCCCACGGAAACAGCTATGCATCTGTGAAAGCAGTTGAATGGAAAGGAGAAAGAGAAGATTTTTGTGGATATCTATGGGATTAAGGCATGGGGGCTGGCAAAAGGGATAGAAAGGATTCCAGTAGAAGTGAGTGCTTTCACTTATGCATCACAATTAGGCTCAGATGCAAACATCTACACTTGTGCCAAGTTTATGAGCAACCCAGAAACCATTGCAGTTTGTATTTTGAGTATTGAGGAGGATTGCAAGTCACATGTACTGTAACAAGTAAAGAGCTGTTCTGAAAAGTAAAAACCAGTGGCTAAGAAAGTTTGGCATAAAAACATGCCAATGCCTCAGGATTTAAATCAGCTGTTGCAGGCTTTGGAGTGGAGTTGGAATACTTATAAAATGCAAACCAGCCTCATTCTCAGGGAATTCAAAACTACAGAGAGAATTATGGAGGAAAAGATGGAGGAACTGAATTTTGGCCTAGAAGGCTGGTTATTGAACAAAGAATGGAAGCGGTTACAGGGGGTCGTATTAGGGCGTATCCAAGTTAGCAAAACCACCATTAGAAAACCTCCATGTTTTTTTACCAAACCCGCCATTTAAATGGCGGGTTTCTGAAATACACATACCCCCTAACTGGTGTATTTCAAAATGGCAGGTTTCAAACATCAAACCAGCCATTATCATCCATACACCATCCATTGAATGCATCACACCCATCCACACCTCTACCACAGAAAATCAATACTGATCTCATCTCCATTTCATCAAACACATCTCATCTCCATTGCTTCACATCTCCATTGCTTCAAATCTCAATCACATCACACGCATCCCATTGCATGAAAAACACCCATCCACACCTCCACCTCAGCAAATCCATACCGGTCCAATCTCCATTGCATCACACAAATCTCATCTCCATCACTTCACATCTCCATTGCTTTGAAAAAATCCCATCATCATCTTTCTAAACATGTCCAATCAAAATTCCTGGCAGCAAGTTGAAAACAAAAAAAAGCTGACTGAAATTGTTTTGTTATTTGACTCTGATTAAGACTCTGATTCAGAATCTGATTCAGACTCTGATTCAGGTTCTGATTCAGACTCTGATTCAGACTCTGATTCAGACTCTGATTCAGACTCTGATTCAGACTCTGATTCAGACTCTGATTCAGAATCTGATTCAGACTCTGATTCAGACTCCAATTTTCAATCAACTTGGTTAGCTTTTAATGCTCTATTTGAAAAGAAATACATATTTACACAAAGACACACTCTCCAAAAACCAGTGTATGAAAGGCAAAAGCTTCCTCTACTCCCTGAATTAAGCTTCCAGAAACTGTTCCAAACTTTATTGCCTTAATTCATGAAGTTTCTGGAGATGATTGAAGACCACCACATCTTCCAGAACAATTCTCAGAATCCTCAATGCAATCCGGCTATCCAACTGGCTGTTGCTCTTTGTAGATTGGGATCAAATGGAAATGGAGCAGCAATTCATTGATTATAAAATATATTCTCAGTCAGTTTTGGAACCATTGACTTATACACCAAAACAGTCATGATTTCTATCCTATCTTTCTGTTGCTCAGTCCTTTGTTGGAAAACAAAGGAAGAAGGCAAGGAGATATCTTAAGTAATGGAGAAAAAAGGCTTTCCTGGTTGCATTGGTTTTGTTTATGGAACCACTATGCCCTTGAGTCAAAAACCCAACCTAGAGGGCAACCAATATTTTGGTTTGAAAAAAGCAAATTGATTCATTTATTTTACAAAGCCTTTGATAAAAAACTTGATAACACACCAACCAAATATGTTTTATTGGTTTGTATAGATACTCTGTTTCACTTCAACTTGTTTGTGATAGCAACAAGAAGTTCATATCCCTCCATGCTGGCCTTCCAGGTTCTTTTTCCAATTGGATGACAATTGCCCAAAAAACAGATAAATACTTTGAGAAAGATCAATAAATTTTGGGCAATTCAGCTTATGCTAGTGGGAAATATGTGGTTCCAACATACTTCAATCTTTCAACCAATGATCAAGCCAAAAACAATTTCAACTATTATCTTGCCCAATCACAAGTTTGGATTGAGCATGCCATAGGAATCCTGAAGGGAAGATGGGCCAGCTTAAAGGAGATGCAAAACCAGCTACAAAATTCCAAGTACATGAAGATCCTCATCAACTGGATTATCAGTTGTTTAATCCTTCACAACCTTCTTGCCCAAATTTCAGATGAATGGGACAAAATATTTGAAGAAGATATTGCCAACCCTCCTCAAGTCATCCCGGTCTCATCTTCTACCTCATCTTTGGTTATGAGTGAGCGGATTCTACCACTCACAATTTCTCACTTTGATAAGTAGGATTCAGTTTTTAAATAGGTAAAAAATAAAACCACAGAATATTTTTGGTTTTGGTTGTTTAACCAAGAATCCTAGGCTGACTCCTGTTTTTTTTATTTGGTGGACTTAGATAAAAAACAAATTCCAAACCACCTCACCCCACCAAACCACCAGTCCACTTCCTCCTCCTCACCCACCACCTCCACCTCACCCACAACCACCACCTCACCGGCAACCACCACCTCACCATAATCTCCCCTCCTCCTTTGGTTGGCACCCCAGGTAAGATCCCCCCCTCCTCCTCATCCACCTTTTCCCTCCCTCTCAACCACTCTTGCTGAGTTCTCCACCTCACCCACAACCCATTCCTTCCTCCACCTCACCAATCACCTCCCCTCTTCCTTTGGTTGGCACCCAAGGTAAGCTCCCCCCCCTCCTCCTCAACCTCCATTCCCCTCCCTCTTACCCATTCCTGCTGACTTGGCCGCTCCCTCCTCTTGGTCTCCCCCTCTTGCTTGCTTGTTGGCCCCCCCCTCTTGCTCACTCCCTGGCCCGCCCCCCCTCTTGCTTGGTTGCCACTGGCCTCCCTCTCTTGCTTGGTTGCCCAGCTGGCCCCCCCTCTTGCTTGGTTGCCAACCAAGCCCCCAACCACCAGCCCATTTTAAGACTCCAGACAGTGCTGAGCCGCAGGCAGTTTGGTGGAGGGGAAAGGTGCTTTTTAGGCTGACCTCCTGAGCATTACAAAAATATTTAAATGTAACCAGAATCAAGGTCCAGAACCTTATGAATGAGGAATCAATGGGAAGGGAGAAGTTTGATGGTAATTTGTAGCAAGGAAAAAAAAAACTCTGAAGCAAAATGGTGCAGGAAAAGACTTGAAAAAAAAAGTTAAAGTTTTGTTCAGGGTTCAATAGAACAAGGCAGTTGTAAGTAACAATGCCCAAAAGCTAATAACTCTGGCTATCATCAGGAGATCAGGAAAGATGAACACAATCCAAACCAACCCCCAGGTTCTCAATGAACCTGCCCAACTATCCACAATCAAGCACTTGAAGGGTACCAGATAACTTGTGGGTGTCTGTACAAAACAAAACAATTTGTCATATGAGTCTTTTGAAGCAACAAAGTAACAAGTTAAAATAAGAATAACCCAACACTTCTCAAGGGACTCAAGAATAGCATGGAGGAATTCAACTTTGAATAAATAAAGGGAGGTTTAAGAATTCAGTTTTCAAGCTTAAAGAAACCTCTCAGTCAAACATGACTGGTTCTGGAAGGATGATCAAAAAGAATGATCAAGACCAGTATGGTCAAAAAAGGGATCAAGAGTGGAATGAAACACTCAAGAATTCACTCAAACAAATTATTGTCAAACCAGCAAGGCTATTGGTTGGCAATAAAAAACAAGGCCACAGAGGCACAGATCAAGATTTGAGTATGGAGGCTCAAACATCAAGGGGAAATCAAAGATATACCAAGGATAAAAGTGCTCAGATAAAGGGGAAGGGCCCCACAGATTTCTTGATTGCTTATAGTTCTGATAGATGGATCATTGATCATAAGATGGATCCCCGTTGAAAGGCAGGGGGAGAGCCCCTCATTCTATGGAAAAGAGGCCCAGTTTACTATTTACAAGGAGACAACACAAATGAAAGCAGTTTTTTTTTTTGATAAGCGTATCAGGAAAAAAAAGCAGTGAAAAATATTAAAAATGGTGACAGGAGGCCCTGAAATGTGAAAAAAAAGAAAAAAAAGGAGACCAGCCCACATCATGGACCACAGCAAGCAGTTGGATGGATGTCTGCGGCTTTGTGGAGGTGGGGTTGCAACAGGGGTTGCAGCAGGAATTGTAGATGATTGGCAGTCACAGACAACCAATGAGAGACAATTGATGAGGGGGGTTCAGGGTGGCAAGATGAAGCTGCAACAACCGCGGGCAATAGGAAATTATACTGACAACTGCAAGAAATAGCTTGCTGGTCTGTCAGATGAGCAAAGTGGGTGGGGGTGGAATGAGAGACTTGGTGAGATGGTCAGGTGGTCTTTGTTGGCCAGCCAATAGAGAAAAGGAAGGATCATTGGTTGACAGTTGCCTGCAACAGGTGACCAAAGGAAGGAGGATCAAGGAGGGGATTTTTGCAAGCTGGCAGGTGATGATGAGGGTGATTGATCAGTTGCTGATGGGCGTTGACAAGCCGCAATGCAATCAACTGTACCAAAAGCCACCAGAAATGTTGATGGAGCTTGATGATGGAAGCAATGATTGTTGAGACAGTCTTTTTTGTTTACCGCTGAGGATGATGATGGTGATGTTGCTGGAAATGAGGATGATGGCCGTCTGCACGGTGTGGTGTCAATTTATAGACACGGATTGGGAACTGCCTCGCGGCTGCGCGCTCAGCATTGGGGGCAAGCGGGCTCAGCTTTAGGGTATGCGAAGTGCTCAGCAGCGGCAGCAGCCGCTGTTTGGCTCTGCACCTGGTGGACGGGTTGGGCTCAGAATCAAATGCGGCGTGGGCCGCAATCCTCCCCGGAGATTGGATTCGGAAGGTAGTGCGCTCAACTAGGTTTGCGGGCGCGCCGGTTTGGATATGTAGGGGCGGAGAAATCCGCAGGCTATGAAGGAACGGATGGAGAACGCGTGCAAGCGCGCAGATCATGCAGGATATTACCAAACACCCACAACGGGCATGGACAAACGGATACGGACAGGCACGGGGGGCTCCCATTAGGGCGTGGTGCGAGGACCGCGTCATGAGAAGGACGAACTGGATGGACGGAACGGCGTACGGACAAAGGGGGGAGTTTGGTACGGAGGAGGTGGGGAGAGGAGGCTAGGGTTTCTGTTTTGGGATTGTATTCTGTTTCTTTTTCATACTGTCATTTGCATGTGTACTTAGGTTAGGGTTAGGGGGAGGACTTATCCTCACTCCCAAATCCGGGTTAGGGGAGGGGCATGCATGGGAGGAGGAATCATCACATCACATCATCGGATTGGATCACTCATCTCACCAGGAGATTAAAGGAACTCATACCAGATACACATCCAGGTGGAAAGTTCTTAGGATTGAAGGATTGGCAATTTCTCTCTCTCTCTCTAATTTTCTTTATCTCTTTATCTCCTTATTTGTATTTCTCATTTAAGTGCAACCTCGGACATCCTCATCTCCTTTCAAACTCAGGGAACCGTTAACTTCCGAACCTTGGGACAATTATAGGGGGATAACCTTTATTCTTTCCACAACGGGCGCTTGGTCAAAAGGTCAGGCAGAGAGGGTAGCAAGAGGGAGTTGAAAAGAGGATCTGGGGGTTTGAATAGCCTGGGGGCCTTTTGTACACCGCTAAGACAGGAAGAAGCTTGGAGATTGAAAAGAGGAAGGGTCCCCATAGTGAAACAGGAAATAATTTTATTTTTTTTATTTTTTTGATGATAGCTGGATGAAAGAAAACAATTTTTTTAGAAAGTTACCTTTACATGAGGTTTCCTGATTTGTTCACCACATATCTCCCCAACTTAAAGAATGTCCCTAGTCTGCATCTAAAATTTGAAGATATTAAGAAAAGGAGGAATACAAAGCAATGTAGAAAGAAGAATGGCCATTTCTTGATCTTGAGAGTGATTGAAGAGTTGAAAAATATCTTGATCCATCAAAAAGAGCCCTAGAAGGGGAAGATATAAAACAAAGAAGCCTCCCAGGTGCTTATGTAGGTGGAATACAGCAGAGTTTCACAACAAAAACACAGAAAATGAACCCAGTGGTGCACAATTGGGAGGACTTACTTCTGGGATAAGTTGCCTCCACAGCAATAAAACTTCTTAAATTGATCAGCAGAGAACCTTCTGGCCAACTGGGTACTATCCAGTTCTTCCAAAACATAAGATCCACCTCTAACTTGGCAAACTACCCAATAAGGACCATTCCAGTGATTTGAGAAGAGCTTTCCCCACAGGGTTTCCAAAGATAAATTATAAGCTAAAACTAGATCACCAGGATTTAAGGGATCCCTGATTTGATTAAATTGCTTATCTTCCCAATAATGAACCAATTTTCCTCTTGATTCCATCAACTTCTGATAAGCTTTGTCATGAAAATCCTCACTTTGCTCCAGTTGCTTAGATCTGGCAAGTGATAGATCAGTGGTTGAAGACAAAGCATCCCATGAGATAACCAAGAAGGATTCCATTTCCATATCAAATAGAAGAAATGCTCTTTGAGAAAAGATGAATTCATAAGGTGAGTAGCCAGTGGTCCCTTTGGTTGAGATTTGATCAGAGAATAGAACAAGAGGAACAAATTTGTGACAATTCTCGCCACTTTAACAAGCCATTTTAACAAGTGCAGCATTCAAAGGAGCATGGCCTTGTTCCACCATGCCTTGGCCTTCAGAATAATAAGGGGTAGTATATCTATGTTTTCCAGGAAGACATTGGATCATTTCAGCAAGTTTGCCACCAAATTCAGATCCACCATCAGTAGAGTAAGATTGAGCCAATCCATAAGGAATCATCCAAGTCTCATAAAGGAAAGCTTCCACTGATTCAGAGATATGATTCTTAAGAAATTTTGCTTCAACCCATCCAGAAAAAAAAATCTCTAGCCACAGTGAGTTACTTAGCACCACCTGCCTTAATATGGACCACATCCATAGAAATTCTTCCAAAGACAGTGGAATCCCCAGTAAGATAAAGAATTTCAGCTGAAAGCCTAAGATCACGTTTTTGACAAGCTTCACAACTCTTGCACCATTGAGAGACAGATTTCTTCAGAGATGTCCACCAGAATTTTTGGATAATTGTCAATAAGTTTCAGTTTCCCCACAATCACCAAGACCTTCATGGAGACTTTCAAGGATTGAATCTTGTTTAAAAGGAATAGTAACAACAAGAAGAGCACAAGGATTTCCTCTTTTCATAAGCCTAGAGCCTTGTAAAAAGAAATTAGACAAATTTCTTTTAAGAGATCAAAATTCTTTAGAAGAAAGATTGGGAGGTTTTTGAAGAGTTAAAAGGTAATGCTCTAATTTAAGCCAGAAAAATTGTTGAAAGCCAGAATGATCTTGAGAGGAGAAGGAGAAGAAAGTATTGATCAAAGTTTCTTCTTCATCAAAATTAATTCCACCATCAGATTTGTCATCTACAAGGGGACATTGAGATAAAACATCAGGCATGGTGAAAGATTTTCCAGGACTTTGAAGAATATCAAAAGAGAAAAGCTGGATAAAGGCCAACCAATGAGTCATAAGAGAATTGATCATTTCATAGATGGATTGAGCATTGACTTGTAATTCAAAATGTTGACCCCAGAGGACAATTTGGGACTTCTTAATAATTCAAGCCACGCCACAGAGTTCCAGTTTTGGTTGAGAGTATCTGGATTCTACATCTTAAAATAACAAAGATTAATAAAGAGCATGACAGTACCAACCATTTTCATCTTACTGAGTAAGAACTTCCCCAACAGATTGATAACTAGAATCAACAGCCAGCTTGATCTTGCCAGCTCCAGGGACATAAGAGATCTTTTTCAAAACTATTTCTTGACCAACAATCATTTTGAGCAACTGAAATGAATTTTCACAATCTTGGGTCCTTATCCATTCATTATCTTTACTGGTTAGACAATGCAAGGGTGCACAGATTTTGGATAAAGATTGGATAAAGATTTGAACATAAGTTAAAACATCTAGAAAGCCTCTAACTTCAGTAGGATTGATTGGGGTGGGCCAAGAGATGATCTGGTTGAATTTGGCTGGTGCAATCCTTCTTCCTTCCTTGCAGACCACATGACCAACAATTTCCAGAGCAGGGAAATAAGCAGCCAATTTAGATCTAGAGACAGTAAGGCCAGACTCCTCAATTTGAAACAGGATCCTTTCCAAAGTAGTAGAATATTCCAAGATGAAACAAAAAATTCCTGAATGCCAAGGTAAGAGCTCATTATCATAGTCAGAAACTGGACCTGTAATTCCATCATTGTCAATAAAGATACCAACATGATCAGGAATTTCATCCTGGAGGATCCATATAATCTGAGCCTGATAGACTGCAACTGAGTTGGTGGAACCTGGAGGCAATTGAGTAAGCTGGAATTGGCCAAGAGGAGTATTGAAAGTAGTGAGAGGGCAAGAGATAGGATGTAAGGATTGTTTTCCATAAACACTCATGATGTCTCCTAGACCATAGCAAGCTCTCCCAGAGAAATATTCAACAAATTATTCAGTGAAAGGAGTAATACCAGAGTCTGTGATAGTAATCTTGTTAAGAGGTTGGAGATCATGAACTATTCTAAGTTTACCATTACTCTTGAGGACACAGAAGACAGGGCTGGAATAACTGGAAGTTGACTGTTCATAAAGACCAGCACAAAATTGTTTGCGGACCAACATGATAAATTTTTTGAATTTAGCAGCAGGGATTGGGATCTTTTTATTTTTCCAAGGATCATGTTCAACTAAAGGGATGATATAGGGAAGACCATAGGATTCTTTCAAGAGATTTCTCTCTTCTTCAAAGAAAGAAATAGATTTTTCCCATAGAGATAGGAAATTTTTGATCAAATTTAACTCATCATGAAGAAGCCATCCATATGGACCAAAGTTGACCACCTTCAGATGTTCTTCAGTGACACAACCATTGGGCACAAAGGGACCAGTAAGAGATTGAGATAAAAAACAGTAAGGATCATGAGTTAAGGGAGGAAACATAAGAAGAGGATTGAGGTTGAGAGGCAAATGCTGGTTAACCTTATGGAAATTTTATGCAGCTGGTTTATACTTGGTAGCAAAAGGGAGAATTTCTTGTTTCCTCCAAGAGATGACCAATGAGACTTGACTTCAAAAAATGAGACCAAGTTCCAACATCTTCCACATTTGATGTTCCACAATATACTCAAAGGGAGCCTTTTCCATAAAGGGAGAACCAGGAGATTATAAATTGCTCACATGTGTGGCACTAGGTAGGTTGTGAAAATGATGGTAGGAGATTGCCCTAGTGGTGCACAATTGGGAGGACTTGCTTCTACCACGGATTGCCTCCACTGAAGCCCATATTCCTCCATACCAAAGCCACCAAGAATAGAATTGAGATCAGGATCTAGTTCATACTCATTGCAGAGATTCAAACCAGAAATGAGAGAAGATTGATCAGGGTTAAGATTACAAGGAAAAGAAGACATAAAAGATTCAGACAGAGAAGAAATATTTTTGGAATTTTTGATTTTGACATGTTTTTGATTTTTGATACTTTCCAGATCAGAAGAAAATTATGATAAAAAAGAAAAATAGGCCTATGGGATGAGAGTTGATCCTTGAGTTGAAGTCCAAGGCTGAGAAAAACCAAAACTATCATTAGGATCAACAATTCTCATAAAAAATGAGAGGAATTGGAATTATCCTTCTGCTTCCCCTTTAAAGAAAATTTAGGAGGATGAACAGGGAAATCCCTTTCCCAACAACCAGAATCAAAAGAACAAAGGGGAGATTCAATATTTCTACCATCAGCACCAGGAAGGAGAATTCTCTCCTCAACTTGATCAGAAAACATCAGAGTAGCACCAAAATCCATCAAGAATGGTTGACCCAAGATCACAGGACCTTCCAAAAAAGAGCTCCAAAAGTGACAAGTTCCAAAAATATTTTGTCCAATCCTAACTGGGAAATCTTCAGAAATGCCAACCAATTCACAAGATTGATTCCCTATCCCATAAACTGCAGAATTGAAGCTGAACATAGGACTAAGCTTGAGTTTGCAGGCCATAGCATTGAAAATTAAGTTGAACTGAGATCCAGAATCCACAAGAGGAGAAACAGTTTTAGCTGAATCACCAAGATAAAAAGGAAGACAACCAAGAGGACAGGAGTAAAGGGTGGCATCTGAGGAAGGACTTGTTCCACCAGAGTCCTCCATTAAAGTTCCAGAGAAGACCTGCAATTCATTGGGACCAATTTCCACAAATCAAAAAGAGACCCATTTCTTCATTCCTTCAGCAACAGATGGAGAGATTGAAAGCCATTCAGCCACAGATAGATCAGGAATTTTGAGATCAGAAATTTTTTTCAATACCCCTTCCACAGCATTGGGGTGGTCCTTTGAAATTCCCCTCTCAAACCAAAATTTAGGCTGGGTGGTGAAAATTTAAATTGAAGGACTTCAAAACAAAAACCAACAGAGACAAAGAAGGAAGGAGCTAGCGCAAAGGAGGGACAACCAAAATAAGCATGAGTTTGAGAGATTGATGAAAATGACATAAATGATCGGACATGAACGTTAAATTGGTGTTGTGGGAGTCAGAGCAAGAAGTCGCCTCACAGCTGGACAGAATCAAGGAGTTGACGGAATTCTTGGAATGAAGGCAAGAGATCGATGTTTTTTGTTGTATTGAAAGGTGGCAGGAGGCGGCGAGAGTTGAGATCAACGGTGACAGTGATGATTGGATGGCAAGAATTTGATGGGAGGATAGAAGAAAGGGGAGTGAGGAGCGGAGGCAGATGTGAAGAATGATGGAGCGAGATGATGATGGAGGGAGGATTAATCGAGGGGTCAAACGCAGTGAGGAATTGAGGAAATGAGGAAGTGATGACGGGATATGAGGAATCGGGGAGATGAGGAGATGATGACGGGAGGAAGAGATGAAGGACTCGGGGAGATGAGGAGATGATGACCGGAGGAAGGGATGAAGAGGTTGGTTGATCGCGGGAGGAAAGTGTCAAGGGGACCGGTGATTGAAGGAAATGTCGTGTTCACCGGAGAAGTCGGCGCAGAGACCAAGGAGTGAAGATAGGGGAGGAACAACTGAATTTGAAGTATTGACACTGGAAGTGCCGCGACTATGCAGGAGGTGCTGGCCACTTTTGATTCCGTCAACTGAACACACCGCCCTGTTCAGTTGTGAGGTGCTAGTATAACGGAGGTGAGAGCTTGGACCAAGGGTCTGATTGCTGGCTTGGTTAACGGGTTGGCAATCATTTCATGAGATGGAACGAGATTGGTAATTAGATTCTTGGCCTCGCGATGCTCTTGGAGCCACTTGATCTGAGTGTCCACGTGTTTTAAGGCACTATGATGCGACTTGAAACAGACTAGGTTGTTGACTGCCTTGTTGTAAATGTTGAAGCAGTGGGATAGATGAATGTGGGGGTTGAGGTCGTGAAGCAGATTATCAAGCCACAATTTTTCTTGGGCAACAGATAACAAGGCTTTCAGTTCACCTTCAGTCGAAGAGAGAGATACCGATGGTTGGAGTTTGCTACTCCAGGATACGGGACAGCCATACAACAGGATGATGAAACCGGTATGACTTCTACGCGTCAAAGTGTCATTGCCGCCATCGGAGTCACTGAAGCATTCAATGTCGTAATTAAAGTGTGTCAACTTGAGTCTGAGTGCTAGGTTTTTGGTATGATTCAGATATTGCCAAGCATGTTTGGCCTCTAGCCAGTGCTGAAGGCCGGGTTTGCTATTGAATCTAGAGAGAGTGGATACCGCGTAGGACAGGTCGGGACGAGTTCTACTGGCAATGAAGTTAAGAAAGCCCAAAGACAATTGAAAGTTGATGTTGAGTTTGAGAAATTCATTGAATTCTTCATCAGCTGCCGGGGAGAGGTGAATGTTGGGAGTCATGGGTGTGGTGATTGGTTTGGATTCAAACAAGCCTAACTCTTTGAGGGCATACTCGATGTGCTTGGGTTGCAGAAGACCGGGTCCCTGAGGAGTTTTGACGAGTTGATTTCCAAGGATCTTGTGAATTGGGCCATCGTGAGAGATGGAAAATTTGGATTTGAGCCAATTGCAGAATTCAGTTGATTGACCGATTACAATCAGATCATCCACGTAGACAAAGACAAAGGTGGAAAGCTTGCTGTTAATGTAGAGACAGGGATCCGCGCTTGAGGCAGTGAATCCTTCAAATACGATCCACTCCCTTAACATGTCAAACCAACTCTTTGGAGCTTGCTTAAGGCCGTACAGGGCCTTGTTGAGTTTGAAGTAAGGGAAGTTTGAACGGTATCCTTCAGGTCGTTTGATGTAGACGTCCTCGTTGAGTGGAGCGTGTAAGAAGGCGGACTTAATTTCCATTTGGCGGATTTTAAGAGAATGATGGAATGCATAGATTAGGAGAGCGCGGAGTGTGGTGATTGAGCTGGTGGGGGCGTATGTTTCTCCGTAATTTCAGAATTCTGTTTGCTTGAAGCCTTGGACGCACAACCTCAACTTGAAGAGAGATTTGGAATTGTTGGGCTGTTCCTTGAGTCGATAGACCCAGACAGTAGTCAGAGCTTGCTTCCCGTCAGGTAGAGTGTGGCAACCCTCACAGACTTTAAGCAGGTCTATGCCGTCCAGCTCCACTTTCATTGACTCTAACCATCTAATTCAATTGGGGTTCTTCTCTACGTCTTTATAGGATTTAGGAACGGATCGCATGAGGAAACCATAGCGTTGGGGCCTCTGAACGGTTGAGCAGTCACGGAAGTTGTAAGTGTTGTGAGGAGTTAGAAGATTGGAAACTCGGTTGCCATCTGATGCGTCAGAATTTGACTTGGGGTTTGAGTTGCTCTCTGATGTTGGAGGCGTGGGAGTTGGTGGATTGGAGGGAGACAGGAGAGGTTTGGGTGTGGATGAGACAGAGCTCCTGTAAGAGTTTAGGGCAAGGTTGAATCCCACCAAGATTCCTTCAACACCCTTTTTGTCAAACTTCAAGAGTTTCGAGTTGTTGTTTAGAACAACGGTCTTGGAGCCTAGCGTTTGAAACAGTTTGAGCTTTGGAGTCTTTTCGTGCCAGAGTTTGAACGGGGAAAATTTAAGGTGTACTTATGGAACTGAGTTGAGGGTCTTGCACACGCCAACCGTGATCTCATCCCACAGGTCAAGTGGAATGGACATGTCTATCATTGATGTTCTGGCAGCCTCGACGAGTGTTCTATTTCCTCGTTCGGCCACTGGGTTGTGTTGAGGGGTGTAAGGTTTGGAGGTGGTGTGGAGGACACCGTTGTCTTTCAGGAAGGATGAGAGATGGGAATTGATGAATTCACCACCGTTGTTGGAGTGAAAAATTTTTAGCATTCAATCAAAGCAATTTGAGTTCAATTTTATAAAGTTGATGATTTCATCGGTCGCATCTGACTTGAGCTTGAGAGGCACACAAGTCTTATATTTAGAGTAATTGTCGGTGAGAAGTAAAAAGTATCTATGACCGAATTTGGAGATGGGATTGATTGGACCACAGACATCAGCGTGGACAAATTCAAAAGGACGGGAACTTGGAGGAACGTGGTTTTTGAAAGGTAATTGATGGATTTTTCCTTTTGGGCAAGAGGTGCAGGCATAATTGTCCCATTTCAGATTGGGAAAAAATGTGGATAAAATCTTGGCTTGTTCACGGTGAATGTGGCCGAATCTCTTGTGAATCGTGGACATGGAGAGGAAAGTGTGGCAATTTGATGGATTAGGGATCAATTCTTTGACGTAGAGGAGATTGTTGTGAATGCAACCGGATATTATCAGCTTTCCTTCGAAAAGCACACCAAACCCTTTGGAGTCCAATTGAACCAGTGAGCATCCTTTTTGGATGAGCTGGCCAAGTGAGATCAAATTGACCGCCAGATCGGGTACCAGAAGCAAGTTGGTGAGAGTGAGAGAAGCAGTGTTGGTGTGAATGATAGCGTCGCCGGTCCCTTGGGACATGATGGATGCGTCGGGCTTTCCGGTGTTGACTTTGGTACAGTCGTCCTTGAGCCAATTGAAATAGTTGGGGCTATTAAACATGTTGTTGGTGGCGCCGGAGTCCAGGAGCAGGGAGCCGCGATTGATCTGATGGAAGTTGGCGACGGCAAAGGTGTATGCCAAGTTGGCTGAGGCTTTAGGGTTGGAAGTTGATTGCGGTTGATTCTTGGAGGGGAGATTGTCACTGTTTCCGTTGAAGTTGGGGCGCAGGTGAGGATATAGGGCGAAGCACTTGTTCTTTGGATGATAAGCTTGAGGATTGTGCCAGTTGGGTTTGCAACATAGGGGTTCTTGATTTGCCAGCAGAGATGAAGCATAGGTTCCTGCGGCCACCTCATTTTTGATTTGGTTCAGATGCCTGAGAACTAAGTCGCCGTTGATCTTTGCTTCGCCAAGGGAATGGGTTATGGTGGTCTTTAAGTGCTCAAGTTGTGGCGGAAACTTGTACAGAATCAAGTAGGCGACTATGTCTTCGTACATGTTTATGCCAATTTTGGAGATTTGCAGGAGGCATGATCGCACGTCAGTGATGAATTTCTCAACATTTTTTTGGGTCAAATGCCAGGTTGAGAAAGTTAAAAAAAATCCAAGATCTGTTGGCAGTCTGAGAGGAGGCATAGAACTTGTTGATCGATTTCCAGAGTGCGATTCCATTCAGAGCATCGGAGTCCTTGACGCAGTTCACGTAAGTTCGATTATCCAGCTTGGCTAAGATGTACCCAGCAATTTCCAAGTTAATTTCAGGAGGACATTCTTTGTTGTCGTCTTGGTTGAGCCATTTTGCAATTCCTTTCAGGGGGAATATGGTGGTCAGTTTTGATTGCCATAATGAGAAGTTGGATTTGTGAAGGTTCGGAATTGAGTCCGTTAAGGTACGGAGGAGGGATGAGTTTGAGTCGGTCGGTCCAGTTGATTCCATGATTGCCGGATTGGCTCAGTTGTGGCCTTTGGCTTTTAACCGAGAAAATTTAAATTGAAGGACTTCAAAACAAAAACCAACAGAGACAAAGAAGGAAGGAGCTAGCGCAAAGGAGGGACAACCAAAATAAGCATGAGTTTGATAGATTGATGAAAATGACATAAATGATCGGAAATGAACGTTAAATTGGTGTTGTGGGAGTCAGAGCAAGAAGTCGCCTCACAGCTGGACAGAATCAAGGAGTTGACAGAATTCTTGGAATGAAGGCAAGAGATCGATGTTTGTTGTTGTATTGAAAGGTGGCAGGAGGCGGCAAGGGTTGAGATCAACGGTGACAGTGATGATTGGATGGCGAGAATTTGATGGGAGGATAGAAGAAAGGGGAGTGAGGAGCGGAGGCAGATGTGAAGAATGATGGAGCGAGATGATGATGGAGGGAGGATTAATCAAGGGGTCGAACGCAGTGAGGAATCGAGGAAATGAGGAAGTGATGACGGGATATGAGGAATCGGGGAGATGAGGAGATGATGACGGGAGGAAGGGATGAAGGACTCGGGGAGATGAGGAGATGATGACTGGAGGAAGGGATGAAGAGGTCGGTTGATCGCGGGAGGAAAGTGTTGAGGGGACCGGTGATTGAAGGAAATGTCGTGTTCATCGGAGAAGTCGGCGCAGAGACCAAGGAGTGAAGATAGGGGAGGAACAACTGAATTTGAAGTATTGACACTGGAAGTTCCGCGACTACGCAGGAGGTGCTGGCCACTTTTGATTCCGTCAACTCAACAGGTGGAGGGTGGAAGTTCAGGTGAAGCAGGAACTAAGATGAGATCAGAAGGTTGAGGCAATTTAGATGAAGGCTGAGGATCAGAGTGGTCTTGAAACCTTTCCATGAGTGGATCCTTTTCCACCTCCATGTCTTCTACATCAGAGGAAGGAGGCTAAGGTGAATATTGACGTCTAACAGGTTCTTGAAGAATTGAATTTGGCAAGGAAGATGATTTATGAGTGTAGGTTCCTCATGTTGTTTCCTAGCTGGATCAGTGGAGGAAACAGGAACTTCTCTCTTTTTCCACCAAGTATAAAAAAGTTTCAAAAAAGGTCCAACCCATCAATCAGCCCATGCCCCCAACCTTAATCCTCCTCTCATGTGCCCTCCCTTATCCCATGATCCTTACTGCGGTTTATTTTGATCTCTTGCTGGTCCCTTTGTGCCTTGTGGTCATGTTACTGGAGTGCTTCTAAAAGTGGTCAACTTTGGTCCAGATGGATGGCTTCTTCCTGATGAGTTGAATTTGATCAAGAATGTCTTATCCCCAAGGGAAAATTATATTGCCTTCTGTGAAGAAGAGAGAGTTCTCTTGAAAGAATTGTATGGTCTCAATTACATTATCCCCATAGTTGAGCACAATCATTGGCAAGAGAAAAAAATTCCCATCCCTGCTTCTAGAGTCAACAAATTTATCAGGTTGATCTTCAAACAATTCCGTACTGGTCTATATGAACAGTCAACTTCCAGTTATTCCAGCCCTTTTTTCTGCATCCTTAAAATTAACAGTAAACTTAGAGAAGTTCACAATCTCAAATATCTCAATAAATTTAAAATTAAAGACTCTGGCGTTCCTCCTGCTACTGAAGAATTTGTGGAATCTTTTTTGGGGAGGGCTTGCTATGGTCTGGGGGAAATTATGGGTGGCTATGACAAATAATCTCTACATCCTATCTCTTGTCCTCTCACTAATTTTGATAATCTTCTTGCTCAATTCCAGCTTACTTGATTGCCTCAAGGAGCCGTCAATTCAGTTGCAGTATACCAGGATCAGATGATATGGATCCTTCAGGATGAAATTCCTGATCATGCTGGGATCTTTATTGAAAATGGCAGAATTGAAGTTCCAGTTTCTGATTATGATAAAAAGCTCTTATCATGGCATTCAGGGATTATTTGATTCATTTGGTAATGCAATACTACTTTGGAAAGGATTATGTTTTGAATCAAGGAATTGGGCCCTACTGTTTCTGGATCCAAATTGGCTGCTTGTGTCCCTTCTCTGGAAATTGTTGGCCATGTGTTCTGCAAGGAAGGAGAAAGGATGGCGCCATCTAAAGTAAATAAGATCATCTCTTGTCCCACTCCAATCAATCCAACCAAAGTTAGAGGCTTTCTAGGTGTTGTAAATTCTGTTCAAATATTCATTCCATCTTTATCCAAAATCTGTGTCCCTTGGTGTTGTTTAAACAGGAAAGAGGCTGAATGGATTTGTACCAAAGCTTTTGAACATTTCTTTCAGTTTCTCAAAACCATTTTTGGGAAAGACATAGTGTGGAAGAAGATCTCTTATGGACCCAGAGCTGGCAAGATAAAGCTGGCTGTTGGTTCTAGTTATCAATCTTTTGGGGCTGTTCTTACTCAGGAAGATGAAAATTGTTGGGACCGTCCTGATCTTTATGAATCCTTATTATTTTCAGATTCAGAATCAAGATACTCTCAACCAAAACTGGAAGTCTGCAGCATGGCTCAAATATTTAAGAAACTTCAAAAAGTCCTCTGGGGTCAACATCTTGTATTACAAGTGGACGCTGTTGAAATGAAATGAAATCCCATTAGAATTGATCTCTAACTACAATCCTCTTCTGTGCACCCAATGCGCACATGTTTCAGTTTCCTATCTCATCCGTGCAATGGCGCCCGCTCATCTGCAATAATCATCCGTGCAACGGCGCACATTGGCGCGCGCATCCTATCTCCTCATTGCTTTCATCCATTCACTTCCCATCCCACTGCCTCATTGATTTCTCTCTACCATTTCATCTCACTCCTCAAAACTCACCACTTCTACCATCCACCTCATCATTCCCCTTCCGCTTCCTTCACCCACTTTCTTCATTGCTTCCGCTTCCTTCACCCACTTTCTTCATTGCTTCCGCTATCCATCTCACCCACTTCCACACTTGCTTCCGCCATCCATCTCAGCTTCCACTTCTTTCACCGCTTCTCTCATATTATCTTCTTCTCACTCCATCTCGTCATCAACACTCACCTCCCCCAAAACTCATCATCCTCATCTCCCTCAATAAGCTCAATACAATAACCTCCTCAACATCATCACTTCGTCAAACCAACATTCATCACTCAACATTGAGGGATTTCCTTTCTTTAGTGTTCATATGTGAGGTTGTCTCTATGCTGAACCTTACACTGGCTTCAAATCTCACTCACATGCTTATCTGCGACAAATGTCAGATCCAGTCCTTTCTTTTATTCTCTTTTCTTTTATTTTCTTTTGTTACCAACCTGAGCGCCCAATCCTTTTGTGTCTGCCTAGAGTGAGAATCATTCTTTATTTTCTTCATTCTCTTTTTCATTCTTTGTTTCCTTCCTAAGACTCTTGTTGATTCAATCACTCTTAGTCTGTTGGTTCAGGAATCAAAAACATTCAACTCTACACGGTTTAAAGCCAAATAGCAACAAACACACCAACGAGTCAAACCAACCATGTCTCAATCACCTGGACTGACAGATCTCAATTCGTCCCTCCTGAAGACACTCACGGATTCCATTCCCACCCTAACCAAATCCAACTTCTCGCTGTGGCGCTCTAAACTTATGACCATCTTTGCCTTGAAAGGATTTGCACAATGGCTTCAATCACCTGAACCTGAGAAATGTCCTCCAGACATCAACCTTGAACTGGTAGGATATATTCTAGCTAAGCTCAACAACAGGACGTACATCAATTGCGTCAAGGATCATCATCTCACAAACGGAATTGAACTCTGGAAATCGATAAATGAATTTTATGCTTCCTCCCAGACCGCGAACCGCTCTTGAGTATTCTTTAATTTACTCAACCTTCAATTTGACCCGAAACACATTGATAAGTTCATAACCAAAGTGAAATCCTGTCTAATTCAAATTTCAGAAATCGGAGTTCAAATGGACAAAGACATAGTTGCATATCTAATCCTGTACAAGTTTCCACCACAGCTAGAACATCTCAAGACAACCATCACTCACTCCCTTGGCAAATCTAAAATCAACGGTGACCTGGTGCTTTCTCATCTGAATCAAATCAAGAACAAGATTGCAGCTGGTACTTACGCATTGGCAATGTTGAATACTGGAGTCAAACAAGAGTTAGTCAAGTGCAGAGCTACCTGGCATAACCCACAATCCGCTCACCCCAAGAACTTGTGCTGGTGGCTATATCCACACCTTTGACCAAACAACAAAAACAAAAATCTGAAACACAACGAGAACAAATCAGCCTCTGCCAATCTATCCTGTACTTCTTACAACTTTGCTTAGTCAAATTCCAAACTGCTCACCAAACACTCCATCATCCTCAATTCTGGAGCATCCCAATCAATGTTCAACTCCCCCGATTTTTTTGATGACCTTACTGAAGACCACACCAACATCCAGACTGGGAAGGAAAATACCTCTCTTAACGCTGAAGGTATTGGCACTGCGAAGCTCTTGTCCGAAAATTGTAACATCTTACTTAGCCAATCCCTGTACGTTCCTCAGCTAGTGGTAAATCTGGTGTCCTTGGGCCAACTCTTGAACAAAGGCTGCTTGCTCCACTTATCCGGTCAGCATGACTTTGTTGTAAAGTTCAAGCATAAATTGATCCTTACCGGCTCTATTGAAGACAATCTCTTGGTAATCAGAGATCTTGCTCTTCCTCAGTCTGAATTGTCTCACGTCTTTCTTACCCTCACGACTCTCCACAAACGCTTTGGACATCCTCACCTCAATCAAACTAAGCTACTTTCAAAAGATTTTCCAAAATTGAGATGGAAAGAACTCTCATGCGAATCGTGCGCCTTGGGAAAGATTCATTGCTCATCCTTCAAAAGCCATATCTCCAACTGCTTGAAACCTTTTGTTTGTCTTCACGCCAATGTCTGCAGACCAATAAATCCTATCTCCAAGACTGGCAACAAATATTTTTTGCTGCTCACTGATGAATTCTCCCGCTTTAAAACCTGTCTCCCCATCAGACTCAAATCGGACGTGACCAATGAGTTAATCAAATTCATCAAGACTCACTCTAATCAATTTGGATATCAACTCAAATCTCTTCACTCCAACAACGGCGGAGAATTTGTTAACTCCAAACTCTCCAGCTTTCTTACTGATTCTGGTATCATACACACCACATCTGAACCTTACACTCCACAACATAACCCCATCGCCAAGCAAGGAAACCAAACCATTGTTGAAGCAGCCAGAACCACCATCATTGACGTGGCCATCCCAATGGAGCTTTGGGATCAATTTTTAATTGGATGTTGCGAGATTCTGAATCTGTTGCCAGCCAAAGAGTCAAAATTGAGCGCCTCAGAGATGTGGAATGGTCATCAACCCAAACTAAACCTAATTCAAACCTTGGGATCCAAAACCATAGTTCTAAATCTCCGCCACAATCTTGGAAAATTTGAAAAGAAAGGTTGGGAAGGAATTCTTGTGGGTCATGACCTACATTTTAACTCCTACCAAGTTTATATTCCAGAGCTTGGCAAGACTGTTTGCTCGAAACATGTTAAAATTTTTGAAAACATAAAACTAACTGAATCTTTTCCTTCACTCAAATCTCCCTTTGAAACTCTTCTCCACCCCAATTCCGACCTATTGGACACGCTATCCTTGATCCATCATGAAAAAACCATTCATCCTCCTTCTAACTCAACTGATCCAACTCCTCTTGAGTCAACTCAATCCTCCAAGCCTAATTCCGACTCCAACACTTCTGAAGAATTGTTTCCATCCAATAAATCTGCCACCAACGGTTCCAATGATCAGAACATAGCCAACCAAATCGCTCCTCTATCCCGAACTCTCAGAGATCGCTCATCCCTTCAAAAGCCTCAATGCTATGGATTTCCCTCTAGAACCATCCCTCAAAACTACAAAGAGGCAAAGCGTTCACCGGATTTTCAAAATTGGACCAAGGGAATGAAGTCTGAGCTTGATGGAATCAAATCTATGGGGGTTTGGAATGGTTGTCACTTGCTTCCAGAAGGAAAGAAAGCTCTATCCGCCGTGTGGGTATATCAACTCAAAACCAATACTGATGAAAATGGCATCATCTTCAAGGCCAGGTTGTGTGTTCAAGGTTTTTGACAGCTAGAATTCATAGACTATGGCAAAACCTACGCACCTACCGGCCAAATTACCACGCTCCAAACTCTTCTGGTTTACTCCTTCCATCACAAACTGCCAATTGTTCAAATGGACATCAAGTCAGCATTCCTACATGCCAAGCTTGATGAAGACATTTTCATCAAAACTCCTCCCGGATATGACACAACTTTCCCTTATCTCAAATTGAACAAGGCTTTGTACAGACTGAAACAGGCTCCTAAAAGCTGGTTTTACACACTCAAAAGCTGGATTCTTGACTAAAATTTCACCACCTCCTCCGCCAATCCCTGCTTATTCATAAACCAATTTGCTCAAATTTTTATCTTTTGCTATGTTGACGACTTGGTCATCATTGGCGAATCTCAAAAAATCCAAATGCAATTAAAGGCCAAACTCTCCATTTCCCACGAAGGCCCCCTTTCTAAGATCCTTGGCAACTACATCGTTGAATCTTCACACAGACCCTGTCTACACCAACCCGACCACATTAACTCAGCATTGACTGAGCTTGGACTACTGGAATCTCTACCAATCGATACTTGTCAGACTATTATCTCTATTTCTGTAACAAGCTGTGACAAATAACTGCAAAATAACACAATAACAAGTGTATATGTCAGTTTTATCTTAATTTCAATGCTTATATCAGTACAACTCAACTAATACTACGGTATTAGAAGCAAAATAGCCACACCTTAAACCTTTATAAAAGGCAAGGGGCCTGGCTTTATATAAATAAAGCTCAAATGAGATTTGCTTACACCTGGAAGCTCACACCCTTTATAGTAGCCAGAGAGGGCTACAACTCCAAAAGGGACCTTGAACTCAAATTTGAATTTGTTTTATTGATTGTTGGATTGATGTGATATTAAATTAAAAGGCCCCAGTCAATCTTCTTGATTAAGTTTAATGGGCTTGTTAACTATGCAATATCTGGTTCAAAAATACAATGAGGAAAAGGACTTATAGGGGCAAGACCCTCCTCTTTTATATTAACATGAGTCCTCAGGGGACTTAGGGGACCATCAGGGGAGTAGACCACTGTCCTAGATTTCGTCTCCAGTGGCTCAGAGCCCCTTGTAATATTCCCCAATGAGTAGCAGGAATTACATACTCATTGGGGGTGATTTTCAATGTAAAGTTTAATCTAATCACCCCAACAGGTATCATATAGACTGTAGATCATCCCAATAACTTAATTAGCAGCCAAGTGGACGCTCTCAGGGCTTCAGAATAAGTATACATCATCATGTAACTCTAAACAGATCTCTCTTGGCATGTGTTTAAAGATTAAGACCATACTCTTAACCATATTATGGCTTATATTAGTATGTACATTCTTGGCAGATGATCCCACAGAGTTTATATGCCCAAATTGAGTTGAATGGCCTCTGTGTGTACGCTTTTCCAGCCTGTATGGGTTCCTGAAAGTTATCCACAGGCTGGAAGGAGAGAAAAACAGAACATTAATAATAATTTACCCCTGTATGGGTTATGGTAAATGGAATTCATTAAAGAATATTATTTCCACAGAGGGAAATCTTTATGGACATTCATTGTGCATCCAAATGGACGCATCCTGGTGATTCCAACTCACATTTAAGTTATAAGATCTTCCATAACTTATAATATAATTTATCAAAGTTTTATGTGATAAAATCTAGGTTAAAAACATACTATAAAATAATATTATAAAATATTCGTAAAAATACAAAATGCTTGATAACATCAGAATAGTGACACAATGGAGGCTTGAACACAAGACCTGGGTGTTCTGTAGGCAGAGCACTGAGTCATTACCTAACCACTGTACTAAGTAGACATATGAGTTGTGCAGACAATTGGACATCTATTTATGTCTCATGGCTGACAATACTCCACTGACCCCTGGACTAGTACTCCATCCTGCAACCGATTCTGACGCTGCTGCCTTCTCCAATCTCAATATCAACTATTGCTCATCAACCGGGTTCCTCAACTTCATAGCGACTCAAACTCGACCCAATCATTCCTACACTGTCTCCTCTCTTTCTTGATTCAATGCAAAACCTGGCCTCTCCCATTGGACGGAATTGAAACACGCTTGGCAATACGTAAAAACCACTCATGATCTGGCCCTCCGCCTCAAGAACAACTCATTAAATCTTGATCTTGAGACCTGGAGCGATTCCAATGGCGGCAACAATCCCATTTCACAAAGGAGCCACACTGGTTACTTGGTCCTGCTCTATGGCTGCGCCGTCTCGTGGCACAGCAAATTGCAAGCTACCGTCTCGTTGTCCTCCACAGAAGGAGAGCTCAAGTCATTAGTTCTGGCAACTCAAGAGAAGATTTGGATTTTAAATCTAATAAAAGAATTAAATCCAGATATATCACTCACTCACGGATCATACATTGACAACAAAGCCTTGAATGATCTGATCAATTTTGAATCTCACCACAACGCCCTCAAGCATGTAGATATTCAAATCAAATGGCTTAGGGAACAAAGGGAAGCCAAACTTCTAATTACCAACCTTGTCCCTTCCAAATCTATGCTAGCAGACCCACTGACAAAGTCGGCCATAAGACCCTCCATCAAAACGCTCACCTCAACTATCCTTCAACCTCTCATCTGAACAGGGCGGCGTGTTGAAATGAAATGAAATCCCATTAGAATTGATCTCTAACCACAATCCTCTTCCGTGCACCCAATGCGCACATGTTTCAGTTTCCTATCTCATCCGCGCAATGGCGCCCGCTCATCTGCAATAATCATTCGCGCAACGGCGCGCATGGGCGCGCGCATCCTATCTCCTCATTGCTTTCATCCATTCACTTCCCATCCCACTGCCTCATTGATTTCTCTCCACCATTTCATCTTGCTCCTTGAAACTCACCACTTCTACCATCCACCTCATCATTCCCCTTCCGCTTCCTTCACCCACTTTCTTCATTGCTTCCGCTTCCTTCACCCACTTTCTTCATTGCTTCCGCTATCCATCTCACCCACTTCCACACTTGCTTCCGCCATCCATCTCAGCTTCCACTTCTTTCACCGCTTCTCTCATATTATCTTCTTCTCACTCCATCTCGTCATCAACACTCACCTCCCCCAAAACTCATCATACTCATCTCCCTCAATAAGCTCAATACAATAACCTCCCCAACATCATCACTTTTTCAAACCAACATTCATCACTCAACATCAAGGGATTTCCTTTCTTTAGTGTTCATATGTGAGGTTGTCTCTATGCTGAACCTTACACTGGCTTTGAATCTCACTCACGTGCTTATCTGCAACACATGTCAGATCCAGTCCTTTCTTTTATTCTCTTTTCTTTTATTTTCTTTTGTTACCAACCTGAGCGCCCAATCCTTTTGTGTCTGCCTAGAGTGAGAATCATTCTTTATTTTCTTCATTCTCTTTTTCATTCTTTGTTTCCTTCCTAAGACTCTTTTTGATTCAATTGCGCTTAGTCTGTTGGTTCAGGAATCAAAAACATTCAAATCTACAGACGCTTGATCCATCATTGAAATGATCAATGCTCACAGCCTTCCAAATTCTCCCATGAATTGTTGGGTGGCTTTTATTCAGTTGTTCTATTTTGATATTGTTCACAGGCCTGGGAAATCTTTCACCATACCTGATGGTTTATCTTTATGTCCTTGGAGAGATAATAAATCAGATGTTGGAGTGGATTTTGACAAGAAGGAACCTATAATTTGACCTGTCTTCTATTTATCATCTCAAGATTATTCTTTCTTTCAGCAGAGTTTCTGGTTTAAATTAGAGCAGTACCTTTCAACTATCCAAAGAACCCCTGATCTTTCTGCCAAATAATTTTGATCTCTTAAAAGAAAGTCCTCTAATTTCTTTTTCCAAGGTTCTAGGCTTATGAAAAGAGGAAATCCTTGTGCTTTAATTGTTGTTATTATCCCTTATAAGAACAATTCAATTGTTGAAAATCTCCATGAGGGTCTTGGCCATTGTGGGGAAACCAAAACTTATCAACACCTATCTGATAAAAATTCTGGTGGCCATCCATGAAGAAATCCATCTCTCAATGGTGCAGGATTTGTGAAGTTTGTCAGAAATGTGATCTTAGGGGCCCAGCTGAAATTTGCTATCCTACTGTAGAGTAAAATGTCCTTGGAAGGATTGCTATGGATGTGGTTCATATTAAGGCAGGTGGTGCTAAGTATCTAATTGTGGCTAAAGATGATTTTTCTGGATGGTTTGAAGCAAAATTCCTTAAGAATCTCAGCTCTGAATCAGTGGCAGCTTTCCTTTATGAGAACTGGGCAATGCTTTATGGCTTGGCTCAATCTTATTCTACTAATGGTGGCTCTCAATTTGGTGAAAAACTTGCTGAAATGATATGATCACTTCCTGGAAAGCATTGAGTTACTACTCCTTATTATACAGAAGGACAAGGCATGGTGGAACAAGGCCATGCTCCTGTGAAGGCTGCTCTTGTCAAACTGGATGGTGAAAGTGAAGTCAAAGCTCCATGATCTGTATCTTCCAGCTATGGCTATATGTTCAAATCATTTCCTTTCCTTTTACTATTTCTTTTCTATATGTTTTCCTTTTCCTCTTGTCTTTTATCTTATTCTTCATTCTTGCCGCTGCCTCCAATATTTGTGTCCTTGAATCCTCACCTTACTCGCAACCTTACTTGTGAATCCTCACTCTAGTCTTGCAACCCGCTGCAAGTACTCTAAATCCAAACTGCTCAAATATAAAGCAGTCCTCCTGGCTCAGATCCTGGGGAAGGTTTTTCCTTGTGCAACCACAAGATTGCACCTCTGACCCCAGGCTTCTGAGTCAGGTGAGTACCATAGCCAACTCAACAAAATACCAGATCATCTTTGAACTAATCGGGATTGTTCACTCATCAGAATCACTGCTGCGCTCAACCTACTTCAACCACATTCATCTGTCACTGCCCCTGTTTCCGTTTCTGCTTCTTTTCTCTTCCTTTCTCCTCAAGCTCTCTGTACCAGACCTCTCAATTCTTCAGAAAGTGGAAAGAATTGTTGCAAATTTCTTCCTCTGGTTCTCTTCTCTGATCAAATCTCAACTAAATGGACCACTGTATACTCACCTTACAAAATCATTTTTGGCCAAAGGGCTGTCCTTCCTCTTGATCTTGAAATGTAATATTTCCTGGGTATCTCATGGACAAAGGTTTCCTCAACCACTGATCTATTGATTGCCAGATACAAGTAACCGGAGCAAAGTGAATAAATTTGTGTCAAAGCTTATCAGAAGATGATGGAATTAAGAGAAAAATCAGTTCAGTATTGGGAAGATAAGCATGCAAATTTAATCAGGGATCCCTTAAATCCTGGTGATCTAGTTTTGGCTTATAATCAATCCTTGGAGACTCAGTGCAGAAATCTATTTTTAAATTGTTGGAATGGTCCTTATTGGTTGGTTTTTCAAGCCAGAGGTGAATCCTATGTTTTGGAACAACTGGATGGTACTCAGTTGGCCAGAAGGTTCTCTGCTGATCAAGTCAAGAGGTTTCATTATTTTGGGGGCAATTTGGGGTCAAAGTAATTCCTCCCAATTGTGCACCACCAGGGTCATCTACTGCGTTTTTTTTGTTGTAAAACTCTGCTTTATGACACATATGTGAGCACCTGGGCCCGCCTCTTTGTTTTTGTCCTGCCACTTCTAGGGCTCTTTTGGGATGGATCAAGATTTTTTTCCCTCAACTCTTCAATAACTCTCAAGATCAAGAAATGGCCAATTTTTGTCTTTATATTGTCTCATTTTCTCCTTTCCTCAATATCTTTAAAATATCAAGATGAAGACTAGGGAAAGTCTGTAAGTGGGGGAGAAATGTGGTGACCAATTTGGTACACCTGAAGAAAAGGGGAAAAACTTTTTAAAAAAGAAATTTATACGTTCTTTCATCCATCATCATCATCAAAAAAAAAAAAAATTGTTGCCATGGGTACTCTTCCTCTTGTGTTCCTCCCAACCCCTCCCTGTCCTAGCTGTCTAGGAAGGCCTCTCCAGGCGCTCCAATTCCAGGATCCTCTTTTCAATCCCTCCTTGTTGAACTCGTGGCCCCAGTTTTTGGCCAAAGTGCGTGCGCAGACAGTCATCCCACTCATCCTCATACTCATCCTCATCAATCTCCATCATTGATCTCCACCAACAATCCAAGACTTGTAACCAACACTTCTCATTGTTATCAATCCCCATCCATGGGATATTCAACGGATGGATCCTCCCAAGAAATTTGGTGTTGTTATATAGCCTTGGGTTGGGAACCATGCCACAGTCAGCGCGCTCAGCATTTTTTTGGTCAGGCTTAGCATTTGGGATGCGCCCAGTCTCAGAAGTGGCCACTGCGGGCTCAGCAGTAGGCATCACAGGGCTCAGCATACTGAGCATGGTTTGGGATTGATTGGATGTGGCAGGCTGCGGCCCGCTGGGACATTACGGACCCAAGAATGGAGCTGGCCCAACCGGGTTTTTGGGTGGCTAATTCAGGAAGGTAGAGCAGGGCTATAGGAGCGGGCTGGGTCCACAAAAGTGCAGGCAAATCCGCGGGGAAGAAAATCACGCGGTGCGCCAGGTGGATACAGACAACGTGGGGTGGCTCCAAGTAGGGCCCTGCAGAGGGCTGTGTTGTGAGAAGGACAAACCAGGTGTGTGTAAGGGTAGGCAGCCTGGAGGGTGGTTGCAACATAGAAAAGGGTTAGGATTAGGCTAGGGTTCTGGTTTTTAGGGTTTCTTTTCTATTTGTTTTTGGGCTGTCATTGTGCTTGTACTTAGGTTAGGGTTGAGAGTGTGGGAATAAAGTCTGCGCTCTCAACCCCAGCTTGATGGGGAGCTTTTGGGGGGGATTACGGCTTAGGATGCAGAAAGGATAAAGGAAGCAAAGGAAAGGAAAGGAAGGAAATTTATCTCTCTCTATCTCTCTCTAAAACGGAGCATCCTTATACTTACAGACGCTACGACCATTGATTCTGGAACTTAGTGACAACTAAGGGAGTTACAATCTCTTACTTTCCACAGCAACCACTGACTTTCTTGTCAATGGCCTGCTTAACTTTAAGCAGATAAAAAGCAGTTGAACCAGCATTTTACCGCCAATCAGCACCGAAATCTGTTCTTCATCAGCCCTAACCACCCAATCCCACCATTGCTTGGACTGTTGTCACCACCAATTACCGGCCAACTACCAACCAATCCTTCAAGCTTTGCTCTCATCCAATCTTCCCTCCTTCATCTGCTTGTTTCAATCTCCTCCTCCAATTTCTGCCATTTCTTGGGCAAATCACCATCTCCCAGCTTGGCCCTTACGGTCAAGCCTCAGCTCACTTGCCAGCAATCCCGTGGCTTTCTTGGGCTCATCACTTATTGGCTGCTCACTCCACCACCACCCCTTGCATTGTAAGTTGCTTTTGGTTGTTGACAGCTGTTTTTGCCGCCGTTTGAAAACTTGTGGACGCCCTTCAGCAAGTGGCCACTTCTGCTCATCTCTGCTGTGGGGCTTTTTCCTTTTCTCAAAATTTCTTTTTTTTAGTTCTTCATTTTTCTTGATTTAATTTTCATTCAATTCCAGCTCTGGATTCTCTTTCTCATCACTGTCATTCATCATTGTCCTTAAAAAAAATCAGCTCTCATTTGTAGTTATCTCTTGTAAGTAGTTTGAAGGGCCTCTTGCCCATAAAAGGAGGGGCTCTCCCCTGACTTTTTGCCCCATCATCAGCTATAATCTTATCCATCCACTGTGGTATTGAATAATCATCTAATTTTCTGATCAATAAATAAGGGTATCCCCCTGTGTGTCTCATCATTGTAATCATAATAATCATAAAGCTGGTTATATCTGTTGATTATCCCCTGATCCTCATCCTTATCACCAACCAATAGCCTTGCTGGTTGAAGAAGAATTCATTTGGTTTAATTCTTGAGTGTGTTAAACCACTCCTTTGATCCCTTTCTCTGAACACTTTGGTCTTGATAATTCATTTAATTGTCTTTCTGGAACCAGTCACGTTGACTGAGAGGTTTCTTTAAGCTTGAAACCTGGAGTTTTAAAACTCCCTTTATTTCTTTGAAGTTGAATTCCGCCACGCTATTCTTGAGTCCCTTGAGAAGTTCTGGGTTATTCTTGTTCAAATTTTTTACTCCTTTGCTTCTATAGCTTCATAAAACAAATTGCTTTGTTTGTAAAGCCACCCAAGGTTATCTTGTACCCTTCAAGTGCTTGATTGCAAAGAGTTGGGCGGGTCAATTGAGAAGCTGGAGGTTGGTTTGGATTGAGTTGATCTTTCCTAATCTTCTGCTGATGACCAGAGTTATTAGCTTGTGGGTGTTGTTACTTTCAACAGCCTTGTTCTATTGAACTCTGAAAAAACTTTAAATTGGTTGGTTCAAGTCTTTTCATGCACCATCTTGCCTCAGATAGTGTTGTTACATTGCTTCCAACTACTATCAAAATTCATCCTTTCCATTTATTCCTTATTTAAAAGTTTCTGGATCACAATTCTGTTTATATTTAAATATTTTTTAGCTCCCAGGAGGGAAGCTCAAGCAGCACATCTTCCCCTCCAGAGAACTGCCTGCATCTCAGCACTTTTTGGAGTCTTAAAGCAGACTTGGATGCACAAGTCAAGGAGCTATTTTGAAAAAAACCTCCTTCTCTGCCTTGTCCCGCCCCTGAAATGGCCGCTGCGGAAGCACTGTCTCCATCACCTGTCCTGAGGACTTCACTGGAACCAGAGGAATTCCTGGAAACCCCACCAGTCAACAACCAATGCGCTCCATCTCCCAAGAAAATGGTTATCTTTCCCTTGCATCCAGCTGAACCTTTCCCTCAAAATCCCCAGGATCATGCGCCTTGCAAACAAAATCCAGAGACTTGCAACCCAACTCAGGAAGTCACCAACATTCCATCAAGGCTGGCAATTCCAGCAGCAGAGAGGTTTGTGTGTCCATCCTCCCTTTCCTCCTGTGTTCCTCAGAGAGGTAACTGGACCTCCCCAGCAGAACTTCCACACAGTTCCCCATACCCCTTTCTACAAACAAACAAAAACCAGACCACCAGCGCATGCTCAAAAAACAAGAGAGATAAAAAGAAAGAAAGAGACAGACACTCTGGGGTTTCTAGTTGTTCTACATTGCTAGAAAACCCCCTTAAAAAATCAATATTAACCCCATCCCATCCCAAACTAGCCATCCAGCACCAATCATTTCTATATTAATTCAATGAATTATCATTTTCTATTTATATATATAAATATTTTCAAAACCCGCATTTCAATCCATCACATCTTTCTTTTTCCTGCCCTCCACTCATGGGGCTGGTCCTTGCCTGTACAGACCAAGCCTCAATGCTGAACCTGCAATTTCTAACACAATCCACAACCCAAAGCCATCAATAATCCAAGGAGAAAAACCAACAGAAAATAAATAAGGAAAAATAAATTCTGGGATGTCCAGTTGTTTGTATCTTTTTGACTAGCTAGAGAAAACCCTCAGAAAATCAAGCTCTAGCCCCAAGCCCTATACCCAAAGCTTTGCATCTTTCACAAGCAGTCTGTAACCCCCTACTTGTCATCCAAAATACTCCAGGGACAGCCCTTCACAAGTTTCATCTCCATTGGAGTTGCTTCTGTTGCCACTTGCCTGTCCCCACACCCATCTCACCCTCCCATGGTTGCAGATTGCAGTTTCAAAACTCCTGCCAGAAAAGTATTCCACCGTCAGTGCCTCTGTGCACACCTTGGAATTGAGAACCATTTGTGCCCAAAAACCAAATATGAAAGGCTTCCCCAAGATAACATGTCCAAATTTCACCAAGAAGAAAAAAAAGGGTCTCCAGAACCTTGCAACCTCAACCTCCTCCTCCTTGAAAAACCTGTCCCCGCAAAATTACCCATTATTAAACACCAAGAGTACCATTGCTCACTTCTGCCAAACAAAACCCTATTAATTCACCAGCTTTGATGGAAGTAAGCTCACCATTGACCTAATATCCAATATCACCCAAAATCTTGTTGAGGTTTGAGTTGATTGCTCCAGTTGAAAGAATGTAAAGAGGATGAGGAAGAGTGTTATGACACCAGGAGGAGTTGATCTGGGGAGCCAAAGGGGGGAACTCTGGTTCAAGGTAACTAAGAAGGGATGATATTGATTCAATTGGTCAGGCATCAATATATATATATAATAATTACAGAATGGCTGAAAAGTGGTTGAATAGGAAGGATAAAAATGAATAGAAAATATTAAATACTAGACCATTAGATTCTGCAAAACTTGGAGGACCACTTGAGGTGGAATTGATGCAGATGATCCACATGGGCTGAGGTAAAGAATTCACTAGCGCTATAAATAATTTGTATAAAATGAAGGAATCACTGGAATTTAACACTCATTAGCATAAAATGATTGATGAATTTAAAGCTGAAACTAATAATATCAAAATATAGCTTGAGGCATTACTTGGTTAAGAATATAATTCAAACACACCCCCTTGACTAAAGCTAGAGGGAATTCAAAAGAACAGGATAGGTAGAAGTCTTTGATGGTAGCCACCAAACCAAGGAAAAAAGTATTAGCCAGATTGCTTAGCTTCAGGGGATAAAGAAAAGCTGTAGAAAATGAGGAGATGATAAAAGTTACACAAGAAGACAAGGTAGTAGCAAGACAAGGAGGTGGAAGTTTTCTACTTGATAAGACAAGCAATTGAGTTGGTTAGACAAGGTTGATAATTGATGGAGTGACCAAAATATTAGATGAAAAAAGAGATGGAATGGATGCAATAAAGATAGATGGAAAAGAAAACAGGAAAAACAGGCAAAATAAAGCTCATTAAAGATTTGGCCAAGCAAGCAGGAAAAAGAAAACAAAAGGCAAGAAAAACCAAGGTTGGTAGTTGATGGATAAAACAAGAGCAATTGAGCAAAGATGATCAAAAATTCAGAAAGATGAACTTGATTGAGCTTTTAGATGAAAGCAGCAAGGGTGCAACCAGAATGAAAGAAAGATTACCAATGTTTCAAGATGAGGTAGGGGGAATTTTATCCCACGGATGATGTGATTGATTGGAATTTAGCTTGTGGATGGTTGGTACTAGGCAAATCAATCACACTGGAAGTTGAAACACAATCAGTGGCTAGAGTGTTTATTGGTGACTTGAAAGGTGATAACAGGGGAAACCCAAGAAAGCAAGATGGACCCAAGAACCCATCAATAATACATTTGAAACAACTGTTAGGGAAAGCAACAAGGACATGAAGGAGGTTTTCTCAAGATTGGTTGAGAGTGGGTACTTGAAGTAACCAAGATGAGAGGATAAACTTTTTAAGAGAAAGATGATCAGGGGAGCACTTTGTCTTGTGGCATGTTGAGGTTTGAGTTGATTTATCTGGTTGAAAGAATTTAGAGAAGATGAGGAAGGGTCTTATGATGCCAAGAGGAGCAGATCTGGGGAGCCAAAGGAGGGCACTCCGGTTCAAGGTAATTAAGAACTGATGATTTTGATTCAATTTGTCAGGAATAAATATAAATAATTATAGGATGGATTAAAATTGGTTGAATAGGAAGGATAACAATGAATAGAAAATATTCAATGCTGGAAGATTAGAGTCCACACAACTTGGAGGACCACTTGAGGTGGAGTTGAGACAGATGATCCACATGGGTTGAGATAAAGAATTCACTAGATTTATAACTACTCTGTATAACATACAGAGATCAATTGACTTTAACACTCATGATTATAAATTTATTGATAAGTATAAATTAGAAAATAATAAGATTGCACTCTAGATTGAGGAAACACTTGGTTCAGACTATAATTCCAACAACTTTCCTTCCCGCTACCTTCATTGAGACATAAGCAAGTGGAATGAAGACTGACATCAACTGGAACGACTGGAAATACACCTTTTCCTGTGCCACGTTCACCTGCTGCACCTTTGAAGGCTTCAGCTTCCTGATTCCAGGAACCTTTCTTTCCTTTAGCTAAAGAAAGGAATATTGGTTTTGGAATAATAATAATTCCAAGAAAACACATAAAATGCTCAAAAATAATGATATGGTGAGAGAAAGTGCAATGTTTGGAGTTTTTTTGGTTAAAAATGGTTTCAATATATTATTAAAGAGGGGCCAAAGCTTATAAAAAGCTGGGGATATTTACAGAAAACAACCTCTCTTCAAGGGGTAACTTTGTACCATGTAAAGACCTTGGGACAATGAGGTACTAATGATTCACAGAATGGGTTGAATCAAGGGAATGGGTGTGACAGGATGTTTACAGCACTCAATTCTTGTTTCAAGGAGGAGAAAAATTAATTCTTTAAGCAAAGTCTCCAAGAATCTTGCAGAAATTCACCATTGAAAAGGTCTTAGGGAAGCATTTGGGGGTTTTGCTGATTTTCTTCAATGGAATTAACAATGGGTTTAGAATTAATAATTGTAATATTAAACTGAGGCCATATATCAATTTTTTATCTTTTTATAAACAATTGATTACAGATGTCAAGGTGTCTGGATTGATATTTAAAATTACTGTGGGTTAGAATAACCAAAAGGAGGTGTATATATATCTTCTGGGGTGAAGGGGGCCTTCTCAGGGCACGTATAGAGGGTTGTGCTTGAGGGCTAAGCCTAGAAGTCTGTTCAGCGCTATTTTGGCACACATTCTTAGTTCTGTCACTCAGATAGACCTACCTGGGTCATATTTATGTGTGAAATAATTCTCAGAACCTGTTCAAATGTTAATTTGTTATTTTTTTAGTTTTGACATATTTCCTTATTTTGTATTACATTATTTTAAGTGACATGGTCAGAAGTGGGTATCTGTAGATTCTCAGTCATCTCCTGATCTTTATGTAAAATTTTAATAATTTTTAAGGGAACTTCTTGATATGTTTAGTGGTTCATAAAGATTTGATAACAGTTTTTTCATGATAACATTTATTATTGTTTTCCCAATTTGTATATTTTATTATATGAATTTTCTATGTTTTATTAAGTTTTTGGAGGTTTCAAATATACCTCTATCCATCAATCATATTCTTACATATGCATGATGCATGCATATGGGTTTTAGAATGTTCCTGCGGTACCTGGCTGTCAGGAGTGGTGCAGGTAGTTTTGAAGCGCGCATACTTGAACGCTGGCTGCAGGAATCATAAATCTGCGGCCATAAGAATATTGCATGCGGGTTTCCTGAAAGGTGCCTGCATTTTGAGTTTCAGGCGCGTCAAACCCTTACTGTATGGATGCAGGGCTGCGCGCGGGAATTGTGACAGAACACAAAAACGGCTGTAACTCCTAAAATATACACAACACTCCAATCCTGAGTGAATTTTAGGTGTGAAACCTAGACATGAAAATACACATGAAATTATAAAGTGGCCAGAAAACTAGTTGAAGTGGTGTTGTGGTTTTGTGCTATTTTCTTGTAAATTTATTTAAAAATATAAGAAGTCTGAATTCAAGGGTGGGGTCAGTGAGTGACTGTACCTTATTTTGGATAAGGAATCCAAATTGGTAATAAAATTTCAAGATTTCCTACTACTTTTTTACTTTATTTTTTACTTTTGTTTTTATTCTACTTTTACAGGTTGCTCTGTACAATTAGCAAGCTGACAGAAGGGATCCACCCCCAAGTTCAATCCTGCAAAGCCTGTACCATTTTTTCAATCACAAATGGGAAGAAACCTTCCAACTCCTGCAAGTTTAAGGGTATTGGTGATTCTTGACCATAACCCTTGGCAAAATATCAATAGCCTTCTTCTTCCCTGCAGAATTTATTGGTTGCACCTCTGAAAATGGGCCACACACAAAAAATAGTGGGGTGGAAGGCAATGATTGTTCCTTTGTGTCCACATCCATCTCATCTGAAGCAACCCTTTTGTCTTCCAATGCCCTTACTTTGGCTTCAACTTGCAGAGAATGCCATGAACTGTGCACCATGCCAATGCCAAGCCACACTTGAATGGTGTCCCTCACCTCTTGACCATGCTCCCCTATCTGCTGCATTGGGGTCTGCTGGCCCAATCCCAGAAAAATTGGCTTTCCCATTGGGAACATGAACCCTGTCCCCACCTGAAAAACCAATCCTGCATTCAATTTCTTTCTAAATTTGTTGCATCCCAATATAGTAATTATAGAACCAAGCTGAGAAGTAATTAGGAGGCTGAAACCCCTCCACCATTTATGTTGGCAGGCCCCACAGAAATGCTGTCATCCAATTAAAAAGATCCAGGGGTCCTTCAGGAGTTCTGTGATCTTTCTCACCAGTGGAGCTGGAACACATTTGAAAGCAGGTGGGCCCACAGCTGGCACTTGCACCAGGGCTGGAGGAGGGTGGGAGGTTGAATTCTTTGCAGCTTCCAGAAAGAAATTTGCCATGTCCTTGATGAGCTCATGCAAATAAATTTTTCTCTCCACAGATTTTCAGATAATTTCAATTTCAAGGAGGAGTGAAATGCTCCCATCCAACAACCACTTACACAAGTTTTGGTCATAAAGATGCCATTTCACCCTTCCCAGAGCTGAGGACCAAGAAAAGCCAAGAAGGCCTTCTTAATTTCACCTGGTTGACCTTCAAATACCTTGTTCTCCAACAGATACCAGTAAATTCAATCAAAATTCACCACATAATTCATCAAATCTGCTTGCATCCAAACTCAACTGCACACGTGTGCCTCTAATGCCACTCACTTGAAGTCACTTTCCCAGAACTGGAGTTTGTGCATTCCCCACTGTTTTAAGATCTTGGCTTTAAGCTTTGGCCAGTTGAGGCTCATGCACCCCTCAATTTCTTCCATGTTTCAGATCTCTTCCTTGTATGTGATGAACAGAACAAATAGGTGCACCTTGTCTTAGTCTGAAATTCACTCAGTTTCTGTAATACCTTTCTAATGAAAACTGAATTGTTCCACATCCTCTGTGTTGAACCAACTATGCGGGTAGTCCCTCATTCTTATGCAAACTGGTCAAGGGGAATTGCTGCCATTGGAGAAGGAGGGAGGAGATTTAACTCTAAAATTTGAGGTTCTTCTTCTTCACCATTTTTAAATATCTTTTCCTTCAGTACCATCTACCTCAGTCCATAAGGGTTACACAAATAAAGCACAACATCAATGGTGCCTTCTGATTACTACCTCTTTCTTGTGTAAAAACCTTCCAATCTTGGAAACTCAGTATATACTTGCTAATATTTGAAGATAGCTGTAATTCAGTGAAACATTGCTATTCTGCCCCTGGGTATCATTAGCCCTTGGACTTCCATTCTCAGTTACACTGTCATCCACAAGACAAATACACTTGTCCAAATGTATGCCCAACTCATATGTCTTATTGGTATAGTGGCTAAGAAATGGGTTCATTCTCTATTATGTGACAGCAAGGTCACTAATTCAACCCACCATAGAGACAAGAATGAATAATTTTGAATAGTTTTATAATTATATATTAAATTTTTATAATATTCTATAATAATTTTTAAGTATGTTTTGATGAGTATTTATTATGGGATTAAAACCTTGATAATATATATTATCAGGAAGGAGATCCAATATAACTTTAGATTAAGTTATTATCACTCAGATGCGGCCCAAATATTCACCATGAAAAAAGGCTGCACCTGCAGGCAGGTGTAGCACCTGAATCTTGTTTTGGTTTTGTTTTGAATCTGAGAAGACTCTGTTTCTAACTTTAGTTTGAACATGAGAAAAGTTATTTGTATCATTTCTTGAGGATTCCAAGTAATTCTTGTGCATGCGTGGAATAAAGAAGATTCGGAATTAATAGGAAATTTAATTTTATGTAAAGTAATAGAGGAGTGAAGCAGGGGTTTTTTACATCTGACACATAAAATTCACTACCTGGATTGGATAAGTCAACATTTTGTTGCTTTTTTTTCTTTTGATTTCCTATTAGATCATTAAAAGAGGTTTGAGGGTCATTTTTTTTATTTTTTTACTTTTTTGGTTGAAACAAAATGTATTCTTTGAAAGGATTAAATTCAGTTTTTAATATCTTCTTTTTCTTCTTGTGAAATGTAATAAATCTCAATTTGATGTAGGAAATTTAAAAATCAACCTAAATTTTAACTGAAGATTCAAAAATCTGCTCAGACATGTTGGAAATATTGCACCACATAGAAATTGATTTCAATTATATATTTCAAATAAATCAATTTGAAATTGAAATAATTGGGGAGGTTCACATTTTCTTTTAAAAAGTGAATGAATTGAAAAAAAGCAAAAAATTTCCTTGAATGATTTTATTTCTCTAATATCTTTTGACAGGAAATTTGTTTGAAAAATTTCATTTAATACTGGAAGCTCAAAAGAAGCAATCTGGTGATATTGAATTGTTTTAATTAGCAGGAATTAATTAATAAATAAAAATGTTTTAAAATTCAGAGCTTTTGAGATTGTTTTCTGGGTGACAAAGGAGGAAATACAGAGCTACTTGGAAACAAATTTATTCAAACAAAAATGGGGTTTCAAGTGTTAGAGTTAATAACATGCACACCTTTTTTGTAGTTTAGTGGTCAAGTAGGCAGCTAGAGCCAGCCCAACCCAGGGTTTATGACTGGAAATGGCATTCCATCATTTCACATATTAATGGTCAGAGCGCTACAGCGCAAGGCCTGTGCTGTCAATATGCAAGGAAAACCAGCCCAAGACTAAGCACCAATGGTGCACAGATTACAGGGGTGTGTTAGAGTTAATAAACTGAACACTGTTTTTGTAGCTTAGTAGTAAAGTAGGCTTCTAGAGCAAACCTAACCCAGGTTCAACTTGTGGCAATGAAATTCCATCTTTTAACAGATTAAAAGTCAGAGTGCTACAGCACAAGGCCTGTGCTTTGAATATTCAAGCTGTGTCAGCCCTAGCCTAAGCACAAATGGTTTACAGATTGCAGGTGTGTGTTAGAGTTACTAAACTGCACACCATTGTTTTAGCTTAGTGGTCAAGTAGGCAGCTAGAGAAAGCCCAACCCAGGTTTGGATCCTGGAAATGAAATTTCATCTTTTAACATTGAATGATTTTGCTAATATTTCTAGTTTATCCTCTACTGGCTTCATCTCCAAAACCAATTTACCTGTCAAATTTAATGTGGCAAGAAATAGAGGTCTGTAAAAATTAGAAGGGAGAGCTTCACATGGTTTCATCTGATAATTTGAGACTATTTCTTCATAGGTTGTTCCATATTCTACTTGTTCTTTATCTTGAAGTTCACCTTTCATCTGAGATAAATAGTTGAGAGTTTTGTTTTCAAGATTGTGAAAATTTTTTGAATACATTTTGCTTCTCCAATACACTTGGAAAGAGTGATATTTCACCTCATTCTCTTCTTCTGTATCTGAGCAGCATTCCACACAAGGGAGAAGGAGTTTTTCCAAATCCTTTTCCAGATGGTGCTCTGAAGTGTTCAAGTGGTTTCTGTATATCTTGCATATTGAAGACAATAATTTCAGCCGACAGGATTTAGAAAATGGACAGCAATCTTAAGCTTAACCTGTATTTAACTCTAGATCTAGGATCCTTGTTACGTGTCCTAGAATTCATGTAATTATCCTTCTGTCCACATAGCCAAAATTCCAGTAGGACAAAGAGTATTTCCTTCTTGAAAAAATCAATATCAAGTGGATAATTTGTAAATGCATAATTGTCCTTAGAATTGAAACCAATGTTTTATTATCACCTCTAAAAATATTTAGCCCCACTTTTTTGAATTCTGATGGTCCCATTGGAAAGTTGGTAAATGTATGCCATAGCTTTCTAATTCTTTCTGGCATTTCTCTCTGAACTTTCCAGGAATTATCTTCTTCCCTTCATAAAGCTTTTCATTGGTTGTTTCCAAGTTGAAAAAGTTGTTGTTTGGGTCAATTGTATTGATGCTTTTTGAGTTTAAAACTTGTAATTTATCTCCAGTGGGTGGAGGCAGAACCCTTCCTCCTCAAGATTACATCTTTGAAATATTCTTTACATAGTCAAATAGGCATAGACTTATGGGGTCATTGGAATTTGGCAAATTTTCTGATACTTCCTTTTTTAATGTGCAAGTTTTGATATATTTTGAACTTTGAGGAGTTCTAAAATCCATATTATAATATAGGGAAGTCTTCAAGCAGAGCTTGAAAAGGTTTTGGGGTTGTTTGAAGTGTAGATTTTGTGGAGGGAAAAAATTTGAAGACAATTGAATCTGAGGTAATCAGCTATTGAATATGATGAATTTTGAGAGATTATTAAGGGTTAATTTACAAATTGAATATCTCAAATTGGTTATGCATCTACTTTATAATTCATTTCAAATATTTTAGTTAAATTCTACATTGTGCAATCAAAAAAAAATCATCAGCAGGAAGAAATTTTTGGGAACTACCACTTGGATTTTGATAAAAATGACCACATTTTTTTATTCATGTTTTGCTTTACCTTGGATCTTGATTTAGATCAAGATTTCTTATTATTTTAAATGATTTGGGGAATAATAATCATTCTGTTCCCTTGACAGGAAAAAATAATTAATCCAGAAAATAGATTGAAACTTATCATTAAATTTTAGAGTTGAAATAATTTTAGAGATTTTAAAATGAAATTCAAAAGCTTGCTGTTGCAAACCAAGTATTTACTTGGCAAATTTATTTAAAATCAGGAGGTGAGTTCAAAAATTTCTAGGTAACTCCTAAAAAGACCTGGAAGATATTGCTGCCAATCCAATTGAAAAGTTTTAAAATTGGAAAATCAGCAGCAAAAAGTCTCATCAAATATGCAGCATGGAACTTCTGAAAAAATTTTTTTAGTCCAGAAAATCCCAGGGCTTCATACTCCCAGCTCCTCAAAAATTTGGGAAAATTCTGCATTTGAAATCTTTCAAAAAACCTCAAGACGTTCTCAAAGGATTCTCCCAAATGAATCCACAAGCACCTCATGCAAATCTGGGTCTCAATGAAAGGACAAAGGAAAGAAAAAGATACCTCACCAGGAACAAAACCAAGTAGACCTATTACAAGCAAATCAGGAATCAAAAATGAATCTGGGAAGAGCAATCAAAGCTCCATTCAGGAAAGCTCCTACCACTCTTTTGAAGATCAAAGAAATCCACATCAAGCATGTTCATTGATAGAAGAGACAAGTATTGCATCAAATTAATTTTGCCTTGCTACTCAAGAGCTCAGAAGTCTTCAAGAGGGTACCAAGTCAATCAAATTTCCATCTTAGATTGCTGGTTTGCTGAGAAACATAGGTTTTCCTGCTGCTGGTACTTCTAAGGCTGCTGAATGTGTCAGCTCTCTGATACCAGGAAACTTGCGGTCCTTTAGCTACAGAGAGTGATAAAAATACTGGAATAATAATAATTATAATAATCCAAAGATAAACACTTGAAAATCTCAAATAATAAATATGTTTAAGAGCTATTGCAAAGTTTAATTGTGTTGGTATTTTGGCTTCAAAAGAAGATTGATTTCAATGAAAAGAACAAGATAACAGAGTTACAAAGTAACTGAAAAAGATGACTGAAAAGATCATCACCTTCAAAAGAAGACTCAATGTAACAGAATGGATTGTTTGAGAAAAGTAGGTGGCTCGGGAAAAGGAAGGGTTGAAGTTTGTAGCAGGAAGTAGGTGGAACTTAAGAAACAGGCAGGGCTGATGAAAGGTAAAAACAGGTTAGAGGCATTATGGATGAAAGAAGAAAGGAAGAAACATAGAGATGAAAACTTTTATTACCGGTCTCAGGCTCAGAAGATGGTGGTGGTACAAGTGCAAGGTTGTACAAGGAAAGTATTTTGAGACCTGAGCCGGCAAGACCCTCTAGTCAAATTGAGAATGGCTGGTGAAAATAGAGTACACGCACCAGTACTCTGTGGTGCATACCGGAGTAGCATTTGCTATTGCCTGGTGCGCCTGGACTTCCAACATAGCACCCAGGCTTAATGGAGTTAGTGCAGTACAGAAGAGAGGAAAGAAGCCAATGTATCTCCACACCCACCCTGGCTTCAGGCATCATTGCAGGGCAAGCTGAAATTGAGAATTTTCAGTTGCCGCCCTAACAACAGTAAAGAGAGTGGTTTGGTGAGGAAATCAGCAGGGTTGCTTCTAGAGTCAATATGCTTGATCAGAATTGTCCCCTTTTCTGCTTCCTTGTGTAAGAAGTGATAGCAGAGCTCCATGCGCTTTGTCTTAAAGTTTGCATAATTTTCCGCACTCAAGGCCAACTTGAACCAACCTTTGTTGTCCTTGTGGATTGGGATTGGTGTTTTTATTGGCCGCTGGAAAATCTCCTTGGCAAGCAATTGCAACCAGAGCACCTCCTTGACCGCTTCCCCGGATGCCTTGTACTCAGCTTCAGTAGTTGAGAGTGTAACAGTTGCCTGCTTTTGGGACTTCCAGCTGATGATGTTGTTTTTCCACAGCACCACAAAGCCTCTGACAGATTGCCTTGTCAAGGGGCAGGTGGCCCAGTCTGTGTCTACATGGGCACTGAGATCAGATTTGGTCTGCTTCTGTGTGAAGTTGAGACCCAGCGCGCTGGTGTGAGCCAAATAGATAAGGACCAGGAGCGCTGTGTTGTAGTGAGTTGACCCGGGAGCATTCAGAAATTGTGAGAGGTAATTGACGGCAAAGGTGATGTTGGGGTGAGTGTTGCAGCTAATGTAGTTAAGCTCCACAAAAATCTTTCTGTAGTCCGCTCCAGTCCCCACAAAATTATTCCGCTCCTCCTCTGACGCAGGGAGAAGCTTGCCAAATGGTATGAAAGGAGTGGAGCACATCTTGTGGTTGGGAAGGTTTTAATGAGGCACTAGCCCATCAATGTACGTCTTGTGACTGAGGTGGATCATATTGGCCTTTTGCTCCACATTCATCCCAAGAAGAAGCACGGCGGGTCCAAGATATTTGATTTTGAATTTCTTTGAGATAGCTTCCAAAAAAGCAATTGGGTTAGGGCTGAAGACAGCAATGTCATCCAAATGTATGTACAGGTAGGTCTTGCCTTTCCAGAATACGCACCTGTCCGCTTCACTCCTGAGATACCCTTTTTCTTGCAGCCAGTAAATCAGGGTTTGGTACCACATTTGCGAAGCCTGTTTGAGTCTGTAAAGAGCCTTTTTGAGGGAGATGGCCTTTCCCAGGGAGATTGGGAAATTGGTAGGCAAGCTGACATGGATGGTTTACTGGAGTGGGGCCTTGAGGAAGGCTTAATTGACGTTGATCTGGTGGAATTTGTACCCACGCTTGACAGAGTAAGCAATGACCAGGAAAAGAGAGGAATTTTCACCAGTAGGTGCAAAGACACCTGAGTAGTCAAACCCAAAATCTTGATGGAACCCCTGGGCACACAGTCTTTCCTAGAACTCAATGATTTTATTGTCTTTTTTGCGCTCGGTTTGAGGTACCCATATGCACTTCAGTGCCTTTATTTCTGTACACGGCTCACATTTGTCCCAAACTCTGTAAGTGAGTAGGTTCAATATTTCTTTCTCCATTGCAGCTAAACATTCCAGTTTGTGCGGACTTGCAAGTGCCTGTTATAGCGTTTTGGGATCTTCCAGCTGAACTTCATTGAAATTTGCCTCTGCAGTAGCGTAGCGCTGATGTCATTCATGGGTCAAGATGTTGTGTTTGGAGATGATGCTGTAGTCAGGGGAGAAAAATGAGTCAACATTTTGACTTTGAGAAGCGGCATCATCCCTGTTTGCAAGAGGCAGTGAGCAGTCCAGGGTATTAGTGGCTTGAGTAGCAAAAGAGTTCTGGTAGTCTTTGAGCTTTGTAGATGTAGTACCACGACGTTCAAAAGTCCCTTCTAGAAAGGTGACATTTGCGCTAATATGGATGCAACCAGTGAAATGATCTAGGATCTTGTAAGACAAGAAATCATTAACATACCCAAGCAGTGTGCCTTTTTCTCCATTGATTCCCATTTTTGAGTCCCTCTTTGATTTTGGAATGACAGAGTAAGTTTTGCATACAAATGTTTTGAGGAAGTTGTAGTTGAATTATTTTCCAGTCCACATTTTGTATGTAATTTCAAAGTTCTTAGAGGCAATGGGAATTAGATTGAGAAGATCTGTTGCAATATTCATGGCTTCCGCCTATTATGTTGGAGGGAGATTTCTTTTCACCAAAAGACAGCATTCTTTTTCAAGAATGGTTTGGGTTTCCTGTTCTGCTAGGCCATTTTGTTGTGGCGTGTAAGGGGGAGAGTGATGGTGCCCTATTCCCACCTCCTTCAGGTACAGAGAGAGAGTTCCATTGAAAAAATTTCCTCCATTTTCCAATACAATGGTGCTGACTTTGTTGCCAAGCTTTCTTTTGGCGGTCTGAATGAAGCTCTTCATGGCAGCGGGTACGTAGTCTTTATTTTGGAGGAGGGAGACTGACTTGAAGCCCAAGTATTGGTCTACAATGGTAAGAAAGAACCTGCAACCACCATTGGATTCAACTGGAAAGGGACCCAAAAAATCTAGATGTATCACTTCAAAAGTTCTAGAGACAGCTTTGAAGTGATTGGCAAATAGTGTGGCGGTAATTTTGCAGCTTAGGCATACTTTGCAATTGATGGTTGATGGTTGGTGTGGGGAAAGACTCCTGAGAAATTTGTTGCTAGGATGTCCTAATTGCAGGTGCCAGTGGTTGTTGAACGGTTGTTTCAGATGGATTAGCCTTTGCATTGACTGTCCTTTGACTTTGGTGCTGCACAGTTCCACAAGGTGGTTGACTGACAAGCCTAGTAGACTGAAACCGTCCAGAGTAATCTTTTAACCTGAGTACCTGACATGTTGTGGTGCCCCATCCTGGACACCCTGGCCGCCTTAAGACCTCAATCCATAAACTGTTGCGCAAAACGTACTGTCCGGTTGAACAACTTATCCTCAGGCTCATCCAAACCATCCTTTACCCGCGCGCGCGCGCCGCGCCGCGCCGCGCTGCGCTCCTTTCATCCGCTGTGGAAACTTTAGGATGGGCAACACCCCAGAAGTCGTCCTCATAACAACCCGCCGTGGAGGAGGAAAGAGGCTTTGAAACCCTTTCAATCCCAGCTCTCTCCTCCCCCACCCCGTCCACACAACATTCCTCGCCCTTTGCCGTTCTTGCGGCCTTGTTCTCCCCTCCGGAGATTTCTGACCGCCCCCTGCCCGCCAGACCGCGCGTGACCACTTGATACTTCCGCTCCGCCCCACTGTCTGTCCATTCCGCGCCCGTCCTTTCCGTTGCTGCCACTATCCTTTCCAAATGCGCGCTCCCCGCCATCAAAGAGGTTTGGCTTGGGTTGTGATTCTCCAACGCGTGGTCTGTCTCTTCCGCCGCCGCGTGTACCTTCTTTGCAAGATCCGTCCGCCGCTTGCCAATTCCCAAACCGCACAGAGCATCCATTTCCCATTCCGTTGTCCTCGCCCGCTTCCTGTCAGTAGGCCGCACTGGTCCCATCAAGTCCCGCTTCCCCAACACATTCTTAGCCCCCACTGGGGAAACCAATTTCGCGTTTGAATCCGCTGTCCGGTCCCTTTGTCCTGTCCGCCAACGGTCATTGTCCTCCCCATTTGTCCACACGTGGGGCACAGACGCGCTGGGAGACTGAATACTCTCCAGATAGGCCTCGAGGCCCCTTGCCACCTCCGCAAGTTTTCTAGCCCAAGAGATGGTTGCCGGTGGTGGGGCCAGAACATACTCTGCCCTGTAGTACTCCAGTTCCGCGTAGTCCACTTCCGCTTGCAACCGGATCCTGTTGCGCATGCCTGCCTTGTAACCCAATTCCGCGGATGGCTTGAGATTGTCCTTCCGAAAGCGAGAACCGCGCCTCCCCCATCTTGCCAGCATGTCCTCCTTCAGTTCCGGCCAATCCAGGTTCAGGTAGCCATCCATCTCCTCCACATCCCGACGCGCTGCCACTTCCTTGATGAACAGGACAACATGGCGCGCCTTCTCAAAATCCAAAATGCCTTCAGAGTCCGCGATTGTTTCATACCGCGAGATGAATCGCTCCACTTCCACAATGTTGAGTCGAATATGCGGGTAAATCCATGGGGTAGCGCGGAAGCCGTGGGAGGAGGAAGGAAGAGAAGCGGTTGTTGGTAGCATCCGTGAGTACCTTTGAGAGACTTTGACAAAAGATTGTTCCCGGCCAGACCCCCAGATGTGGAAGATTTAGGATGGGCAACACCCCGGAACTCGAGGACAACTTCTGGGGTGTTGCCCATCCTAAAGTTTCCACACTGCGCGCGTCGCGCGTCCTTTATCCGTGTTGCTTGTCATCTCCGCCGTTGTCATAGCACGTCCACATCTTTGTTGTTGCGTGTCTTCATCTTTGTCGTTGCGCGTCCCCATCTCCTCATTGCTACCGTCGCGCGGCGCTCATCCATGATTTACTGAATCCATCCCGACAGCACCCCCAAGCATTTGGCAAATCCTTGGATCCGTCAAACCTCCCATCGCACTTGATCTATTGGTTGTGGATCTCAAGGCCGTCAGGATTTACTCAACTTTCTCAAACCAATCTCCTATCCGCCCATCCGCCCTCTCATGGACTTCATCCGTCACCTTTCCTGGGACTCTCCCACCCGCTTCTGCCTTCGGAAGAGTGCCAACAACTGCCCGCGGACATCCGCGGCGGTTTGGTTCATTTCTCTCTCCCACCCGCTTCCACCTTTGGAAGAGGGGTGGGTGACTCTGGTATTGTTACGCGCGCCCATCCACAGACGGACGCGAGTGACCACATGGTTGCCTTCCCTTTTTGGCTCTATTTGTAGAATCCGTTGTATATAGTCTAACAGGGCCTCCTGCCCATATAAGGAGGGGCTCTCCCCTGCCTTTTTGATCATCATTGGAAATCATCAGAACATGGAACGATCCAGAATGAAATCAGCACACCTTTGATCCTTGAGCCTCCATACTCAACCCTTGATCCCTGATCCTTATCACCAACCAATAGCCTTGCTGGTTGAAGAAAAATTCTGTCTGTTGGAATTTTTGAGTGTGTCATACCACTCCTTGATCCCTTTCTCTGACCATACTGGTCCTGATCCCTGATCACCTTTCTGGAGCCAATCACGATTGATTGAAGAGGTCTTATTAAGCTTAAGACCTGGAGTGTTATATCTCCCCTTAGCTTCTTTGGAGTTGCATTCTGCCAGCCTACTCTTGAGTCCCTTTTGAAGTGTTGAGGTTATCCTTGCTTCAAATCAGTTACTGTTTGTTTTAGAGCTTCTTAAACATTGTGCTTTGTCTTGTACAGCCACCCTCAGTTATCTGGTACCCTTCAAGCGCTTGATTGCGTAGAGTTGGGCAGGTTCATTGAGAACCTGGAGGTTGCTTGGGTTTGAGTTGATCATCCCCAATCTTCTGCTGACGACCAGAGTTATTAGCTTGTGGGCGTTGTTTACACACAACAGCTTTTGTTCTTTGAACTCTAGGAAGACTTTAACTTCTTTTGTTCAAGTTTTCCCTGCATAATTTTGTCTCAGATAGTGCTGTTCCGTCGCTACTGAACTATTATCATCTTTATCCTCTACTCCTTGATTCCTCATTTACCAGGTTCTGGACCTTGATCTTGGTTACATTTAAATATTTTTGTAACACTCAGGAGGGCAGCCTAAACAGCACCTTTCCCCTCCGCAGAACTGCCACGGCCTAGCACCGTTTGGAGTCTTAAATTTGGTCCCCCGGGCCGGGATCAAACCAGCAACCTTGGGATTTACAGTCCCAACTTGAAGAATCAACTCCAAAATCCAATCCAATTTTTTTCTTTTCTTTTTTTTGTTCCTTTTTTTTCTGATCCGTGGAGGCAGCTTGGGCTAGAAGAACCCTTCAACATGGAATCTGCTGGATCCTCTTTATCTGTTTGGGCCAAGATGGTCAAAATCAAACCTCAGAACAAAAATTTAGGCTTCAATGGGACCAATGTTGAACAATTCCTGGACTCCTATGAGACGGCTGCGGAAGTGGATGGTGCCAGTGAATATGATATGGCTTATCAGTTACGGTTTTTTATCTCTTCTGAAGAAGTTATGGAGGTTATTGAATCGTTTGAGGGATTCAAAACTCACAACTGGCGGCTCATGAAGGAGACTATGTTAGCCTATTGGGGAAAAATAGATGTAGCCAGATTTACTTTGCAAGACTTGGATGCCCTGGTTTCTCAATGGATCTCCAATGGTGGTATCTCCTCAGCCTCTGACTATCAGACTTTCAGAAAATCTTGGGACCCTATCCAGTCCTATCTTATCCGGAACAATCACATTGATACGTTGGACAAAATTTGAGTGCAATTTTTTCAGTCTTTCTCTCCAGGAGTGCAGGAAAGAATTAAGGATGAATTGGTGAAATCTGGATCCATGATCACAACAAGAGACAATTGATTCAAGCTCCCTTCTTTCATGGTTCTTAGGAATACTGTGGATAAAGTGATGAAAGGTCAAACAGCTCTCACCTTTGAAAAACCTAAAATCACTGAACCAGTCCTTGCCCCCTCTTTTCAAGCATCTAACGAAATCATGAATAAGATGGAAGCCAATCGCAGACCTAAACCCAAACCTCAGACTCACCAGGAGACACCTACTATAGATGAGATCACTAAATTACTTCAGGCATTTGAGAATAAAATAGATCAGAAAATATCCTCTTTAGCCACTCCTAAACCTGCTAATTCTGTTCCTAAGTCTACTATAGTTTGTTATTATTGCCATAGGGAAGGCCATGGTACCAGTAGATTTCCTGAACTCCAGAAGGACAAGGAGGAGAAGTTAGTAGAGCAGAAGGGAAATAATTTTTTCCTTCCTAATGGTGCTTTGATCCCTTTTGATTCTTCTTGACCAATCTGTCATGTGGTGGCCTCATACCAACCACCAACCCCTAAGAAGGAATCCTTGGTCTCTGTGGATTTTCGATCATCATGTGGAACTCTGCAACCTTGGTATCCTCCAGCTATCACTTCTTCCAGTTTCCCTGGCACCTATCAATCCAATCCAGCTAGGAAACGCCGTGACGAACCAAAACCTCATAAGTCTCCTCCTGTTCCATCCTCCATTCTGCAAAAACCCATTAAAAGCCAATCTTCACCTGAGCCTCCTTCCTCTGATGTGGAAGGAATGGAAGTAGAAAGGGAACCTCTTATGGAAAGGTTCCAGGACAACACTGATCCTCCCCCTCTTCAACCTGTCCAACTCTCAGATCCTCTTCCATCACCTATTACACCTGATCTTCCTCCCTCCACCCAGCCCAAAGTTCAATTTGAGAGGGGCATCTCCAAGGACTACCCTAATGCTGTGGAAGGAGTATTAAAGAAAATTTCTGATCTTAAAATCCCCAATCTATCTGTGGCTGAACTCCTGTCGATTTCTCCATCTGTGGCAGAAGGGATGAAGAAATGGGTTTCTCGTTGACGTGTGGAGATTGGTCCGGACGAATTAAAGGTCTCCTCTGGTACTCTGATAGAGGATTCTGGTGGAACAGATCCCTCTTCAGATACCAACCTGTATTCCTGTCTTCTTGGTTTTCTTCCATTTTGTCTTGGTGATTCAACTAAAATGGTTTCTCTCCTTGTGGATTTGGGTTCTCAGCTCAACTTGATTTTGGACTCCATGGCCTGCAAGCTTAAACTTAGCCCAAGGGTCAGTTTCAACTCTGCGGTCTATGGAATTGGGAATCAGTCCTGTGAACTGGTTGGTATTGCTGAGGATATTCCTGTTTGAATTGGTCAAAATATTGTTGGCACCTGTCACTTCTGGATCACTTGTCTGGATGGTCCCATGATCTTGGGAAGGCCTTTCTTAATGGACTTTGGTGCTACCCTGATGTTTTCTGATCAAGTTGGGGAGAGAATTCTCCTCCCTGATGATGATGGCAGAAAGATTGAAGTCCCCCTTTGTTCTTTGGATTCTGGTTGTTGGGAAAGAGACTTCCCTGGTCATCCTCCCAAATCTGTCCTGAAAGGAAAGCAGAAAGAAAACTCTCTTTCCTTTCATCCTCATTTTTTAGCAGAATAGTTGGCCCTACTGATAGTTGTAGTTCTCCTCAGCCTCAGAATTTAACTCATGGACCAACTCCCACCTCAGAGGCCCATCTTTCTTTTTCCTTATCACTTTCTTCTCATCCAAATAAGATCAAAAACCAAACATATGGAAAATTTGAAAAATCCAAAAATATTTCTTTTTGGTCTGGATCTGTTCTATCTTCCTTTCCTTTTTCTTTTCAGCCTGATCACTCATCTTCTATTCCGGTTTTGAATCTCTGCAATGAGTCTAAAATAGATCTTGATCTCAATTCTTTTCTTGGTGGCTTTGGTATGAAGGAGTTTAATCTTAGGTGGAGGCAATTTGGGGTAGAAGTAAGTCCTCCCAATTGTGCACCACCAAGGGCTTCTACTACTGTTATTTTTGAAACTCTACCCTGTGCCACACATGTGAGCAATGTGTTATCTTTTGGATCCTCTTTTATGGAGAAGGCACCTTTCAAGGACGCAGCAGAACATTGGACTTGGAAGATGTTGGAACACGGCCTCAGTTTTTGTAGTCAGGTTTCACTGGTCAATGCTTGGAGGAAGCAGGGATTCCTCTCCTTTGCTACCAAGTACAAACCAGTTGCAAAGAAGGTCCAGCCAGTCAACCAACCAATGCCTCTCAACCTCAACCCTCCTCTTATGCATCCTCCGCTATCCCGCGATCCTTACTGTGGTCTATACAAATCCCTCACTGGCCCATTTATTCCCTCTGGTTGGGTCACTGAAGAACGTCTGAAAGTGGTCAATTTTGGTCCAGATGGGTGGCTTCTTCCTGATGAGTTAAATTTGATCAAAAATATCTTGTCTCTAAGGGAAAAATCAATTGCATTCTGTGACAAAGAGAGAGGTCTCTTGAAAGAATCCTATGGTCTCCCTTACATCATCCCGGTAGTTGAACATGACCCTTGGAAAAAGAAAAAGATCCCAATCCCTGCTGCTAAAGTTGACGAATTCATCAAGTTGGTCCGCAAATGAATCCGGACCGGTTTATACAAACAATTGACTTCTAGCTATTCCAGTCCTTTTTTCTGTGTTCTAAAGAGTAATGGTAAACTTAGAGTAGTTCATGATCTCCAAACTCTTAATAAAGTTACTATTAAAGGCTCTGGCATGCCGCCTGCCACTGAAGAATTTTTTTAATCCCTCTCTGGGAGAGCTTGCTATGGTCTAGGTGACATTATGGGTGGCTACGACAAACAATCCTTGCATCCTATTTCTTGCCCCCTCACTACTTTTGATACTCCCCTTGGTCAATTTCAGTTGACTCAATTGCCTCAAGGTGCCACCAACTTGGTTGCAGTCTATCAGGCTCAGATGATGTGGATCCTCCAGGACAAAATCCCGGATCATGGGGGTATCTTTATTGATGATGGTGGAATTAAAGGTCCAGTTTCTGACTATGATAATGAACTCTTACCTTGGCACTCAGGAATCCGAAAATTTGTCTGGGAGTATGCTACTTTTTTGGAGAGAATTTTGTTTTGAATTGAGGAATCTGGCCTTACTGTTTTTGGATCAAAACTTGCCGCCTGTGTCCCTGCCTTGGAAATTGTTGGTCATATAGTCTTCAAGGACGGAAGAAGGATGGCACCCTCTAAAGTCAACAAAATCATCTCCTGGCCTACCCCAATAAATCCAACGGAAGTTAGAGGTTTCCTAGGTGTTGTCACTTATGTCAGGATCTTCATTCCCTCATTATCCAAAATCTGTATTCCCTTGCGTCGCTTAACCAGGAATGATGCTGAATGGATTTGGACCCAAGACTGCAAACAATCATTTCAGTTGCTCAAAAAAATTGTTGGGAAAGACATTGTTTTGAAAAAGATCACTTATGGACACGGAGCCAGCAAGATCAAGTTGGCAGTAGACTCGAGTTATCAATCTGTTTGGGCTGTTCTTACCCAGGAAGATGAAAATGGTTTGGATCGTCCTGCTCTGTATGAATCTCTTCTTTTCTCAGATGTGGAATCCAGGTACTCCCAGCCAAAACTGGAACTTTGCGGGGTGGCCCAAATGTTGAAGAAGCTTCAGACTGTCCTTTGGGGTCAACACTTTGAGGTACAAGTTGATGTGCAATCTATTATTGAAATGATCAACACCCCCAGCCTCCCAAGGGCTCCCATGACTCGTTGGGTGGCTTTGATCCAGTTGTTCTCTTTTGATATTGTTCACAGGCCTGGAAAATCCTTCACCATGCCTGATGGTTTATCTCCACGACCTATTGGAGACAATGAATCAGAGGTTGGAATGGATTTTGATGAGGAAGAACCCTTGGTCCGCCCTGTCTTTGCCTTCTCCTCCAAAAATTACTCTGGTTTCCAGCAAGGTTTCTAGCTTAAGTTGGAGCAGTACCTTTCAACTCTCCAAAGACCCCCTGATCTCTCTGCCAAAGAATTTTGGTCCCTTAAAAGGAAGTCCTCCAACTTCTTTGTCCAAGGTTCTAGGCTTATGAAAAGGTCAACTCCTTGTGCACTTGTTGTGGTCACTATCCCTTCCAAGCAAGATTTGATCCTGGAAAATCTCCATGAAGGCCTTGGTCATCGTGGGGAAACCAAAACTTATAAACAAATATCTGAACAATTCTGGTGGCCATCTCTGAAGAAATCCGTTGCTCAATGGTGTAGGAGTTGTGAAGTGTGCCAGAAACGTGATCTTAGGCGCCTGGACGAAATTTGTTACCCCACTGGGGAATCCACTGTCTTTGGGAGGATTGCTATGGATGTGGTTCACATTAAGGCTGGTGAAGCTAAGTACCTCATTGTGGCTAGAGATGATTTTTCTGGATGGGTTGAAGCAAAGTTTCTTAAGAACCTCAGCTCTGAATCAGTAGCAGCTTTCCTTCATGAGACTTGGGAATGCGTTATGGCTTGGCCCGATCTTATTCTACGGATGGTGGCTCAGAATTTGTTGGAAAAATTGCTGAAATGATCCAATCGTCCCTGGACAACATAGAGTTACTACTGCCTATTATCCTGAAGGAAAAGGCATGGTGGAAAGAGGCCATGCTCCTTTGAAGGCTGCTCTTGTCAAATTGGCTGGTGAAAGTGGCAAGAATTGTCAAACGTTTCTCCCGTTGGTCCTCTTCTCTGATTGAATTTCCACCAAGAGAACCACTGGTTATTCTCCTTATGAAATCATCTTTGGTCAGAGGGCTGTTCTTCCTCTTGATCTTGAGATGGAGTCTTTCTTGGGCATCCCCTGGGAACAAGTTTCCTCAACTACTGACCTATTAGTTGCCAGATCAAAGCAACTGGAGCAGAGTGAAGATATTTGGAACAAAGCTTATCAGAAGATGATGGAATCAAGAGCAAAATCAGTTCAGTATTGGGAAGAAAAACACCGGAATTGAATCAGGGACCCTTTAAACCCTGGTGACCTGGTATTGGCTTATAATTGTTCCTTGGAAACTCAGTGGGGAAAGCTTTTCTCTAACCGCTGGAATGGTCCTTACCAAGTAGTCCGTCAAGTTAGAGGTGGATCATATCTTTTAAAGTACCTGGATGGTACTCAGATGGCTAGAAGGTTCTCTGCTGATCAGGTCAAGAAATTTCACTCTTGTGGAGGCAACATTGGTCCGGAAGTAAGTCCTCCCAATTTGTGCACCATCTGGGCAAGATCCTCGTCGTTTTGTGAAAACTCTACTTCATGCCACGCGTGTGAGAACTTGGGACGCCTCATTCATTTTATATCAGCCACTTCTAGGATTTTTGGTCGGATCAACAAACTTTTTCTCAACCACTCTCAAGATCAAATGGCCATTCTTTGGTTTCAATCATCTTTCTTTCCTTTCTTTTTTTCTATGGCATCAAACTCGGGAGCAGACTAGGGACAGTCTGTAAGTTGGGGAGAGATGTGGTGCCCCATCCTGGACACCCTGGCCGCCTTAAGACCTCAATCCATAAACTGTTGCGCAAAACGTACCGTCCGGTTGAACAACTTATCCTCAGGCTCATCCGAACCGTCCTTTACCCGCGCGCGCGCCGCGCTTCCATTATCCGCGTCGCGCGTCGCGCCGCGCCGCGCTGCGCTCCTTTCATCCGCGCGCGTTGCGCGTCCTTTATCTGTGTTGCTTGTCATCTCCGCCGTTGTCATAGCACGTCCTCATCTTTGTTGTTGCGTGTCTTCATCTTTGTCGTTGCGCGTCCCCATCTACTCATTGCTACCGTCGCGCGGCGCTCATCCATGATTTACTGAATCCATCCCGACAGCACCCCCAAGCATTTGGCAAATCCTTTGATCCGTCAAACCTCCCATCGCACTTGATCTTTTGGTTGTGGATCTCAAGGCCGTCAGGATTTACTCAACTTTCTCAAACCAATCTCCTATCCGCCCATCCACCCTCTCATGGACTTCATCCGTCACCTTTCCTGGGACTCTCCCACCCGCTTCCGCCTTCGGAAGAGTGCCAACAACTGCACGCGGACATCCGCGGCGGTTTGGTTCATTTCTCTCTCCCACCCGCTTCCACCTTTGGACAAGGGGTGGGTGACTCTGGTATTGTTACGCGCGCCCATCCACAGACGGACGCGAGTGATCACATGGTTGCCTTCCCTTTTCGGCTCTATTTGTAGAATCCGTTGTATATAGTCTAACAGGGCCTCCTGCCCATATAAGGAGGGGCTCTCCCCTGCCTTTTTGATCATCATTGGAAATCATCAGAACATGGAACGATCCAGAATGAAATCAGCACACCTTTTATCCTTGAGCCTCCATACTCAATCCTTGATCCCTGATCCTTATCACCAACCAATAGCCTTGCTGGTTGAAGGAAAATTCTGTCTGTTGGAATTTTTGAGTGTGTCATACCACTCCTTGATCCCTTTCTCTGACCATACTGGTCCTGATCCCTGATCACCTTTCTGGAGCCAATCACGATTGATTGAAGAGGTCTTATTAAGCTTAAGACCTGGAGTGTTATACCTCCCCTTAGCTTCTTTGGAGTTGCATTCTGCCAGCCTACTCTTGAGTCCCTTGTGAAGTGTTGAGGTTATCCTTGCTTCAAATCAGTTACTGTTTGTTTTAGAGCTTCTTAAACATTGTTCTTTGTCTTGTACAGCCACCCTCAGTTATGTGGTACCCTTCAAGCGCTTGATTGCGGAGAGTTGGGCAGGTTCATTGAGAACCTGGAGGTTGCTTGGGTTTGAGTTGATCATCCCAAATCTTCTGCTGACAACCAGAGTTATTAGCTTGTGGGCGTTCTTTACACACAACAGCTTTTGTTCTTTGAACTCTAGGAAAACTTTAACTTCTTTTGTTCAAGTTTTCCCTGCATAATCTTGTCTCAGATAGTGCTGTTCCGTCGCTACCAAACTATTATCATCTTTATCCTCTACTCCTTGATTACTCATTTACCAGGTTCTGGACCTTGATCTTGGTTACATTTAAATATTTTTGTAACAGTCAGGAGGGCAGCCTAAACAGCACCTTTCCCCTCCGCAGAACTGCCACGGCCTAGCACTGTTTGGAGTCTTACGACTTCTAAATATTTCTGCCTTCATGGTAAGTCTTGACAAAGAGATAAGACATATTTTGAGATTTGGTACAAGTAGTACTTCTTCCAGTTTGATGTTCTCTCCTAGGTGATTTTTCAACATGGACTTGCCAATGGCTGTTGCAAACAGAGTGGAGCCTTTTCTTCCAGTGCCAATCCTCACTGATGTGGGTTGTGATTTGAATAGGTGCTCCATTTTATTGACAATGTGGTGAGTGGAACCCAAGTCCAGGACCATCAGGAGTGATTTAGTTGGGTACGTGGGTTGCAAGTAAAGCTGGGAATTGAGGAAGGCTTGGGGTTGATTGGAAGGATTGGAATCATCATTCTTGTGTTGCTCTTGAGTGGAGTGTATATGAAATTGATATTGGGCCTTTGACTTTAGATGATCTGGTCTTAACTCAGGATTTAACTGCCAGCAGCGTCCCTTGGGGTGCTCTGCAAGTGGGTTATGTCTTCCCTTAGAGCAAGGATCTTTGGGCTTACCTCTCCTATGTGAGGAGCCAGTCTTGTGAAGGGCAATGGTGGAGTTGGTGGACATGGATTGGTCTGGTACATCCTCCAATTGGGTTGATTCCAGGTGGATGACTTCTCTCAGTCTTTTCAGGAAAGCCGTTGGACTTTTGATCATCTTATTGTTGGGAAGAATTGTGTCCAAAATGTGATAAAATGGGCTTGGTATTTTGGCCAGGATGGTATAGCTCAGGATAGCATGCGGCACATCCAGTTTGTCTATTGAGAGTTTATGAGTTTACAACACTCATTGATGTACTGATTTAGATCACCCTTTTATTGATATTGGATGAAACTAATACACAGGCGTCTTTGGCAGTTGGAAAACGCAGAGGCATATCTTTTGCTGATTTCTTCCAGAATTGCTTTGGGGTTGGCTTTTTTGAAGTGATTGACAACTGCTTTGAAAGAAGTGTCCCCAAGATGTTGGATTATGATGTCCACCGCTTTGTAAATCTTCTTCTTTTGAGATAAATTGGTGATCTGGGTGAAATCAAACTCATCAATGATTTCAAGCAGCCTTTTTCTGCGCAGTTAGCTTTTGAGTTGTAGAAACCAAGATGGGTAGTTTGATTCAGTGAGCAATGGTATGTTCAATTTAGAGTTGTTGTACTCCTGGTCCGTCATGGTGAGTCTTCTTGAGAGCAACTGGGACTGTAGATCTGTTGGGTTTTTGGCTTCAAAAGAAGATTTATTTCAATGAAAAGAACAAGATAAAAGAGTCACAAAGTAACTGAAAAAGATAACTGAAAAGATCATCACCTTCAAAAAAAGACTCAAAGTAACAGAATGGATTAGTTGAGAACAGTAGGTGGCAAAGGCAAAGCAAGGGTTGAAGGTTGTAGCAGGAAGTAGGTGTAACTTAGGAAACAGGAAGGGCTGACTACAGGTCACAACAGGTTAGGCGCATTATTGATGAAAGAAAAAAGGAAGAAACAGAGAGATGGAAACTTTGCTTACTGGTCTCAGGCTCACAAGATGGTGGTGGTACAAGTGCAAGGTTGTACAAGGAAAGTATCTTGAGACCTGCACTGGAAAGACCCTCTAGTCAAATTGAGAAGGGCTGGTGAAAATAGAGTACAGGCAGCAGTACTCTGTGATGCATACCGGAGTAGCATGTGCTATCTACTGGTGTGCCTGGACTTACAACGCAGCATGCAGACTTAATGAAGTTGGTGCAGTACAGAAGAGAGGTAAGAAGCCAATGTATCTGAACAAATTGTTTTGGTTTAAAGGTTTTTCAATTTTTTATAAAAAGAGGGGCCACATTATTATACTACTGGGGATCTTTACAGACAGACAATCTCTCTTCAAGGGGACTCCTTAGCAATTTTAAGAACCTTGCAATGATAATGGGTTCCTCATAAGGAATTATCCACTGATGTGGCCAGGAAAAAACAGCACAATAGACAAGGCAGGCAGGGAAACACTTACTCTGAGCAATAATTCCACAGAAAACATGCAAATATTCAGGTAAAGGGTTTCAGAGAAGTTGTGGTTGATTGCTTGACTATAATTTAATGAATCATATTGATTATTTTTTAGAAATAATAATAATACTGCAAACTAAGTCATATATCACTTGCTTATCTCTTCATAAGCACTTGATCAACAATGACACAGTGTCTGATTGATAATAATAACTTCCTGGTAAGACTGATGGGGAATAATGGATCCAAAGAGGTCTGTATAAATATCTTTTAAGATGATAATGAGATTCTCAGGGAACATAGAGAGGTTTCTTCTCATGGGCTGGGGCTGGTGGCCTTTCAGGGAAAGTTTAGCACTTCCACTTGGTGCTGTCAATCAGCTGTCCTCAGATCTTCTGGATTTCTGTACTATTTTAGCCACAGGATCTGTTAATGTTTTAATGGCTTAATTCTGATCATTCTGCACTTATCCTTCATTTGTAATATTAATATTGGTTTAAAGTAGACAGATGTGAGTATTCATTGATTTTCAATCATCTTCTGAGAAGGTAGGTAATTTTTACTAATTTATACGGCCACTCCTTGTAGTTTTTTGTGGTCTTGAAGATTGGGATCTGTTTGTTTTGTGGTGACCTTCAATATTTGATTTATTTTTTCAAATACTTTTAAAATTAATTATACAATATTTTCATTTAAGTTTTAAGGTTTTTAGACCATTTACAATTCATATGTCACATTATTAGATATGCTAGGTAAAACCTACTAGGTTGTAGCTTGTATGAGGGGTAACTGCTGTCAGATTTGTCACGACAGATCCTGATGCGGGGATCAGTCCATTCAGATGCGTGCAGGGTAGGATCTGCTGCGTGCGTGGCAAAATTGGATGCGTGCGGGACTTCTGTATGCAGGAATGTGATACTACAGGTACGCAGGGGTTTTGTAGGGACGCAGGACTGCACGTGGGAATTGTGACAAAACACATTTCCATGTTTAACTCCTAAAATATACACAAAACCTCAATTCTGAATGAATTTAAGGTGTGAAACCTATACGTGACAATGTATGTGAAATATTAAATTGGAAAAAAGGTGCCATATTGGTGCCATGGCCTTTTTGGTCAATTCTTATTTAATTATTGAAAATATGAAGGAGTTATATTTCAAGGGTGGGTTCAGTCAGTGAACCTACCTTTTTTTGGGTGGGGAATCCATTTCTCCAATGATATTCATGGATTTCACACTCCTTGTTATTTTTTTTCTATTTATTTTTTTTGTTACTTTGGATGGTTGCTCTGTGCATAGTAGCAAGCTGAAATTATTTTTTATTTTTTTTACTTTGACAGGTTGCTCTGTGTATAGTAGCAAGCTGGCAGAACGGTTGGTTTTGTAAACCATTCATTTATTGCTTTTTTTGATTTCAAGATGGAATTGGAACTCAGCCAAAAGCTTGTGGGAGCAAAAGCTTACCTCCACCACTTCCAAACTTAATTTTATTGTCAACTTGGTAATGTCTGATCAACTTACAGATTACCAGTTTTGCCAATTGGATGAATTAATTTTGGCTTAAAGAGAGGAATTATTTCTTCATTGGGGATCTGAAATCAAACCCAAGCCAAAAATCCCTTTTTCTCAGAATATGACTAAGATGATCAAGCTTTATGGTCCTCCCTCAGTATTTTCATGTTGGTCAGAAGAAAGGCTGAATCACATCTTGACCTTGGTCAAAAAAAAAAATAAAAAAAAATTAGGTAAAACAGATTTCTCAAAAGTAGATTCTTTATGGCACACTCTGAACTGATTGTTTTTTTAATTTTAAGTTTTCCTTGATAATTCCATCTTGAATGAATTCCTTGAAAGGGACAAACTTCAAGGCTTGGTTCACCAAATTTGATCCAACTGGAATGGTTTGGGGATCAATTCTGACCAACTCCCAGATCTGCAAAGTTTGTTCTAGTCTTCCAAGACAGGTGATGTTTCAAGGGCTAAAAAGTAGATGAATTTTTTGGAGGAAGAAGAATTAAAACAATTGGTTGAAAATAGCTCAACATGAAATTTATTGCCATGGGGCCAGCTGGAGTGGTTGCCTTGAAAGTCAATGCTCTTCCATGGTCTAAGGAACCAACTCCATCCCTCTTGCTACTTGCTGTCAATCATATCTTGCAGTTAGCACCTTGCTACCTTGCACTTTTCCTTGCACTGAGATTTATCTCTTGTGCTAAGGATTGCCTAAAGATCCCCTTCAGTACATGGGGCGGTTGTGTGACACATTTTTTGAACATCATTATTTTGAGTGTTTTGAGTTAAAATCATTATGATGAGTGTTTTGAATGAGATTTTATTGGCAATTCAGTCAAACTTGTGTTGGGATGATCCCATCATAAGGCGTATTTTTACTTCTCGTAATTAGATCAGCTTAAAACAGGTTGAGCTTGCTTTTTTTTGTGTTTTTACTTTAGGGTTTGTCAATTAACTTGTCTTTTTTTTGGTTTTTTTACTTTAGCAATTGTCAAAATACTTATGGACTCTTTATTTTTATTTATTTTTACCTTTTTTTTATCCATTTTCATTTAACAAGGGCTACTGAAATGCAAGCAGTTCTTTGCACAGAGGGGACTCCACTCTCAGGAGGCTTGGGGGCAAGGATACTGGAAGATGCTACAAGGAGCAGAGTAGGACTGAATTGAAGATAAGGGTTCTGATTAAACTTACTGGGATTTATTCCTAGTAATAAATAGTAAACTGGTTTCTTGGGGAACAATCAGGAAGAAGGAAGAGGAGTCCAGTTTAAATAGAAAAGAGGTTGGAGCTACAACAGAGGTACAAGTGATTGGGGATCATACTGCATGTGTGATGTCATGGGAACAGTCTAGGTAACAGAGAGGGCTGATCAGGTATTCTACTACTTTATGTTAGGCTGCTTCTACATTGGGGCAAGGTTACAGGTCTGGGCTGTCTAAGTTGGGAGAGTACAGTTGAAGGATGTACAGTTTACATGAAGTTCATGACACTATGTGCTAAGTAGAGAGAGTATGTAATAAAATCTGCTAGAGGATGTACATAAGGATTCCCAAAGGATAAACCATGACAGATTATGGGTAAGAAAGAGTCAATTAGGTTAGAGTATGTTCAGAACTGGGAGATTAAGTATGTGAAAGCCTATGGAGTCTATCTGCATGATATATGAGGTTAGACCATATGTTGATATGTACTGCATGAAGATCCTGAGGTATATAGTTACTGGAAAAGTATTTATATAAGTCTCCTGAGCCGTGAGGTTGAAGTTCCTTGGAAATTAGATCAGGCATGAGGGTTAGATTGGGTTTTCTGAGGTTATATGCTGAGGTTAGACTGAGCTAGGTGTCAGTATGACAGGTAATCACATAACTCCCCATTTCTAAAATAAAATTAATTCTCAGATTTCCTTTTCATCCACATCAAATAAAGGCCCTTGTGAGATGGGGAATTTTTTTTCCATCTTTCATGAAAAAACCTTTGCAAAATATTTCCTCATTTTTGAAAATGTTTCCCCTTTGGAAAAAATTGTTACTTCAAGAAATCCCTACCTTTGCCAACATTATCTTAATTCTCAAATGGTTTATCAAGAAGGTGGATTAATATCTTTGATACATCCAGATAACATATTTGCTTTTCTTGAAAGCATGGCTTATGAAGCCAAAAAATCAAAAACTTCCAAGGATGTTTATTGTGTCATTGCAATTGAATCTTTGGTAAGTTGATATCAAAAATACTAATTTCTGAAGGATAGTCATTATTAATTTTTCTGACTGGTATTTCCTTACAAAAAAGGAGGATATAAAGAGACACATTTACTAATTTCTTATTGTACTAGATATTGGTGGAGATGAGATCAGAGGGATTGGTATTGTGTCACATATCTATCTAAAACACATGCATAAGGTACAGAATTCAAGAATAAAAATTACATTTAATCTCATGATGGAATCAAGAACTAAAAGGATGTCATTGGTAGTGAGTAACTGAGAAGAAAATAAAGATAAAACGGAAAACAAAAATCTCTGAGTAAGTTACCTGAAAGAACTAGACAGACACTGGTGATGAGAAGGAATGCAGCGGAGGAAACAATAGTAGAGAAGGAAACTTCAAATCTTGTGATTTTTCAATAGCATAGGGGGTCTGGTTGGATGGTGAGGCAGATTTGGTTGGGGATCAGCTGATGAGGAAAGCTTGGTGAATCAGTTGGTCAGATGAGATTGAGGAGAATCTGGTTGTAGCTTAACTCACTCAGAAAGCAGGGGTCAGTGGTGCAATCTTGTGGTTGCACCAGGAGAGCATTCCCCAGGATCCGGGTCAGGAAGCAGGCTTTATGGGTGAGCAAGCTTGAGGTGAGCTTGGGTTGAAGCATTTGCAGCGGCTTGCCAAATTGTTGCAGGCGGCTTTGAGGGTTAGAGCTGACAGACAGGGGAAAGGATGACAAGAGGCAGGAAATGACACCCGTGAGTAGAGAAAAAAATGTCAGAAAAGAAAATAGAAAATGGAAAATAGAAAACAGAGAGAATAGAAAAAGGAATCAAAGACCAACAAAGAAATGAAAAGATGATTTGTGCATATTAATGAGCTCTGTTGTTATTATCCCAACATCCTCCCTGGCTCAAATGAGACTTTAACTTTGATCCTTAGCAGCGCCTGCTGCAGTGCCATTTGGGAGACCGGTTTGGTTAAGAAGTCAGCAAGGTTTTTCTTTGACAAGAACTTCTGGAGTTTGATTTCCTGCTTGAGGATTTCATTTCAAATGAAGTGTAATTGGAGTTCCATGTGCTTGGTATGGAATATGGAATGGTTTTCCTGGTTGAGTTCCAGCTTGATAGAGCCTTTGTTGTCTTCAAATATTTTGGTTGTCTTTCCAGCCTCTCCAGGGGCAATGTCCAGGAGAAGGGTTTAATCCAATTTATGTCCTTCACAGCTTCCCAAAGAGCCTTGTATTCAGCCTTGGTGGTGGAGAGGGATAGAGTTGGTTGCTTCTTGCACCTCCAGAGCACCATAATGCCCAGCCACTGGATTGCCACACCCATTATCAAGTGACGCGTGCGGGGGCACGTGGCCCAGTTGGCATCCACATGAGCCACCATGTCCTTGGAGGTAGTGATTGAAGAGAAAAAGAGACCCACAGAGCTGGAGTGTTGGAGATAGTTCAGAACCTGTAGCACTGCCTGGTAGAGGTGGAGATTGGGTTTAAAAAGGAATGGAGCAAGATAGTTCACCACCAAATTTATGTCTGGTTGGGTGCAGATGCTGATGTGGTTCAATTCTCCAATGATTTTGCTGTAGTTGGCCCCTGATGAGAGGAAATCCTGATGATTGTCTTCACTGGAAGGGAAAAGTTTGCCATTTGGCTTGATAGCAGTGGAGAGCATTCAATGGGTGGGGAGCGGATATTTAGCACATATGTGCTCAATGTACAATTGCTGGTGAATTTTGAAGTCATTTTCCAGGTGAATGACATTCATTCCAAGCAGTAGGGAGGCCAGACCAAGGTTCTTTATTTTGAAGTGAGATGAGATTTCCTTGAAAAAGAAGTCCAGCTCACAACTGAAGATTGCAATATCGTCCACATGCACGTACAGAAAGGTGTCTTTGCGCCAGAAGACACAGTGATCCGCCTTGCACCGGTTGAAGCCAACCTCCCCAAGCAATTTGCACAGTGTTTTGTACCAGGCAAGTGGAGGCTGCTTGAGGCAATATAGAGCCTTCTTTAAGGAGAGTACCTTCCCATTGGAAACGGTGATGTTGGTTGGGGCTGCAATGTAGATTTCCTCTCAAAGCGAGGCGTTCAGAAAAGCAACCTTCACGTCAATTTGGCAGAATTGAAGGTTTTTCAAAGCGGCAAGAGCAATGAGGATTCTGTGAGAGGTCTTGTCGTTGGTGGGAGAGAAAGTTTAGCTGAAGTCAGAGCCGTACTCTTGGTTGAAGCCCTGTATGCAAAGTTTGGCCTTGAAATCCGTGATTTGGTTTTGATTGTCACGTTTGGTCCTGAAGACCCAGACACATTTGAGAGTTTGCTTCCCAGAAGGGAGGTCCAATTCCTCCCACAAATTGTAGCTGATTAAGTTGAGTTCTTTGTGTTTCATGGCATTAATAAATTCCTTGCGTTATTTGGACGGAGAGCCTCCTGTATGTTCTGAGGATCTATGTAAGAATGGTCCACTATTAAGTAGACAGATGGCAGACCCACCTTGGAGTGAGGTCTGAGTGGTTTGTTTATAATTTTAGTGGGGGAAATTTTATTTTAAGAGTGGATAGGAGCAGGAATGGTGAAATCAGGAGTCACAGGGCAAGGAGCAGAGGGAAGGAGAGCCAGAAAGGGTGAGATTGAGTGTGGAATTGATTCAGGAGGGGGAATAGTGGGAAGAAGATTAGAAGGAATCAGGAAATCAGTTTCCTTGCCCAACAAGCAGGGAGCTAGAGAGGGGTTAAGAGATTTTTGAAATGTCAGCTTGCTACTATTGCAGAGAAAGCTGCAAAAGTAACAAAAATAACATAAAAATAATAATAATATACTTAACCTAAGAAGTAGTACGAAAACCAGAAATATTATTACAGAATTGGATTCTCCACCCAAAATTAGGTAGGGTCACTCGCTGACCCCACCCTTTAAATCCAACTCCTTATATTTTTGAATAGTTAAGGAAAGAAAGACCAAAATACTATGGCTCCACTATTGAGTTTTTGGTCAATTAAATACTTCACACACATTGTCACGTATTGTTTTCACTCCTAAAATTCATTCAGAATTGAGGTGTTGTGTATATTTTAGGAGTTACGGACGGAAATGTGTTTTGTCGCAATTCCCGCACGCAGTTGCAGCAGCCAATGTACCCACGCACGGCTGAGATACAGCCCTGTCACTCCGTCAAGGTTGTGTACGCAGCCCCGGGCCTCTGACAAGTACGCAGCCACGGGACTACGGGTTGACAGAGTGACAGGCTGCCTGAGAGGCTCAGGTACCGCGTAAACATGCTATAACCCACACGGGAACATTCTACATATGTAATAAATGTTCCCGTGGATAGTAGATAGTCTAAAAATACATAATATTATATAAAAAATACTTAAATAATCCTTATACGTAGTTTTTATTTAATATAACTCAAAGTACCAAGAATGTCGAAAATAAGACAATGACAACTTCTAAAAATATATTAAAGTACTTTAATATACTTTTATGAGAGTTTCTAGACATCAATATTTTCGTGACATACTTAGAAAACTAATGATGTAAAAATATTACATGAATTCCCATGACTTATTTTTTTAAGTAATTATCTTAGTAAATCAACTGGAACTTGAAAATAAGGAGTAAAATCATCATCATGAATTTTACTCCAGATATATAATACATAATGAGAACTTACCTGACATCAAGATGTCCGTAGAAATGTCTATTTATATAATTATTAAATTACTGGGAACATTTACTAAGGATAATTAATTAAATAATACATAAATGGGACTGATTAGTGTTATTAACAAATCCTAATATCTATTATGAAGTAGAATAATTCCCATAAACTGGGGAATCAAATGCTACCCTTTCTATAGCACTAAGGAAACATGATAGGCTACCCCTGGTTACCCTGCTAGCCTTAGTGTCTGTCCCTTTGAGCACCTGCAACCCTCAGAAGGACAATATTGGGACTCCAAAAGCTATAAATAAAGAGCTCTTTTGAGGATATGGATGGGCAGAGACCCAGTTATATTTATATCCAGAAACCATGCCAAGGTAATCAAGTACTTATAAGAGATACGTAAGTGATTTATGGCTACGTCTGATCAATAATATCCATCCTCAACCTCTTTTTTATCAATTAAGACTGCTGAACAACCTAATAACCCCAGTACACAGGTTTAACCCATCAGTGCACATCTCAAACAGATACCCAAAGGATTTAATAATATACCAGTGAGTTTTATTATCCTTTCTCTGTTGCGGCAGATTGGCTACAAGGCCCTGCCACTCCACTGTGTATTTTATATACATATTATCTTTGGGTAAAACATCCTTTAAACTAAAGAGCCCAAAGTAACCAGGACTACGTGTTTTCATACTGAAATCCCTGAAGAGAGGTGTTAAAGATACCCAATATAATTGTGGCCCCTCTATAAAAATATTTAATAATCAATTTATTCATATTGATTTAAAACAATAAACCATAACCAAACCACTGAACCTTGCAATAAGCTTAATCCAATTATTTTACGGATTTTTTCTACATTTATTAAATAATATATTTATCATTTATTCTATCACCTCTGGTAGCTAAAGAATAGCAAGGGTCTTGGCATCCAGGAGGCTGACAATTGGGGGTCTGGCCAGGAAATATTCCATTTTATTATATTTAATACCTTGGACCAGACATTTCACAAAAAAATAAAATCAAATATAAATTTATCTGACTTTATAACTGTGATTTATCATTAAATTTTGTTGCAGTGGATTTAAAAACCAATGCAGAAGTAATAATCTATTATTTAGATCTTTTAAAGATAAGAAAAGAAGAATATATTAAAAATTATAAACCTACTGGTTGGAAAGCTTTAACTCAAGCTGAGCAACTTAATATCTCTTCTGCACGCAAACAGTTAGATAAACTCCTTGAACAAGAAGATCTTGAGAGGTGTATCAACTTTCAGGCTCTATTAAGGAAACATAAAGCTTGGAAGAAATACCGTATAAATTAATTTTTGAAATATAAAAGCAAGTATACAACTTGTATTACCATATTATTTTTTTCAAAAAAATAATATTGATATATTTTAATAACCAATAAAATACACTTTTTTATCAGTGAACCCTCCTGTACCAGAAACCACCGCCACTGAAGTTGATTTATTGGATCAGGAAATCCCAGATATCTCTGGACGCCCAGAAAATATTGATTGGGCAGGTGAAGACCTCATTGGAACACACCAAGGCCCAATAGGATTACCTACTAAGGGTCAATTTAATCCCAATAAGGTCTTGGTACCTTTGAACATCAACTTAAGTGAGTTTTGAATAAAACTTATTTTTACGGATTTTTTCTGTAAAATACTTATAAACATATTATTCTAAAAATGAATAGAAGTAACACAAGAGCCTCAGGAAGAATTCCCTCCAATGGATCTTTTCCAACAGCTCTTGGTAACCGTGAGACCACTAATAAGGACAACCATGAAGGGACTAGAACCCGTGAATCAAATGTTGATGGACAAGGAGCAGCACCAATTACTTCTGCCCTCTCCCAACCTAGAGCCGGAGAAGGTAGTAGAATCAAGCCACCCTCCTTTACAAAAAGATTCCTTGCAGCCACCCCAGCAGAATCTGGCCAAGGAAGCCAGGATCAAAGACTTAGTCAAAGAGCACGTGAAATATTGGGAAGAATTCAAAGAAGCCCAAGCCAAGGAGGAAATGGTGTCTATGAAAAAGATAATCTCCCAGGCAAAAGCCACCCAGATAGCTCTTCAGAAAATGATTCCAAGGAAACAGGTAGAATCCTAGGTAGAAAAGTGGAATCCTTGGGATCAATTAGCCCAACTGAAAGGCAAAGGCTCAGGAAAGAAGAGATCCTCTTCCCATCCCAAACCAAAGGGAAAGAAATACTGGGATCAGATAATATCCCTAGCTCAAAAATGTAAAAAGTTTTACAACAATTAGCTTCTAATTCTGAGACCAAACAAACCTCTGATGTAATTAATTTCTTTTCTAATGATATGTGTCATAATTTCAAAATTTTTTGTGAAAATTTGGACGGTTTTTATACCCAAATGAATAAATTAACCTCAGTAGTAGCCAAATTGATTAATAACCAAACAAAGACGGTAGGAATGGAAGAAATCAAAGAACACACAGAACAGTTATTGGAGACAATTCATCAAGGTAGGATCAGATAGACTCAAACACTTGAGAATTTGTTATCAGGAATCCAAGAAGATTTTATTATTTCTTCCCACCCCTTAAAAGAAGAATTGGCAACCACCACTAACAGCTCTATTCTATCCCTTAGTGAAAAATTGGATGTGCTTAATAACAAAGTGGACCTTCAACTTAATCTGATCAAAAATGATTTTAGAGACTTGAAAGTCCATCTGACCAACCCCTTGGGGAGTACTACAGAGGAACCAAAACCTCCCAGACCAACCACTACTCCTTATGCACCACCCTTATTAGGAATGCATAGGAGTGACACCTTTAGGCCTATTCCTACCCCTGAGATGGAACAAGCACTCAAACTGTTACCCCCTATTTCTGAATGGCCCAAGTTATCCGGTGAAGGAGAATACAATCATAGAAATTTTATTAAATTTATTGACTACACTATTAAATCTTATGACCTACCAGAAGCTATAGCTGTAGTCAGGCTACCCAGGCTATTTGAAGGAGTAGCATTGGACAGGTTTATCATTAAAAGAGAAGAAGTAGGATCCTTACCATGGAATTCTTGGAAACTTCTGATTAAAGAACAATTTGGTTCTAGAATGTGGAAAAGAAAAATGATGAAAAATTTCAAAAATTCCACATTTGACCCCTCCAAGGATAAACCTCACAAATGGTGCTTGTAACAGAAGAAAAGTTTGGATTGCTTCTATCCAGATGCTGATAAAGAGGAAGTAAATGAAAGACTCCTCAACCTGTGTCCTGGAAATCTTAACCATAGTGTAAGATGTAGGATGAGTATGGACACTGACTTGCCAACTCTAATCAATGTGCTAGAAGAAGTAATAGACATGAATGTGTTAGACAAGAAAGCCCCTTCCAGACCCAAAGAGAACTATAACATCAACAAAACCAGAGAACAACCTCATCTGATGAATACCTCTGATAATAAGAAACCTAATGAGAATAGGGATAAAGAGAGGATTCCTGAAACTTGTTGGAATTGTAACAAGACTGGGCATATGAGACAAGACTGCCCATTACCAAAAAGGAAGATAGCAGTCTTGGAAGGAGAACAGGAGTTTGAAGAATCAGAACTATGAAGATATAGCTGATACTGAAGGATCTCTTTCTGAATGTGAATTGATCCTGACCAAACCTTTTAATGTTATAGAAGGAGATATAGGCACTTCTGTAGAAATCAATAACATCCATGGGGATTCTAGCTTGCCCCAACAATGGGATCCTACCATAATTCCTAGACATATTATGGATGTAAAACCATTAACAGTTAAACCTATCAGTGGGAAAAGTTATACAACTGGTCAAACTTGTTATGCAACAGGATTGTATAAAAACAGACCTATAAGGTTATTACTGGATAGTGGAGCTTTTTTCTCATGTGTCTGTGCTGAATTCTTAAACAAATGGGATCCCAATTGTAAAGTACACCTTTTTCCCTCACCAAAAGCCAGGTTCAGCTCTTGCAACTCTACCATGAATGCTATTGGAGTATGGACTGCTCCTATAATACTACCTCATACTAAAGGATCTTTGAGGATACAAGTTGAATTTGTAGTATTTCTCAACGGACTATGTGACTACCTGATACTGGGTAATGATGCTTCATGTCTATATGGTATAGATGTGTTCCAGAGTAGAGGAAGATACTTCACAGTATGAGGTAATTGGGAAAAGAAGTTTAGGATATGCACCATTCAGTCTAACTTCCCCTCCTCTACGTATCAAAAGCATTTAGAAGACTTTGACCAAGAATACTTCTCTCAAGAAGATCTGAATATGAAAATTTCTGAGGAACAGAAGAAAGATATATTGAAAGTCTTCTTTGAGAACCAGAGTGCTTTTTGTACTAAAGATCATCCCATTGGTGATATTAAAGGACATGATATGGTATTGACATTGACTATTAAGCCTCCTTATCCTCCTAACTTAAGAAGGCCAGCCTATCCTTCTAGTCCTAAGTCTAGAAAAGCTCTTGAGGAAAACATCCAAGAACTGATAGACTTACAAGTATTAAGGAAAGTAGGGAATAATGAAAAGGTAGATAAGACCACACCTGTAATCATAGCTCGGCATAATGACAAGTCAAGAATGGTAGGAAACTTCAGAATCCTCAACAATTATACTCAAGCAGATTATTATCCTATACCCTGGATTGATCATGCTCTGCATAACTTTTCCAAGGCCAAGTACATTACTACTATGGATATGCTTAAAGGTTTCCACCAGATACCAATAAGCCCTGACAGCAGGAAGCTTATGAGAATAATCTGTCATTTGGGAATATATGAATATCTTAGGATTCCCTTTGGTATAAAGAATTCTCCATCACACTTCCAGAGAACAATGGATACAGTTCTAGGTACTTACATAAGACAAGGATGGATGATGGTATATATAGATGATGTTATCATATACTCTGATGACTGGGATACTCATATTAGCCAAGTATGATTAGTACTCCAGACTATCTCCAGAGCAGGATTGAAGGTGTCCATGAAGAAATGCAACTTTGGCTACGGAGAATTGAAAGCCTTAGGACATATAGTCTCTGGTCTAACTCTAGCTGCTGATCAAAATAAGATAGCTGCTGGCATGAATAGACCTATGCCTCAAAAAAAACAGAATTACTATCTTTCATTAGTTTTTGCAGTTATTACAGACAATGCATACCAAAGCTTGCTATGCTAACTGAAAGTCTGTATGAAGTATGCAACAACAACACCCTATTTGAAATGACTCATGAGAGACTAAAAAACTATGAGGAATTAAAAATAGCTATGACCACTACTCCTCTACTTATCCAACCAGATTACTCCAAGCCCTTCAAACTGTAAATTGACGCCTGCATGGAAGGGCTAGGAGCTTCTCTACACCAGGAAAGGATAGAAGAAGACAGACCAGTAGAGAAACCAGTAATCTTCATATCTAGACAGATCAAAGATACAGAGAAGAGATATGGGGCCAGTCAGTTGGAATGTTTAGCACTAGTATGGGCTTTAGAGAAGCTACACTATCACTTAGAAGGCACCACTTTTCAAGGAATCATGGACTTTAATGCTGTAAGAACTCTTATGAACATGAAAACTCCCAGAAGACATATGCTCAGGTGGCAAATTGCTATACAACAGTATAGAGGACAGATGACTATAGTGCATAAAGCTGGAGCTAAACATCATAATGCTGATAGTCTAAGTAGGAATGCTTTGCCTAATGACTCTAAAAATCCAGCATATGACCCTGAAGATCAAGATATTTTTCCTATCCTGAACATCAATCTTTTTGCATTGAGTGCTCCAATAATGGGGATCCACTTATGTGAATTAGATACTGCTTTCTTCAACCTAGTAAGGGATAACTACTCTCCTGAAATCAAGCTGCTGATTAACATTATGGAATGTGAATCCCCAGAAGCAGCTCTGATAAATAGCCTACCTGCTTCATTACTTAAACCCTATAAAGCAGGAAGGTTTACCTTTTGGGATGCTCTCCTTTACTACAGACACCAACATTCCAGTGTATTAGTACTAAGTAAAAAAGAAAATATACAACATATACTCCAGGAATGCCCTGAAAACTGTTCATCAGGGCATCTATTCACAGAGAGAACTTTAGAAAAAGTAAAAAAAACTGCTTGGTGGATAGACTGGAAAGAATTCACTACTTAATATGTTACTAGCTGTGAAACCTTCCCGAAATCTAATAAAACTACTGGAAAAAGGTTTGGACTCTTACATAAAATATCTGAACCTACAACCAGATGGGAAATCATCAATATGGATTTTGTCACCCGCCTCCCCCCTGGAGGTATTTATTCATATAAATCTGTCCTAGTTATAGTTGACAGATATTCTAAGAAGGCAAAATTCTTACCTAACCACAAACAAGATAGTGCTATGGATGTAGCTTTACTATTCTGGAACAAGATCATAGCTGATGTGGGTATACCCAAGATTATAATCAGTGACAGAGACCCCAAATTCACCTCTGATTTTTGGAGGAATCTACATGATATACTGGGTACTACTCTAGCATTTTCTACAGCATACCATCCCCAAACTGACGGATTAGCTGAAAGAATGATACAGAAACTAGAAGATATGTCAAGAAGGTTCTGTAGCTTTGGTCTAGAATACAAAAACTCAGATGGTTATTGCCATGATTGGCTAAGCCTACTCCCAGCTCTAGAGATGGCTTATAACAGCAGTAAACATTCTGCTACCAAAGACGCTCCTTACATAATAGAAAGAGGATGGATTCCAAAACTCCCTAGGAATAAATTAAAATATAACTTAGCCACTATTCATCCAACATCTCTTGACTTTAAGAAGATGATAGATCTGGAAAATAATGATGCTCAAAAATGTGTAGAGGAAGCATTAGAATACAACAAACAAAGATAGGACAAATCACATAAAGAACCTGACTTTAAAATAGGAGATCAGATCTTGATATCTACAACCAATTTCAGAAATCTAGCAGGTAACAGAAAACTGAAACCAGCCTTTGTTGGACCATTTGTTATCAAGAAGATGCATGGCAAAAATGCTGTGGAAGTAATCTTGAGTGAAGAATTATCAAGGAAACATCCAGTATTTCCTGTTAGCCTAGTCAAACACTTTCAACCAAGAGAAGGTTGCAACCTCCCTCCAGCAATAATCCCAATAGAACCTGACCCTGTGAAAGAAAAAGGGAAAGTCAGCAGGATATTGAGAGATAAGAAAGAGAGAGTACAAGGAAAAGATTTTAGACTATACTTAGTAAGATACAAAGGAGAATCTGCAGACAAAGATGAATGGTTACCAGAAAATAAAATACCTGATGGACCAATACATCTCAGAAACTACAGAGCTAGCAAAAGGAACTGAAACACACATGAATTTAATTTTCTCCCAACATCCTTCAGATTTTTTTTTCAGATATGGCCATATCTTGGAGTGGGGGAATGTCAGCTTGCTACTATTGCAGAGCAAGCTTCAAAAGTAACAAAAAAAACATAAAAATAATGATAATATAATTAACCTAAGAAAGAGTAGGAAAACCAGAAATATTATTACAGAAATGGATTCTCCAACCAAAATTAGGTAGGGTCACTCACTGACCCCACCCTTGAAATCCAACTCCTTATATTTTTAAATCATTAAGGAAAGAAAGACCAAAATACTACGGCTCCACTATTGAGTTTTTGGTCAATTAAATATTTCACACACATTGTCACGTATTGTTTTCACTCCTAAAATTCATTCAGAATTGAGGTGTTGTGTATATTTTAGGAGTTACGGACGGAAATGTGTTTTGTCGCAATTCCCGCACGCAGTTGCAGCAGCCAATGTACCCACGCACGGCTGAGATACAGCCCTGTCACTCCGTCAAGGTTGTGTACGCAGCCCCGGGCCTCTGACAAGTACGCAGCCACGGGACTACGGGTTGACAGAGTGACAGGCTGCCTGAGAGGCTCAGGTACCGCGTAAACATGCTATAACCCACACGGGAACATTCTACATATGTAATAAATGTTCCCGTGGATAGTAGATAGTCTAAAAATACATAATATTATATAAAAAATACTTAAATAATCCTTATACGTAGTTTTTATTTAATATAACTCAAAGTACCAAGAATGTCGAAAATAAGACAATGACAACTTCTAAAAATATATTAAAGTACTTTAATATACTTTTATGAGAGTTTCTAGACATCAATATTTTCGTGACATACTTAGAAAACTAATGATGTAAAAATATTACATGAATTCCCATGACTTATTTTTTTAAGTAATTATCTTAGTAAATCAACTGGAACTTGAAAATAAGGAGTAAAATCATCATCATGAATTTTACTCCAGATATATAATACATAATGAGAACTTACCTGACATCAAGATGTCCGTAGAAATGTCTATTTATATAATTATTAAATTACTGGGAACATTTACTAAGGATAATTAATTAAATAATACATAAATGGGACTGATTAGTGTTATTAACAAATCCTAATATCTATTATGAAGTAGAATAATTCCCATAAACTGAGGAATCAAATGCTACCCTTTCTATAGCACTAAGGAAACATGATAGGCTACCCCTGGTTACCCTGCTAGCCTTAGTGTCTGTCCCTTTGAGCACCTGCAACCCTCAGAAGGACAATATTGGGACTCCAAAAGCTATAAATAAAGAGCTCTTTTGAGGATATGGATGGGCAGAGACCCAGTTATATTTATATCCAGATTGTTTTCGAAGGTAATCAAGTACTTATAAGAGATAATTAAGTGATTTATGGCTACGTCTGATCAATAATATCCGTCCTCAACCTCTTTTTTATCAATTAAAACTGCTTAACAACCTTATAACCCCAGTATACAGGTTTAACCCAGCAGTGCACGTCTCAAACAGATACCCAAAGGATTTGATAATATAACAGTGAGTTTTATTATCCTTTCTCTGTCGTGGCAGCTTGGTTACAAGGCCCTGCCACTCCACTGTGTATTTTATATACATATTATCTTTGGGTAAAATATCCTTTAAACTAAAGAGCCCAAAGTAACCAGGACTACATGTTTTCATACTGAAATCCCTGAAGAGAGGTGTTAAAGATACCCAATATAATTGTGGCCCCTATATAAAAATATTTAATAATCAATTTATTCATATTGATTTGAAACAATAAACCATAACCAAACCACTGAACCTTGCAATAAGCTTAATCCAAATATTTTACGGATTTTTGCTACATTTATTAAATAATATATTTATTATTTATTCTATCACCTCTGGTAGCTAAAGTATAGCAAGGGTCTTGGCATCCAGGAGGCTGACATCTGTCAAAGGTGACGTTTTCAGACAGAAAAATTTGAAGGGAGTCCATATCCAGCAGGCAAAATGACAAGAATTCAATGGCATACCTGAGAATTATTGCCTTTTTGCAGGTGGGCTGAAATTAGAACTTCCTGTTAGCTTTGGGGATCAGATCATAGGTGGTGCATCCAAACATCTTGAGACAGTTTTAGTTGAATTTTTGATAGTGCAACATCTGATAGGGAGTCTTGTTGCTGGGGGATTTGGAGGGGAGAGCTTTCACAAGGTGAGTGGCAGTGTTAACAGCTTTTTCCAAGTATTTTGGGGAAAGATTTTTTTGATTCAGCAGGCATCTTGCCTTTTCCAAGATGAGACAATTGGATCTCTCAGCAAGGTCATTCTGTTGAGGGGTGTAAGCAGGGGAAAATGTTTGGATGATTCCTTTCTCCAAGCAAAATCTTTTGAGTTTGGAGGAGATGAACTCCCTACCATTGTCAGAGATGAAATACTTTACGCCGTTTCCTGTTTGGCCTTCCGCTTGAGCCACATAATCCTTGATTGCCATGTGGGTGTTGCTTTTTTTTTTGAGGAGGGTCACCAACCTTCGCCCAGAGAGCTGATGTGTGAGAGAGAGGAAGTAGTTTTAGCCAAGATTTGAGGTATTTTGGATTGGCCCCACTAGATCAAGGTTAACAGACTCCAGATTCTTGGACACAGCTTTGAAGCCATGGGTGAAAGGGGTATTGGTGCCTTTGCAGGTTTTGAAGATCTTGCATGGCATAGGATCTGAGTGATTGATTAAGCCAAGGGCTTTGAGAGAATAGGGAACAGGATGACCAAGGCGGAAGTGCCACACCAATAGGGAGTCCTTGAGCAGTACTTCAGGTTGGTTTTTAGTGGAGAATTGGGTTCTGCAGAGTTTGGTAAGATGGTTTGAGGTGGATCCAATTACCAGAAAGTTGTTGAAGCGCACTTCAAATCCAGAGAAAACAACAGAGAAGAAGACCGTATTTTTTTCCTTGAGTTGGGTAAGTGAGATGAGGCATCAATTGATTGTAGGTATCAGAAGAACAATTTCCAGCTTTATGACTTCCCCTAAGTGGTTAATCAGTTTTTCTGAGCCAAAGTGAGATGCGGTGAGAGAATTGTTGGGGGAACCTGTTCCTACATCTATCTTCAAAGGGGAGGCATTGAAAAGATACCGGGGATTGTTGACAATGTGGTGGCTGGCCCCTGAGTCTAGAACAGGGAGCAAGGAAAGCATTGGCTTGGGGATCAGGTAGATCTGCAAATTGAAATGTAATTTGGGGCTTGAATCATTTTCAACTGGTGTCTTGGTTGGTTTGTTGGTGGCATGAAGGTTAGTGGAGGGATGTTTGTTCCATTCAGGTCCCAAGTGGGGGTGGAGAAGCCCACACTTGTCCTTGGGGTGATCAGCAAGTGGATTGTGATTCTTTTGGAGCAGGGGTGCTTTGGCTTTTTCCTTTGGGTGGATTTATGGAGAGAGGTGGACTGATCCAGCGCGGGGGTGTCCTTGTGGGTGATGGTTTGAAAAGATTCCAGATGGGTGATTTCTTGGAGTTTTTGAGAACGCTGGTTGGATTGAGGAGCAAATTGTCATTGAGGATGATTGTGTTGACCATGTGGAAAAAGGAACTGGGGATTTTGGCCAGGATTGTGTAGCTTAGGATGTCTGAGGGAACCTCAAGGCATACAATAGATAGTTTGTTCATCAGCTTCTGACATTCCTTGAAGTAAGAGTTGAGGTTGCCTTTTTATTGAGAAAAAATGAAATTAAGCCAGATTCTGCCATGGTTATTTGAGGATTGAGAGACGTATCTGGACAGGATGGAATCCCAGATGGCATGAGGGTTGCTGTTTTTCTCAGGATTGATAAATGCCTCAAAGGCAGAGTCCCCTAAGTGCTGGATGATGATGTCTGCAGCTTGAAAGAGTTTCTTTTTCTATGGAGTAGAGATGGGAACTGGAGGGGGATCTAGGACTAAGTCAAGAAGACCTTTTTGTCTGAGGTAGCTCTTTATTTGAAGAAACCACACCTGTAAGTTTGAGTTGTTCAGAAGTTGAATATTAAGTTTGGATTGGGAGTTGTCCTTGGTCTCTGACATGGTTGATTGTCTGCTGGTCCTTGAAGTGAACTGGGACTGTAAATCCGATGGAATCAAGAACTAAAAGGATGTCCTTGGTAGTGATTAACTGAGAATAAAATACAGATAAAATGGAAAACAACAATCTCTGAGTAATTTACCTAAATCAACCAGACAGACACTGGTGATGAGAAGGAATGCAGCGGTGGAAACAATAGTAGAGTGTTAATATTTCTACTGATTAATTTCTTATTTTAATCTCTTTATCTTTTATTAGTTTCACTCTATTTTTCCTTTTCAATATTTCACACCATGATCATGTCCGTTTTCCTGAGGTTTCATCATTTCCTACCCCAGTTACAACTCACTAGTACTTATCTTAGGCCATTCTACTCATTGTCACCTTAATGTCTGAGTCCATTCCTGTACTTCCATGTCTTCTTACTCCTAATTGCTTCAATCTAGACTTCAACGTTGTTCTCAAGACTCAATCACCCCTATCATCAAAAGTTTTGGTAAGATTCTCTGTCTGAGGCTGCAAGAAATGCTTCTGTGAATCGCCTAGCAGCATATGTCAGCTCTTGAATCATCTTGATATAGAGTAGTGCCAGCATGTTAATATTTCTACTGATTCCTTTCTTATTTTTGTCTCTTTATCTTTTATTAGTTTCAATCTATTTTTCCTTTTCAATATTTCACACCATGATCATGTCCGTTGTCCTGAGGTTTCATCCTTTCCCACCCCAGTGAAAACTCACTAGTACTTAGCTTAGGCCATTCTACTCATTGTCACCTTACTGTCTGAGTCCGTTCCTGTACTTCCATGTCTTCTTAATCCTAATTGCTTCAATCTGGACTTTGACGTTGTTCTCAAGACTCTATCACCACTATCATCAAAAGTGTTGGTATTGAATCTTCTTCTCCTCTACATCAAGACTTACAAAGGCATGCTCTTCATTGCTTCAGATTAATCCTTGTGTTGGTTGGATCAGTCTCACAAACTCAAGAGTCCTCCTAGTGATATTACAGTAAATAGTTGTCCCTCATGATCTAATCATTTCTGCTTGTATTAACCACTACACTCTTTAACTTCACCTCTGTTTATTCTAGATCTCATTGCTCATGTTCTACCCAGTATTATCTTAGGCCATAATCCTTTGTTGTAGAACTGCTCTTCTTGTTGGTTAAAATTATCTTTCTTGATCATTCCTCTCTATCTTCTGTTCTCTTAAACTTATCACTTTTTTCTCTGGTCAATGTAATTCAAATACTGGTCTAGGTTTTCCCATCATCTTAACCTTTTACATGGTAAAAATCCAAAGTTGAACTCATATTACTAACTCAACATGGCACCACCTTTGTAATCTCCTGGACCAGCAGGAGAAGGAAACTTTAAAGCTCTGGATATAAAATCTCTCATGGAATCTACTCCGCTACTCTCTGAAACATATTATTCTATTTGGAAAAAGAAGATGGAGCAGCTCTTCAAAATGCAAGGCATTCTACTTCTAATGAAATCAGATAACTCTCATGAAGAAATTCCTGAAGAAAAAAAAATGGCAGGGTATATCATGTCCAAACTGGAACCAGCTCCTCATACAAATATTATTAACAATCAAAATGAGGACTTGGCCAAAAAGATCTAGCTAGCTGCCAAGGACCACTTTGCCTCAAGTTAGGCTGCCAATGAAGCTTGTATGTTTTTTAATTTTCTATATCTTGGTTTCAACCAGAACAACATAGACAGATTTCTAACTGCTGTAAAAGAACATCTTGGAAAACTAGACAAAGTTGGTATTGACTTACCTCCAGATATTTTCAGCTACCTCATTCTCTTCAAACTTCCGGATTCTTTGAAATCTATCTGCTCTCAAATCATCCATTCTGGTGCCTAATTAACTGTGACTCTAGTCTTGAATCATCTCATCCAAAATCAAAAAAAAGTTAGGTCAAAAAACCAAGAAGCAAACAAAACCTCTGCTGCCCTCTACAATCAAAGATATCAAGATGCAAATACTCCCAGATGTGAAAATGGTAAACACAACCCGGCGGTCAAGTCCCACCCTCCTTCATTTTGTTGGGTTGAATTTCCTGAGCTCAAGCCTGAAAATCCTCCCGTAAAGGCCAGAAGAAGCTCTAACAAGGAAAAAGAAGAATCTCACAATTATTCCTTCTTTTGCACTTTCAACCACAACAGCAACCTCAAGGAAGACCGCTTTATTCTTGACAGTGGGTGTTCCATACACATGATCCAAAACAAAACTCCCTTCAGTAACTTGGTCAAGCAACCCCCGTAATGAAACCATTAAAACAGGAAAGAATGGAGACGGTATAGCTATCAAAGGCCTTGGAACGGCAAACCTAAATTTCACCAATAATCATATTACTCTAGAGAACTGTGCTTGGGTACCTGATGCCACTGTAAATCTGATCTCCATGGGTGAAAAGCTAAAGAAGGGAAATGTTTTAGATGTAGATATCAATTCTTTACCTCCTACCTTTGTGATGAAGTCAAAAGGACTTCTGGTACTCAATGGATTCATCAAAAACAACCTTCTGATACTTAATCATGCTTCCCCTAGTAGCCAGCAGACCTACTTATTGAATCAAACTGAACTCATGGAAATACACAAGAAAATTGGCCATGATAGCCTAGAAATGATCAAAAAATATCTTGGCTATTGCCTAAATCAAGGATTGAAAGAATTGTTGGAATTCCTGGCTTGCAAGAAATCAAAAATTTTGAAGTCCTCCTTCAAGAGTGAAAAATTTCCTGCTAAAGGAGTCTTCAATTGTCTCCATATGGACCTAATGGGCCCTCTAAATCTGACTAGCAAGGGAGGCATGCAATACTCCTTAACGGTCATGGACAAAAAATTGGGTTACTTATCCAGTTTCCCTCTTCCATACAAAGACGCGACAACTGCCACTATAATCTTCATAGTTGAAAACAAAGCCAAGAAATTAAATCAATATCCAATAAAGATTGTCACTGATGGGGGAGGGGAGTTTCTAAACAATACCTAATCTAAATTCCTAAAGGCCAAATCAATCAATCACTTAATCAGCAAAGCCTATCATCCTCAACACAATGGAAAAGCTGAGCATGCAAATAGAACCATAATGGAGTCTCTCAGAACCGCTTTCAGCGCTGCTACTATCCCAAAAGCATATTGGCATGTGGGAATTCAGAGCTGCTGTTTCATGCTAAATCAAATACCAGCTTCTCAAGATAAAGAATCACCCTGGATGCAACTTCACGGCACAGTCATACCAACTACCTACCTGAAACCACTAGGTTCCTCAGTTTTTTACGTCTTAGACAATAAAAAGATCCCTTCCAAACTCTTGGAGAAAGGTGAGTGAGGGATTTTGATTGGGTTTAATCCCAGATTTATATCCTACAAAATCATTTCAAAATAAGGAAGAATCATCAATACAAAACATGTTCAGTTCTTGAAAAGCAAATCCAACTCCATTGATCTTTCTGACAACACTGAGATAACCCCTACAGCCAGAAACATTGTGCCTTCATCTGCTGCTTCCACCAACACAGAACACTAATCACTGTTGAAAGAATCTCTCTCCAATTTCAATGAAAAAAAGTTCAAATTGATGAGTTGGTAGAAGATTTTTCTTCAGAGTCAGACAGCTCAGATGTCACCATTCAAAACTCACTTTGACCAATACTCAGCAATAGACAACAAATAAGACCTGCCAATAGATATGGTTACCACCACTCTACCCAGATTGCTTCCACCATCCACAAGGCTTTGAAGATCCCCAAATGGATCCCTTGTGTTGAAAAGGAACTTAGTACGGCAAAAGAATTGGATGTGTGGGAAGAAGCAAATTAATCTGAAGTAACCAACCCCTTAGACACTACATGGGTGTTTAGGCGTAAACAAGATCTTCACACCAGTCTTATTTCTCTAGAATCCCAAGTCTGTGTTCAAGGGTTCAATCAGAAATTTGGAATAGATTACTTTGATACATTTGCCCCTACAGGAAAAATAGCTTCCCTCCAAGCTCGTCTAGCTTACTTGGTTGATAAAAATTTGCCAATATTACAATTTGATGTCAAGAGAGCTTTCCCACATTCTCACCTTGATGAAACTGTTTTTATCAAGAATCCCATTGGATGAAAACAAACCAGAAAATATCTCACACTTGAAAAAAACTTTATGTATTGAAGCAAGCCCCACTAAACTGGTACAAAGCCCTAATCACCTGGCTCAAGCATGAAGGATTTGATGGAAGTGATTTGGACCCCTGTTTATATCTCCACAAAGACTCAGTCACCAGCTTGTTCTTTCATGTAGACAATCTGGTGGTTGTAGGGAATGTGGACTGGTTCAAATATGATTTTTTAAATAAATTTAAAGATTCATCAGCTCATGAAATCAACACCCTCTTAGGAATGAAGGTTGAAAAATCCAAAGACTTAATAAGTCCCTCACTGCCCAATCACATAAAGAAAGGTCTTGGAGAAATGAAACCAATTGATGCTAAGCCTATGAGCAATCTGTGCACAGATGGGTTGCATATTTTTCCTTCCTCCAATGAAGAAATACAACAGTTCAAAAACCTTGGTTTTAACTACCAATCTCCTATAGGCCAACTCAACTTCATGGCTAATCTATCCAGGCCAGAAATCAGCTTTTCTGTGTCTAGCCTAGCTTTTTTCTCCAAAAAACCTGGAATCAAACATTGGCGTGAAGTGAGACATGTATGGCGGTACCTTCTGAAAACCATTGACTTCAAACTAGTCATGAGAAGCAAATCTAGCTGCAATAGTTTAGTCACTTACAGCAACGCTTCCTGGGGAGATGATCCTCTTACCCAATTGTCTCAAACTGGTTTTATAAGCCTCTTTAAGGGATTGCCCATTTAATGGACCTGCAGATTTCAAAGCTCAATTTCTCACTCCTCTACCAAGTTGGAGTGCAATTCTTTGTCTACTAGTCACCTGGAAGGGAAATGGATACACCACCTACTGTGCAAACTATGGCGTGAAAAGCTAGACCCTCCGGTACACCTGATTGAAAATAAGGGACTATATGAAAAATTAAAGAAATTTGGCATCAAGTCACATGCAAAACATATAGACATAAAATTAAAAAGTCTAAAAAACAATCTCAAAAATCATTTGATTCAGGTCAAACTTATCTCTTCTCAAGAGATGTTGGCAGATGCTCTGTCTAAGGCTGCAAGAAATGCTGCTGTGAATTGCCTAGCAGAGTATGTCAGCTCTTGAATCATCTTGATGTAGAGTAGTTCTGGCGTTTTAAAACTCCAAACGGCGTAGAGCGTTGGCAGTTCTGTGGAGGGGATAGGTGCTTTTTTAGGCTGCCCTCCTGAGTGTTACAAAAATATTTAAATGTAACCAAGATCAAAGTCCAGAACCTGGTAAACGGGGAAACAAATGTAAGAGGATAAAGATTATATTAGTCGGTAGCTGGGAGAAAACACTATCTGAGGCAAGATGATGTTGGGGAAAACTTGAATAGAAGGAGTCAAGAATTGTTCAGAGTTCAACAAGACAAGGAAATTGTGAGTGACAACGCCCATGAGCTAATAGCTCTGGTTGTCAGCAGGAGCTTAGGAAAGATCAACTCAATCCCAAACAACCTCCAGGTTCTCAATGAACCTGCCCAATTCTCCACAATCAAGCGCTTGAAGGGTACCAGATAACTGTGGGTGGCTGCACAAGACAAAGCTAATTGTTTGAAGAAGCTCTAGAAGCAAAAACAATAACTGATTCAAAAAAGAATAACCCAACACTTCTCAAGGAACTCAAGAGTAGCGTGGCGGAATTCAACTTCAAAAGAAGTGAGGGGAGGTTTAACACTCCAGATTTTAAGCTTAATAAAACCTCTTGAGTCAAACGTGACTGGGTCCAGAAAGATAATCAAAGGATGATCAGGACCATTATGGTCGGATAAAAGGATCAGGATTGGTGTAACACACTCAAGAATTCAATTAGTCAAATTCTTCTTCAACCAGCAAAGCTATTAGTTGGTGATAAGGATCAAGGATCAAGGTTTTTGAGTATGGAGGCTCAAGGATCAAGGGGAAATCATAGATATACCCAAATTTTTTTTGTCTCAGATAAAGGGGAATGAAGACCCCACAGATGATGTATTTCAAGAGGATACTGATGATCTTAGGATTTGGTGTGTGTTAGGATACCATGTGCTGATCTGATGTCATGTCTGATGTCCTGATTCTCCCCAAAAGGCAGGGGAGAGCCCCTCCTTATATGGGCAGGAGGCCCTGTTAGACTATGTAAAAGGGATACTACAAATGGAGCGGAAAAAGAAAGAAAGAATTTGATCATGCAGGCCCGTGGAAATTCAGCCTGCCTGATTGGGGTGGGATCATTCTCATCCCTTCACCATCTTTTGCGTCCGTCCGTGGAGGGGCGCGCGCGACAATACCGGAATCACCCACCCCTCGCCCAAAGATGGAAGGGGTGGGAAAGGAAAATGAACCAGACCGCCCGCGGATGTCCGCGGGCGGTAGACAATGCCTTTCCACCCCCGCCCAAAGATGGAAGGGGGGTGGGAGAGTCCCAGGGGGAAGGTGAGAGAGTTGAGGTAGGCATCAAGACCGTCTTGATCTTGATTGGGGTGAGATTGGATGGGAGGATGATGGCAGGCAGGACTTGACGGCTTGAGGCAATTGAGTAAATCCTGACGGGCTTGAGATTGGTGACTGATAGATTGAGTGAGGTGGGAGATTGATGGATCCAAGGATTGGACAAGCGCTTGAAGGTGCGGTTGGGATGGGTTTGGTGAGGCATGGATGAGCAACGCGCGACAATGAGGATGAGGATGAGAAACGCGTGACAATGAGGATGAGGAGCGACGCGCGGGGATGAGGATGAGGAGCAACGCGCGGGGATGAGGATGAGGATGAGCGAAGCGCAACAATGAGGAGGAGGATGAGCATTGCGCGACGCGCAACAATGAGGATGAGGATGAGCATTGTGCAAGGATAGTTTTTTTTTTTGAATTCTTTTCCCATGGTGTCCCAAATGGTTCACCACAGCTTGTTAATATTTCTACTGATTCCTTTCTTATTTTCATCTCTTTATCTTTTATTAGTTTCACTCCATTTTTCCTTTTCAATATTTCACACCATGATCATGTCCGTTTTCCTGAGGTTTTATCATTTCCTACCCCAGTGAAAACTCACTAGTACTTAGCCTAGGCCAGTCTGCTCATTTTCACCTTACTGTCTGAGTTTGTTCCTGTACTTCCATGTCTTCTTAATCCTAATTGCTTCAATCTGGACTTCGACGTTGTTCTCAAGACTCTATCACCACTATCATCAAAAGTGTTGGTATTGAATCTTCTTCTCCTCTACATCAAGACTTACAAAGGCATTCTCTTCATTGCTTCAGATTAATCCTTGTGTTGGTTGGATCAGTCTCACAAACTCAAGAGTCCTCCTAGTGATAGTACAGTAAATAGTTGTCCCTCATGATCTAATCATTTCTGCTTGTATTAACCACTACACTCTTTAACTTCACCTCTGTTTATTCTAGATCTCATTGCTCATGTTCTACGCAGTCTTATCTTAGGCCATAATCCTTTGTTGTAGAGCTGCTCTTCTTGTTGGTTACAATTATCTTTCTTGATCATTCCTCTCTGTGTTCTTTTCTCTTAAACTTATCACTTGTTTCTCTGGCCAATGTAATTCAAAGCCTGGTCTAGGTTTTTCCATCATCTTAACCTTTTACATAGAGAAGGAAAATTTGAATCTTGTGATTTGTCAATAGCATAGCAGGTCTGGTTGGATGGTGAGGCAGATTTGGTTGAGGATCAGCAGATGAGGAAAGCTTGGTGAATCAGTTGGTTGGATGAGATTGAGGAGAATCTGATTGTAGCTTACCTGACTCAGAAACCTGGGGTCAGTCATGCAATCTTGTTTTTTCACAAGGAGAGCATTCCCCAGGATCTGGGTCAGGCAGCAGGCTTTATTGGTGAGCAAGCTTGAGGTGGGCTTGGATTGAAGCATTTGCAGTAGCTTGTAAAATTTTCACAGGCGGCTTTGAGGGTGAGAGCTGACAGACAGGGGACAGGATGACAAGGGGGGGACATGACACCTGTGAGTAGAGAAAAAAATGGCAGACAAGAAAATAGAAAATGTAAAATAGAAAAAAGAGAGCATAGAAAAATGAATGAAAGAGAAACAAAGAAATGAAAAGATGATGTCAGCTTGCTACTATTGCAGAGCAAGCTGCAAAAGTAACAGAAATAACATAAAATAATAATAATAAAATTAACCTAAGAAGGTTTATTAAAACCATACATATTATTGCAAAAATGGATTCCCTGCCCAAAATTAGGTAGGGTCACTCACTGACCCCACCCTTGAAATCCAACTTCTTATATTTTAAAATAATTAAGTAAAGAAAGACCAAAATACCATGGCACCACTATTAAAATTTTTGGCCAATTAAATATATCACATTTATCATCACGTATAGGTTTCACACCTAAAATTCAGTCAGAATTGAGGTGTTGTGTATATTTCAGGAGTTACAGATGGAAGTTTGATCTGTCACAATTCCCACACACAGCCGTGGCAGCCAATGCACCCGCGCTGTAAGACTCCAAACAGTGCTAGGCCGTGGCAGTTCTGCGGAGGGGAAAGGTGTTGTTTACTCTGCCCTCCTGACTGTTACAAAAATATTTAAATGTAACCAAGATCAAGGTCCAGAACCTTGTAAATGAGGAATCAAGGAGTAGAGGATAAGGATTATAATAGTTTGGTAGCAATGGAACAGCACTATCTGAGACAAGATTATGCAGGGAAAAACTTGAACAAAAGAAGTTAAAGTCTTCTTAGAGTTCAAAGAACAAAAGCTGTTGTATGTAATCAATGCCCACAAGCTAATAACTCTGGTCGTCAGCAGAAGATTGGGGATGATCAACTCAAACCCAAGCAACCTCCAGGTTCTCAATGAACCTGCCCAACTCTCTGCAATCAAGAGCTTGAAGGGTACCAGATAACTAAGGGTGGCTGTACAAGACAAAGCACAATGTTTAAGAAGCTCTAAAACAAACATTAACTGATTTGAAGCAAGGATAACCTCAACACTTCACAAGGGACTCAAGAGTAGGCTGGCAGAATGCAACTCCAAAGAAGCTAAGGGGAGGTATAACACTCCAGGTCTTAAGCTTAATAAGACCTCTTCAATCAATCGTGATTGGCTTCAGAAAGGTGATCAGGGATCAGGACCAGTATGGTCAGAGAAAGAGATCAAGGAGTGGTATAACACACTCAAAAATTCCAACAGACAGAATTTTTCTTCAACCAGCAAGGCTATTGGTTGGTGATAAGGATCAGTGATCAAGGGTTGAGTATGGAAGCTCAAGGATCAAGGGTTTGCTGATTTCATGCTGGATGATTCCATGCTCTGATTATTCATCCAAAAGGCAGGGGAGAGCCCCTCCTTATATGGGCAGGAGGCCCTGTTAGACTATGTACAACAGATTCTACAAATAGAGCAAAAAAAAAAGGAAATCATGTGGTCACTTGCGTCCGTCCGTGGATGGGCGCACGCAACAATACCGGAATCACCCACCCTTTGTCCAAAGGCGGATGGGGTGGGAAAGAGAAATGAACCAAACCGCTGCGGATGTCCGAGGGCCGTACTTGGCACTCTTCACCCCTTCCAAAGGCAGAAGCGGGTGGGAGATCCCCAGGGAAGGTGACGGATGAAGTCTGTGAGAGCCCGGATGGGTGGATAGGAGATTGGCTTGAAACAGTTGAGTCAATCCTGACAGGATTGAGATTCACGACTGATAGATCAAGTGAGATGGGAGATTTGACGGATCCAAGGATTTGCCAAATGCTTGGGGGTGCGGTCAGGATGGATTTGGTAAATCATGGATGAGCGCCGTGCCACGGTAGCAATAAGGAGATTGGGACACGCAACAACAAAGATGGGAAGCACAACAACAAAGATGAGGACGCGCAACAACAAAGATGAGGATGCGCAATGGCAAGGATGATGAGCAATGCAGATGAAGGACGCGCAACGCGGCGCGCGACGCGCGCGGGTAAAGGAAGCGCAGCGCGTGGATGAAGGACGCGCGACGCGCGAGAAGCAACCCGCGAAGCGCGCGGATAAAGGACGGTTTGGATGAGCCTGAGGATAAGTTTTCTTTTTTTTTTTTTTTTGATACCGGACGCCACGTTTGCGCAACAGTTTATGGGTTGAGGTCTTAAGGCGGCCAGGGTGTCCCGGATGGGGCACAACAGCGCGCGGCTGAGCTACAGCTCTGTCACTCTTTCAAAGTTGTTTACACAGCCCCAGGCCTCTGACAAGTTAGCAGCCGTGGGACTACGGGTTGACAAAGTGACAGGAGGCCTGAGAAACTTAGGTACTGCTTAAACATGCTTCAACCCACATGGGAACATTCTTCATATGTAATAAGTGTTCCCATGGATAGTAGATAGTCTAAAAATACATAAAATTATATAAAAATACTTGAATAAACTTTATATGTATTGTTTATTAAATATAATTCAAAGTACCAAAAATTTCAAAAATAAGACAATGAATAATTTTCAAAATATATTAAAATCCTTCAATATACTATTATGAGAATTTCTAGACATCAACATTTTTGGGGCATACTAAGAAAACTTATGATGTAAAAATATTACATGAATACCCATGACTTACATTTTTAAGTAATTATTTTAGTAAATCAACTGAAATTCGAAAATAAGGAGTAAAATCAATATCATGACCTTACTTCAATTATTTAATACATAATCAGAACTTACCTGAAATCAGAATATCCTTAGGAATGTCTGTTAAAATAATTATTAACTTACTAGGAACATTTACTAAGGATGATTAATTAAATAATAAATAAAAAAGGACATATTAGTGTTATTCACACGTCCAAACATCAATTATAAAGTAGAATAATTCCCATACCCTGTGGAATTAGATTCTACCCGTTTTACAGCACCAAGAACACGTGACAGGATACCACTGGTTACCCTGCTAGCCTCAGTTTCCGTCCCTTTGAGCCTCTGTACCCCTCTGAAGGAAAATATTGGGACCCCAAAAACTATAAATAAAGAGCTCTTTAGAGGATGTTTATACCCATAGACCCAGTTATATTTATACCAAGAAACAGTGCCAAGGTAATCAAATACTTATAAGAGATAGGTAAGTGATTTGTGGCTTATTATGATTAATAATATCCATCCTCAACCCTCTTTTTATCAATTTAAACTGCTGAACAACCTTCTAACGCCAGTATACTGGTTTAACCCATCAGTGCACATCCCAAACAGATACCCAAAGGATTTAATAATTTATCCTTTCTCTGTTGTGGCAGCTTGGTTACAAAGCCCTGCCACTCCACTGTGTATTTTATATACATATTACCTTTGGGCAAAATATCCTTTAAAATAAAGGGCCCAAAGTAACTAGGCCTACGTGTTTTCATACTGAATTCCCGGAAGAGAGGTGTTCAAGATCCCCAATATAATTGTGGCCCATCTATAAAAATATTTAATAATCAATTTATCTATATTGATTCATAACAATAAACCATAACCAAACCAATTAACCTTTTGACAAGCTTTATCCGAATATCTTATGGATTTTTGCTGCATTTATTAAATAATATATTTATTATTTATTCTACCACCTCTGGTAGCTAAAGGATAGCAAGGGTCTTGGCATCCAGGAGGATGAGAGATGATTTGTGCATATTCATGAGCACAGTTCTTATTATTCCAACATCTCATAAAACTGAAGCATCAATCCCAAAAGCCAATTGGAAATCTGTCTTTGCACCATTTATTTGAATGATCATTATCTAAAAATTTGATTCTTATCATTTTGTAACTTTGTACCATTGTAAATCATTGCCCATGTTGTACAATTACAATCATATCCGCCAAAAAGTTGTTCATAATGAAAGTATTTTCTTACAGTTAAATGAAGAATTCTCCATCCTCCCTTTTATTTAATTAATTTAAATTCAATCTATGCATTGAATAAACATTCTACATGAATCTTCTGCGTTCATCCATAAATCAATTTGATGTTTTTCTACAAAACCTCATCAAAAACAAAACATTTTTCAATCAAAAACCTAGGTGCTACACCTGCCAGCAGGTGCAGCCTTTTTTTCATGGTGATTGACATAGAAGTTACCAAAGTGTTCCATCCCCTTGGAAGGAGTTATGCTAATTATATTAATCCATAGTCTCTACTCTGTATAGATAAATTACATATTTGAATATTATCCCTCTTTGGGATGTATTGATAATTTAAGATACTTCTCTGATCCTTGAGTGCTTCCACACAGAGGGCCCAGAGTTCAGCTGTCAGTTACAGTAATTATATTAATTGATACTCTCCAATCTGTATAGATTAATTTCATATTTTAATCTTACCCCTCTTTGGGATGTAATTATACTTTTATATACTCCACTTACCCTTGAGGGATTTCATGTTAGAGTTTGAGTTTTAATTTATGTGACTTTCACTGGAGTTCAGAGTACCATTGATTGGATTGATTTGATCTTATTATTGTTAACCTTCAAGTACTAAAACGACATGTAAAATGTAACTGGGCTGTGTTGTAGTATTGTGATTATCAGACTGTTTAGTCATGGCTATCAGACTCTTTAGTCATAGCATTTCACATACCATGTCACTTAAACTGCTTATGCTAATTTTACCTTATTCATTTTGTACTCAACCACTTGTCAGCCTATTGTGTATTTACTCTATATAAACACCAGTGCTATCAAGTGGAATTAATCATCTTTTCAGCCAACAAATCAACCAGAGTTTCCTTTTCCTCCTGATCTAAGGTCTTTTATGCTTGAAGTTACAAGCCCCTTTCACTCATTCTTTAATATTTTCATCTCATTAGAGCTCAGCTCTCTTTATCTTTTACATTTCACTATGAGTGCTCAGAGCTTATTTGTAAGGTGTAAAACTTATAAAATTATTTCCAAGAGTATAGATACTCTATATTTATAATATATTCCAAGACACTTGGAATTAAGAGGTAAGTACATGATCAAGTTATATGTAAATGACGTTATACAATCATTATGAGGGTTTCTAGGAATTTGAACCCATCCATTTTACTGATTTCTAAGTCCTAGGACCACTTAACTAACACTTTTGGTATGTGAATGAAAATCTTACCCTGAAAATCTACCCCAATGAGTGCTAGTAACTTATCTCTCATTGGGTATGATTTCATGGTGTTTTGAGACCTTGAGGACAAAACCAGGGAGGGCCTGGAACTCCCCTGATTTTTCCTTGAGTCCCCTGAGGGCTCCTGTTACCTTAAAAGAGGAGGCTCTGTTCCCTTTATCCCCTTCCCCAGTTATTTATTATTTATTATTGATCCAGTATAAAGTAAGAGTTAACAAGCCAACCCACCTTAAGCTCAAGAAGAAGATTGACTTGGGCCCTAAAATTTAGTATAAAAATCATCAAATAATCAACTCCTCAACTCCAAGTTTGTTTCAAAAGTCCTTAAGCCTAGTCCCTCATCTCTTTATAGAGATCAAGGTGTGGCCTTTTACTCATAATATTTCATTATTATTTGATTTTTGTTGTTCTTTAACAGTATTACTGTTTTAATAAGTCAATAAAAAATTTAATTATTGGTTTTATCTTGTTTCTTGCAGGTTTCACCATAGCCAGTATAGCAATAGAGGTTAAATCCCTGAAAAAAAACAACTAGCTTGCACTAACAACTAGATAGCCATATCAGCTGTGTATTTTGGCCCAAGGACTAGCTACCTTACCTACATAAACTACATCCATTCATTTGGATTTTCCTCACATTTCATTACTTCCATGTCTCACCGATCATGTCCTGTTCTCTCACATTCTATTGTATTGCACCTATGCTGCAAACTCAGAAATGCCTGTACTATCTCTTTCATTTTCCCATTCTTTTCCTGTCATTCATTGAATCATTTCTCCCTAGCTGTAGATGACCATCCAGAAGTTTGTATCTAGCCACAATTGGATTAACTTATAAAGGCTATGCTCCTGTCATGAAGATTTTGTCCTCAGTTATTTAATTTCATATTTTCTTGCATTTTTCTAAAGACAAGTCATCACATTGGACTTTGCCTTGGTTTTGTTCCATTGGAATACTTTATCACTCTTGCTTTTTATTGAGCAATCAAACCCTCATTTTGCACTTTGCAGTCAGCCTTGCTATCTGGCAAATATAAATTGCACTCAGTTTCCCCATTTGTGCCCAAAATCATCTTAGATTGCCCTATATTATGTGGGGTGGTTGTGTTTCAGGAGAAACGATGGATGATTTGGTGGCACAAACGCATGGTGGTGGTGGTGAAGGAGGAGGAGGAGAAGGAGGAGGAGCTGGGGATTTAGAACCTACAGAGGTTTTGGAAGGTAAATATGAGACATTGCAACCATTTAACTTCAAGAGACAAAAAACAAAAGATTAATTCTGGGCCAGAACCCCAGTTGTTGAAACAAGAGGAGAAAAACTGCAGATTTTTCCCCAGGATTTGGAAGTTATTGGTTGCTTGCGCCTGTAAGAAGCTGAGCAGGCTTTTCAACCAGAAACCTGAGAGAGAGAGTGTTTGTGTGTGTGAATAATTAGAAAAAGAGATTGAGGGTTTTACTTCCTTCCTTTGAAGTGTTCTGGATATTGTCTCTGATATGCCATGTCTATCTACAACTTGGAGTTGAGAGTGAGGTATGAATACCTCCCTCTAAACCATAAACTTGGTAGCAAAAAAGACCTAATCTCCTGCTTCCTTCAGCCCTTGAAACCCTCCTTCCATTACTTCCATATGGGTTTGTCTGTCATAACTGCCCATGGCGTGCAAGGGGCTGAAGGCACAGGCACTACTGCTCACAGAACTCAGGATATAGATAAGAGATTTATTGCAGGGAGTAGAGGAAATAAAGTAAGTACAATGATGAAGGAGAAGAATCAAGGATTAAGGCTCTGAAGGATATTGATAAGGGAATCCTGTAAGCATAACAACAGAGGGGTAGGTGAGATGATTAAGGTAGGCTGGTTGGCTTTCTTGTGCTGAGATGACATCTATTGGATGAGGTAATAACCAATGAGAAGTAGTATAATAATTTTTTGAAGGGAATTAGTCAAGGAGGGGAAGAGAGGAAAATAAATGTGAGAACTGAGAGGAGGCCTTGAGGAGGGATTACTGGTGCTGGGGCTGAACTTCCCCATGGTATTACATGTTGACCAATTGGGCTTGAGGCATTAGTTGACTTATTGGGTAACGGGCCTGTCCAGAAGGGTCATGTACTGAACTGGAGTATGGGCTTTCCATCCAGGAGTATGTACTATGGGTTTACAGTATGTAATTCTCATACCAGATAGATTTGAATGAGAGATGGGGATGCACCAAGCCATAGAGAGGTAGAGGGTATGCCTTTGAGATTGACTGAGGGCTGCAAGGTATGCAGGAGGAGACTTCAGGAGGTGCAGAATGTGGATCCAGGGGTGGAAGATAGATTTTACTGAGGATTGAGATTGGCTGAGGGTTGGGTAATACTGTGAAGACTGAGCCAACTTATGGTTATGAAATTGTCCTTCTCATGGCGCGGCCTTTCCCGCGCCTTTATGCATCCACCCAACACGCCTGTCTTTGGGTTTATTCCATGGATAGCCCTGCACAATTGTCCCACTCCTAATTTCCCAAAAAAGCTATAACCCCAAACACAAACAAATATTATTTTTTTCTTGATTGGATTCCTTGGATTGGATCATATATCCGCAGCAGGCACCAGATGCTGAGCTCTGCTGCATATGGGTTCTGAGCCTGCAGCAGACAATTCTGAGCGCAGAACCCAGAACGCAGTTCCAAATCCCAAGGCCATAAAATGCTACCACACCATTTGTTAAGCTGTCTGCAGAAAATGTAGGGTTTTTCTTGCAGGAAGACTGGCTTGTCAGCTCTCTGATACCAGGAACCTTGCAGTCTTTTAGCTACAGAGAGTGATAAAAATGTTGGAATGATAATAATGATTATGATTCCAATAATAAACACTTAGAAGCTCAAATAAATGATTCAATAAGAGCAGTTGCAAGGTTTAATTGTTTGGTAGTAAATGGTTTTCAATATAATATAAAAGAGGGGCCACAGTATTATACTACTAAGGATCTTTACAGACTAGCAACCTCTCTTCAAGGGGCCTCCTTAGGCAGTTTAAGAACCTTGGAATAAATATGGGTGCCTTAGAAAGGACTTATTCCACTAATGGCCGGGCTTAACAGCACAAAATGGCCTAGACAGGAAGGGTAACACTCACTCTGAGCACTTCACCACGAAAATCCTGGAATAATTGGAAGGGTTTCAGAGCAGATGGGGTGGATTGCTTGACTAAACTTCAATGGTTGATTGGTTAATATAGGTAAATAATACTACTACATACTAAGTCATAAATCACTTGCTTATCTTCATATAAGCAATTGATTAAAAATGACACGGTGTCTGATTGATAATAAATAATTCCTGGTAAACTGATGATGGAATAATGGATCCAAAGAGGTCTGTATAAATACCTTTTTGGGGTGATTTTGGTCTTCTCAGGGAACGTAGAGAGGGTTCTACTCGTGGACTGAGGCTGGCAAGCCAGTCAGGGCAAGATTAGCACGTCCACTTGGTTCTGTCAATCAGCTGTCCTTAGATCTGCTGGATTTCTGTATTATTTTAGGCACAGGATCTGTTAATCTGCTATGGCGTAAATTTGATCATTCTGTACTCATCCTTTGTTTTTACTATTTATATTTCTGTAAAGCGTGCAGATGTGGATGTTTACTGATTTTCCATCATCTGCTAATCATGTAGATGATTTTTAATAATTTGTATGAACACTTCTTGTAGTGTTTTGTGGTCTTCAAAGATCAGGATCAGTGATTTACGTGGTAATCCTTGATCTTTGATTTACTATTAAAAACTTTTTTAAACTTAATTTTCATTAATTTTATTTAAGTTTTGATCCTTTCAGATCATTATTAATGCATATGTCCATTTTTTACATATACTAGGCAACCCTAACTAGGTTTTAGCTCTTCTGAGCAGTACCTGGTTTTCAGATTAGTCACGACTGATCCAGGCGCGGGGATCAGTTAGTACAGATGCTTGCGGGGTAGGATCCGCTGCGTGCGTGGCAGAATCAGCTGCGCGCGGGTCTCTAGTACGCGGGAACCTGCTGCTACTAGTATGTAGGGTTATGTAATGATGCGGGGCTGCGCGCGGGAATTGTGACATACCACATTTCTGCGTGTAACTCCTAAAATATACACAACACCTCAATTCTGAGTGAATTTTAGGTGTAAACCCTATATGTGACAATACGTGTGAAATATTAGAATGGCCAAAAAGTGCCATACAGGTGTCGTAATTTTTAGTACTTTTCTTTTTAATTATTTTAAAAATATAAGGACTTGGAATTCAAGGGTGGGGTCAGTGAGTGACCCTACCTAATTTTGGGTGAGGAATCCATTCCTGTAATAATATTTGTGGATTTCTCACTCCTTATTTTGTTAATTGAGGTATTCTTATTTTTCATAGTTTGTGTTACTATTTGACAATTTTTCTCTGTACATAGTAGGAAGCTGACATGGCTTGTGTGCTTTGGCTGCTTGCAGTTGGTCACAGTCAATGGAGGCAGGGAGTTTTGGGGTGGCTTGCAAGAGATGGTGAAAGCTTCTGGTGCAACATTTGGGAGATTTACAGAGTACTATCTGGAGGATGCAGGGCTGGTCAAGAATGGTCATCAGACTATTAAGGAAGTGCTGATGAAGATATTGGGGGAGGACAGTGAAAATTTGAAGCAAGTTCTTTCAGCAGTCTTTTTTGCAGATTAGATTTTGTGGAAGAATTTGATGGTGTTTTGGGCGCATAAACTTCTGTTTGGTCAGAGGAAAGTTTGTAAATTCAAAATTTAAATATTGAAATATCTATTTATCAACTGCTGGAAGGTCAAATTTTTGGTGGAGATTGTGGCTGTGTGTGAAAAAAAGTTAACAGCTTGCTACTATGTACAGAGCAACCTGTCAAAGGAGAAAGATGATTATAAAAACAAAATAAATTAAAAAATACCAAAAGGAGCGAGAAGAACCAGGATTTTATTTCAGATTTGGATTCCTCCCCCAAAGTTAGGTAGTTTCAGCTTACTGATACCAGGAACCTTTCATTCCTTTAGCTACAGTAAGTGATAATGGTGTTGGAACAACATTAATTCCAACGAAACATATAAAATGCTCAAAAATATTGATTAAAATCAAGTGCAAAGTTTGTAGTTTGGTTTGGTTAAAAATGGTTTAGATATAATTTTCAAGAGGAGCCACATTTCATAGAGAACAGGGGATCTTTATTGAAACAACCTCTCTTCAAGGGGCTCTTTTGAACCATGTAAGGACCTTGAGACAATGAGTTTGTAAGTGATTTACTCAAAAGGGGTTTACTCAAGGGGAATGGGTGGACTGGTTGTCTAAAAGCACTTATTCCTAAAATAAAGGGGTAGATAAATTACAACTTTAAGCAGGCAATCCAATATTCTTGCAGGAATTCATGGTTGAAAGGGCCTCAGGACAAAGGTTGGGGATTTTGCTGATATTCTTAAATATAATTGAAAATGGGGTTAGAATTAATAATTATACTATCAGACTGAGGCCATAAATCAATTTTTTCTTTATATAAAAACTTTATCACAGATAGCAAGGTTCTGGATTTATTACTGAATAATTACTGGTGTTTAAATCATCAAAAAGGGGCTGTATATATACCTTTTTGGGGTAATAAGACCCTCTCAGGACATGTAGAGAGGGTTTTGATTGTGTGCTAAGGCTAGTAGGCTGGCCAGGGTTATTTTGGCACGTATTCTTAGTGCTGTTCATCAGCTGGACTTGCCTGTGTCATATTTCTATGTGAAATAATTTTCAGAATTGTTTAAATTTTAATTTTTAATTTTGTAATTCTGAAATATTTCTTAATTTTTTACTGTTTTCTCTTGAGTTACATGGTCAGAAATGGGTATTGCTATATTTTATGCCATTTTCTGAACATTTTGAAAATTTTTAATAATTTTTATGGGAACTCCTTTGTATGTTTCATGGCTCATAAAGATTTGATAATTTTATTTACGTTACAACCTTTATTATTATTTTCCCTGATTTTTCTGTCTTATATTTTGAATTTCATGATTTTTATTCAATATACAGGGGTTTTGGACATCCCACTATCTGTCAGTCAAGTTTTTACATATTTGTGATGTATGCATGCACATTGTAGCATGTTACTGCGGTACCTGGATGTCAGAAATGGTGCAGTTATTTCTGATGCACACCTGCTTGAAAGCTGTTTGTGGGAATCCATCATCCACAGCCAGAAGTATTTTTCATGCGGTTTTCCTGTCAGGCGTGTGTACCCTTGCTGTATGGATGCGGGGCTGCGCGCAGGAATTGTGTCAAAACACAAATCTGGCTGTAACTCCTAAAATATACACAAAACCTCAATTCTAAATGAATTTTGGGTGTGAAAACTATACATGACATCACATGTGAAATATTAAAATGGACAAAAAGTGCCATAGTGATGCCATGTTTTTTTGGTCATTTCCTTTTAATTATTTTTTTGAAAATATAAGGAGTTGGAATTCAAGGGTGGGGTCAGTGAGTGACCCTACCTTATTTTAGGTGAGAAATAAAAACTTTTGATAATATTTGGGCATAATTTTTTTTACAAATCCAACCCTTTATTTCACGCATTTTGATGTTTCTGCGCGGTTGCGCCCCTTTGGTATTTCATGCAAAAATACTTTATTTCACGCAACTTTCAAGAATTCATTTTTTTTAATTCTGACAGCGCAGCCAATATCAGGGGCTCTTAAACCCCTAAAAAAAATCTTTGGGAATTTTCAAACTATTAGAACCCCTTCAAAAATGCAATCAAAAAATGAAAAAATTCTGTAAAAACAGATTTTTGCATGGGTTTTTGGATCATCATTTTGGCTATTTTAATTTTTTTTTTTGGTTTTTTCAGCTTCCATAAATTTTGAAAAAATTCAAAGAGTCTTCTAATATTTTTTTCATATTTTTTGGATGTATCCTTTCACCTTAAAAAATTCCTTCAAATTTCTCTTTGGAAATTTGAATCCTTTTTTCTCCATTTTTATTCTATTTTTTTTGGGTAATTCAAGCTATCAAAAAGTTCAAAAACCATTCAAAAAGAATTAAAATATTTTTTTCCTATTTTTTAGATGTATTATGTTACCTTAAAAAATTCCTTTAAAAAAGCAAAAAAATCAAAAAGTTCAATTTTCTCATTTGACTTTTGGATCCTTATGTTTGCCATTTTGACTTATTTCTTTTGGTGTCTAAAGCTTTGAGAATTGTAAGAGAACTGTTCAAGAGATTTTTAGTTTTATTTTCAGGATTTTTTCATTTCATTTTTGACCTTTAAAAATTTCATCAAAAAACCAGACAAAATTGAAAAATTCACTTTCCTCACTGGATTTTTGAATCCTTTTGTTGGCCTATATCATAATTATTTTTGGTTTATTCAAGATTTTAGAATTTTGAATGTTAAATAAACAGAAAAACATTTCATTAATACTTTTGAAGATCATCTGCATTCTTGCATACACCTTACAAGCTTCATTCAAAAAATTAAAAGTAAAGAACAAATATGGATACAAATATTAAAATTTATTCAACTATGATTGGTTTTATTTTTCTACTTGACTTTTTTGGAGGGAAAAAAACTTCATTACCAAGATCCAAATTTATCTGAAAATGTTTTTTCCTAGATTTGGAATCCTTTGTCACAAATCTTTTCCAAAAAAAGAACCACTGGACACTTATATGTTTCAGCCAGAAGGAAACCATGGCATGGAAATTTCATCCACATGTTTATGAGAGCTTGGCCATAAAGATGGCTCAGTTGCTTTGTTTCTTTTGGGATATGTTCAAATAGACAAGTTGACTACAACTTCAAAAAAAACTACAGCCTTTACTCAGTCTGTAAACCAGACTCTCACACTCAGCATTAACTGAAGATGGTAACTGACTTAGTTTTCCACAAAATCAAATCCACAACAATTGAATCAAAACTTCAAGTACAATTCCCAGTCCCTCATCACCTCTCTTTATCTAAAACTCAAGTTTCAGCTCATCACTCTACAACCTGGCAACTCCTAAAACCCAGCCTTTGACAACTCACACAAGCCTTGACTTCAACGTCCTATTCAATTTTCTGGTGGTAACCATCCATGCATTCTTGGTGAGACTTGACTGTTTTTTCAATCCAATTTTGTGCTCAGATTTGTTCAATTCTATTTCCTATTTGTCAGTCTCCATTTTGTTCCTTGGTTCTTGGTAATTCAGCCCTATTTATCTCTTTCACGGTTAAAAGACAAACAAGACTCTCCCTCAACCACCAAGAACCAAGGAATTGAAGTCCATCCATAAGGAATTCAAATCCCTCTTTTTCACCATGGATCACTTTTGAAAAGCCATGCTCAAAACGGCACTAGAGACCATTCTGATGCTTGGCAAAGACAGTTACGGGATTTTGAAGGAAAAAATGAATTCTATCCTAGATGTTGGAGGATGTTCAGACACCATCAATGAAAAACTCTTGCAGCTGGAACCAAAGGTCAAGGATGAGCTGAAACTGCTGATAATATCAAAACTGGAATCCTCCACCCACAACAATGTGGTCACTCCAGCCAACAAGAACTCCGCCAAGCTACTCTGGCACGCAATAATTGAAAAATAAGCTTCAAATCGGGCCAGAGTATTCAAAAACTTCCTTTAACTGAGATTTAAAGGCAATCAAATCAATGAATCTACTACAAAGGCCAAAGCATGTCTCAAGAAAATGTCCAAGGTTGGAATTACTCTTCCAGAAGACATACTTGCCTATATTCTCCTTTTCAAGTTACCCAATTCTATGAAGGATTTCAAACGGCAAATTATTCATACTGACAAAGAACTGACTTTCAGTTTTGTCTTCAATCACCTAAATCAACTAAACAATTAGCCTAAGGCGCAGAATTCAATGGAACCAAACTTATCATCAAAAAACAAGGTGTCTCTGGTTTCCAATACCTCACAACCTTCCTTCAAGCGCCAAGGGGGGGAGAGAAAATGATGCACAGATGGCTATCACAACCCAAAGAAGGATAAATTGCACTCTGCCAAGAATTGCTGGCGCCTTCATCCAGAAATTGCTCCCAAATGGTGGAAAGATGAGCAGGCAAAGTGGAAGGAAATGAAATCAGGATCAAAAGACAGGACTCTGACTGCCCACTATCTTTCCCTGTTTTATCTCTGGATTAATCACAGTAACCCTCAAAAAAAATTTCTCCTAGACAGCAGCGCGTCAGTACAAATGATCAACAAAATTCAATACTTCATAGACACGGCTCCTTGCGCATAAAAGGCTATAAAGACCAGAAACAAAGGGGAATGTTTAAACATCAAGGGAAAAGGAACCATTAAACTCTGTTGGAAGTACTTTACTCTCCAACTCTCCGACTTTTTTTATGTCCCTGAAGTCACAGTTAACCTCCTTAGCGCCGGCGCTTTCAACCAGGCTGGCTGCACTCTCAATGCAAAAAAGTACTCCTTTACCATTTCTCACTCAAACACAAAAGTATTCTTGGGCTACATTATCAACAATCTATATTCAATTCCAACTCCAGCATTTGATCAAAATTTATCATCATACACCACCAAATCCTGTTTCCTCAACTCAGCAAAATCAGAACTTATGAACATTCATTGGAAGTTTGGTCACGCCTCCCTCTCACGACTTGGCCAGTTTGTCCAAAACATCCCTAGTGAAGCTTTCTCCAACTTTCAGTGCATTAACTGCATCAGAAGTCAGATGAAAAAATCAACCTTCAGTCAATCATCCAACAGAGTCGGCAAGGTATTCAAGAGAATTCACTTGGATTTGATTGGTCCCCTCTAACCACAGTCAAAAAGAGGTTCTCAATTTGCTCTTAAACTCTTTTACAACGCCTCCAGATACCTCGCAGCCTTTCTGCTAGAAACAAAGGAAAAAATAGCCAATGTCCTTATAGATCTAATGGAGAAAGAATTCAAGAAAAGGGGATATTATCCATCAGAAGTCTGCTCAGATAGGGGTACAGAATTTGTGAATCAGAAACTCACCTCATCATTAGAAGAGAATCACATTTTTCAGATCACGTCTGAACCTTATCATCCTGAACATAACAGACAAGCCAAAAAAGCTAAGCAAATGATAGTAGAGTCTGCCCAATCAATCATCAAAGATTGACAAAACCCTGCAAAAACATGGGACAAGATCATCAAAGGAGTTTGCCTTTTGCTAAATCAAATACCAAGAGGGGAAGATAAGGTAAGTCCCTGGGAAAAGGTACATGGATACTCACTTCTGCCTTCATTTTTTAAACCACTAGGAAATCCCTACGTCTATCTCCTTGCAAAACAAACTAATTCTTGGAAATTTGACAAAAAGGGGGAAGAAGGAGTTTTGGTGGGTTTAAACCCAATCCTCCTCTCCTATTTTGTCTTGAAAAAAGAAGGAAAATTAATCTTGACCAAACACATTCAATTCCTGAAGATGGATCACCATTCTATCCTGAAGAAGAAGAAAATCAAAACCAAAACGACACAGATCAATCACCCTCAGATAGAGGAAGTGGCTGTGGGTGGCAATCAGCTCAGTGGGAAGGCTATAGAGAGCAGAAAGAAGCTGACTTGGACAGCTTGTCTTTGGAGGCGGAGGTGACTGACCCCTCCAACAAGGGGGAAATGGAAGTACTTTCCAGAACAGCTAGCCCAACTCAAACTCCTTCTCAAACTCCACCAATGCAGACTTTTAGAACTCACCATGAGTCTCAAGTTTCTGTTCAAGGGGCTCCCGTCCAAAACCTTAGAGACCACTCATCCTTAAGGCCTCCTCAGCGGTACAGATTCTACCATCACTACCAACCAAAAACCTATGAACAAGCTATTTCCTGCACAGAAAGCAGAAATTGGATAAATGCTATTGATCTGGAACTCTCAACCATCAAGGAACTGGAAGTGTGGGAAGACTATTTTGGACTGCCACTGCAACACTGTTTGAATAAAACCTGGGCGTTCCAAATCAAAGACAACTGTCACGGCAACCCCGTCAAATACAAAGCAATGCTATGTTTCCAAGGCTTTAACCAAATTGAAGGCTTAGATTACTCCAAGACCTTTGCACCCACCGGAGAAACCTCAACTTGCAAGCTCCTGCTCCTCTCAGCCCTCAAGTCTAGGCAGCCTATTTGGCAATTTGTTGTAAAAATCACCTTTCTACATGCACCCATTGATGAAGAAATAATCATAAAGACACCCAAAGGTTCTAATTGAGTATCAAGGTTCCTCAAACTCAAACAATCACTATATGGACTGAAGCATCCCCCAAACAACTGGTACAAAAGCCTCACTGAATGGTTCAAATCAGTTGGCTTCAAAGAATCCAACTGCAACCCTTGCCTGTATGTTTTGAAGGACGGAATCTCAAAGCTCTTCTTCCACGTCAACAACCTAATGTTGGTAGGAAAAGGCCTCCTTTTTCAGAAGAAGTTTCAGGAAAGGTTCCCCAGCTCCACTTCTCAAACTCCACAGACCATCCTTGGCATGAAAATTGAGATTCTGGCACCACAGAAAAATGGACACCACCTGTATGCGGGTGGAATTTCTGTATCCCATTGATATCTCAGGGTTATGTGATGCTGTATCTCATCATTAACTTTAGAAGGTGGTGAAATTTTTTGTGACTAGAGATCAGCATTTGATGAACATCTGGCTCATTAGTTCATAATAGATTTTCAAGTTAAAGCTAGATATGAGAAAAGCTTTTGCTTCACAAGAAGTCCACATATCATCCACAAATTACTGCATTTGGTGTTTGGGAATTCATTCAAAGTGAAATTCAAAAATTCCATAAGATGCTGATTGTTTCCAGACTGGAATTTCCATTAACTGGTCAAAAACTGGGTAATTCCTCTTATTCACAGCCCAAAATAAAATGCATAAACATGTATTTAGGATAATACTAACACACCATGCTCCTAGAAATTTAAACATCTTTCCTTATATAAATGAGCCATTGATGGCTTCTTTTCTTTTGGTTTCTTATTCAATAGCCTATATTGGTGTAATTTTATTTTTTATACTTCTACTTTTTATCAGGGAAAATACAGAAAGCCAAGCCAAAATTATTTGTTGAAATTTCAAAAATGAAGAATATTTGAAATGGAAGATGACCAAAGACCAAGGGAGTAAAGAAAGGAAAAAGAACAAAAGAAGGAAGAAAAGAATTCAATATCCTCACTTAGATGTGTTGATTACCATCCCTGGTCTGCACATAAGGGCAGCTTATTTGGTTTTTTGAGGAAGAATGTGGAAACCAAGGCAAGAGGCAGGATTCTTTTTGCAATTTAGAAAAGCCAGGGACATGGGTGAAATTTATAAAAATAGAAAAATGCATTGAACTAGTTCTGGCCTCAGCAGAAGGGAATCCATTTTGGAAGAAAAGGAAGACATGAATTGAGTGGGAATTGGGCTAGTCACAAAGGCATGCAATCAACAACTGCAGATGTTTTGACTACCAGCCCTGGTTACAGAACAAAGTGTCACTCAATCACAAATTGATTTATGAAAATTAAGCCATGAGAGGACATGTCTTTACCACAGGAAAAAGTTCAAATTAGGGCATATCAGAGTTAAGCAAACCTGCCATTTTTTAATAGTGGGTTTCAACCCAAATCCACCACTTCAAACCCACCATTAAAAATCCAAAAAAAACCCTTATTTCCCATCAGACCTGTCAGAGTCACCTGAAAATAAATGGGTTTTTTCAAATAAAGTATCTAAAGGGTTTAACCACCTCAACCCATCATTTCACATCATCACCTCTGGTTTCAACCTCCATTCCTATCCTGTTTGCTTCATCACTCTACTTTAATGCTCACAAAGCTTCATTAACCTCATCACATTATTGCTTCCATCACATCCATGCTCTCATCACTTCATCCCCACTTTCATCACATCCCTTCATCACTTCATTGCTTCCTAACAGTGGAGGCACTCAAGTAGATTTCTCAATTAATTGGCTTGTAAATATATTTGATTTATTGATTGGATAAAACTTTCAAAAATGAAAAAAATACAATAGAAACAATAGAAACAATATCAACCATATCGGGCCTTCTTTCCCAAAATTATTTCATCAATTTTTGAAGGAATAAAATCTTGGAGTTTTAAAGATGCATTGGCTAGTTTTTTATTCATTTGCAATGAGCATCCAAAGTGAGTGTGGGTTGAAGAGGTTTTTAAACTAGGAGGAGGAAATGTAGTCTGATGATCAAAAAATTGAGTCTTCCAAAGAATTTCAATAATGCCCTCAGCTTTTGCAAATTCAAAAATACAACCAAGTTTTGGAAAAGATAAACAATGACCCAAATCATTGCAGGGAGGAAGGATAGGCTGTCCTTTATATCTGTTGATGTATGAAAATATCCCATATGTAAAACCATTCAAGTCATTCTTATTGGTATGGAGCTTGTTTGAGAATTCATCAAATGTCACAACCACATTTTATAACATGCAGAAATCTTGCTCCTTTTCCATCTACTCAGATGAAGACCAGTTTGGGATTAGATATTCTTCTGAAACTTTCTTGTTTTGAGCATGAGCTGAAGTAAACAGTGATTGGATCCTTCCAAATACAAATTTGTTATGAGCAGGGAGACAGTCCCAAAGTTGATTATCCTTCTTGATGGTCTCTTCATTCAAACCTGGTTTGCAAGAATAGACCCCTATTTTTGAATTGAAGTCAACATCAATCAATTTTTTGAATTTTCTGACAAAACCTGACATAAACAATTGGACAAACCTGCAGAGGCACCTCTATCACTTCCAGCACAAAAACCAACAGCATGCATGGAGCCAGTCAAGGCTGCTGTGTTTTTCTTGCTGAGTCAATGGCGGTTCTTTGCCATCTGGTACAAGTCCAAGACAATGTTGCACAAAGTATTGATTTGTGGAGTGCTTTTGGCGGCCTTCAAACTGTGGTATTTAAGAATGAAGTGGGGCTGAAACTGGCGGTTTGTGACAGCATTAACCAGCATGTGAGGGCACATGCGTGGTAAGACAACATTATTGTGTGCAAGATTGTCCCACAGTGTCACAAAGTATGTTGGCTCATCACATTCTTGTACAAAATTTCTCCTGGCACGGTTGAAATTTTTGTTACTTGTGGATTTTGAAGTAACATTTGAGTTCAATAGCCTGTGTCTCTTTCCTACTACAAAAGGTTTTGATGCATATTGTTTCTCCTTGGCATCCCCTGAAACGCCAAGCCCATCACAACTAAAAACCGTGTTTCAGGATGATACCCAGGAATCACAACATGAATGGAAAACCAAAAGAAAAATAATGCAGAATCAAAAGTTCAATTAGTAATTTTATTGTTGAACAATATTGAGGAATAAAATTTAAATCCCATACCCATTTTAAACAGACATGCCTTCATTCAATTCCACATTCAATTCCATTGAGATTGATATCTAAAAGACTGATATCTAAAAACAATAAATACCCTCTTTTTTTAAAAAAGAAAAAAACAAAAAAGGTTACTTACCAATGGGGTGGTGGTCGTGGTGGATGAGGTGGGTGGTGGTGGGTGGTGGTGGGTGTTGGTGGGTGGTGCTGGGTGGTGGTGGGTGTTGGTGGGTGGTGGTGGGTGTTGGTGGGTGGTGGTGGGTGGTGGTGGGTGGTGGTGGTGGGTGTCAGTGGGTGGTGGTGGGTGGTGGTGGGTGGTGGTGGGTGTCGGTGGGTGGTGGTGAGTGTCAGTGGGTGGGTGAGGTGGTTCACGTCATAGTAGGACAGACCCCCAAATTGTAGCTGACAGACCCCAAGTGTGGTGCAGGTGTCTAAATCACTCACTAGGTGGGGAGGGGATTTGAAATCCCCCCCACCAAGCCACTCCCTCCCCCCTCAATCGCTCTCTAGGTGGGGAGCCAATTTGAAATCCCCCCTCCCTCCCCCCTTGATCTCCCCCCTTGCTTGGTCCCTAGGTGGGGAGCAGATTTGAAATCCCCCCCCCCTCCCTCCCCCCTTGATCTCCCCCCTCAATCTCCCCCCTTGCTTGCTTGCTAGGTGGGGAGCAGATTTGAAATCCACCCCCCCCTCCCACCCTCCTCAACGTTGCCCTTGCTTGCTTGCTGGGCGTGGGGGTGATGAAGTCCCCCCCACCACAAGCCCCACCGGCTGCTCCCCCTTGCTCGCTTGCTGGGCAGGGGGGTGATCAAGTCCCCCCCATGGCAAGCCCCACCGGCACCCTCCCTTGCTCCCACCGCAAGTTGGTGGCTCGCTTGCCGGGCGGGGGATGATCAAGGCCCACCCGCCCCCCCCTTTGCCGCTTGCTTGGTTGGGGGGTGATGAAATCCCCCCACTGCAAGCCCCTCCGTCCCCCCCTTTGCCACTCGCTTGGTTGGGGGGTGATGAAATCCCCCCACCGGGCTGGCCCCCCCCCTTTGCTGCTCGCTTGGTTGGGGGGTGATGAAATCCCCCCACCGCAAGCCCCTCCGGCCCCTCCCCTTTGCCACTTGTTGTTCAGGGGGTGATGAAATCCCCCCATCAAGTCAGGCCCTCCCTCCCGGCCTGCTGGCTCACAAAAAAAAAAGACTCAAAAAAAACAAAAAGAAAAAAACTGAAGAAAAGAAAATGAAAAAAAAAAACAAAAGCAAAGAAGAAAAAAAAACAAAAAAAAAAAGGGAAAAAAAGGAAAATAAACCAAAAAGAAAAAAAAAGGAAAAAGGAAAAAAGGAAAAAAGGAAAATAAACCAAAAAAACAAACAAAAAAATGGAAAATAAACTGAAAACAAAACAAAACAAAAAACAAAAGAAACCATGAAAAAAAAATGAAAAAAAAAACCAAAAAAAACCAAAAAAAAAACCAAAAAAAAACCAAAAAAAAACCAAAAAAAAGCCAAAAAAAAGCCAAAAAAAACAAAAATCCGGAAGTAGCCGCATCTATCATTTGATGGCCAAGCACCAATACAGGGTGAAATGGAGTATGTACCCAGGATCGCCAGAAAGAGTGATCCATACTTGACACAAACATGTGCAGGATCTACCAACAAGAACATCAGAAACCCAATGAACTGATGAGGTACCAGGGAATGAAGTTATGCCATGGCGCTCATCAGCTATGTTAATCATGGATTATCTACGTGAGATATATCTCTACTGCAAGAGTACCCCCTATGGAAGCTGTTAGTGCCCTGGCTTGATAACAATCTGAAAATTAAGCAGCAGCCAACATAACTGCAAAGAATGTTTAGACCTAAAAGAAAGCTTTGATATCAACATTTTCTTTTAGATTAAATTACCAGCAAAGGCCACAGCAAATGGCAGTGAGGTCATGAGTTGTGTTTGAGAAGGAGAATATCCCAGCTGTTTCAAAAAGGATGCACTTCAAATCTCCCATTAAGCGTGTCCCAGGAAAGACGGCTTGCTGTCAAAACCACTGATGGTTTGGGAATATAACAGACCCAATTTCCCAAAAATGAAAAGCTTCAGAATACTCTTCAGGAAAAACTCAATAATTTACCAACAACCTTGGTTAGAAATGAATTGTTTCAGCTATAAACTTACCTGTAGGTGGGAAGAAGGCCACACTACTTGCTGCCGTTCCGCTCATAAATTCTGTGAGTGTAAGTATAAGCACATGTGGGCTTTTTATAGCTTCCAGAATTTGGACCATCTAAACTGCTTGCCTTTGTCAGCGCCAGAGGGTGATTTGCGAGCCAGACGGGCTTTTAGAATGCTTTTCAATTGAGAAAAGGTAACAGCATGGCTAATTAGCTCTTTTTGATACTTATGGATCAGTATTCATGAGGTAAGCGTGAACTCTATTTCTGCTTAGGCTTGTTAGTTCATACTTAAGATTGTTTGGAGATAAGTAAAAAAATTAAGATAGAAAATGGAAACATCATCTCATCGTTGTGGTGCTCTTTCATGAACGCGAGTTGGGAAAGGCTGCGCGCTGCGGGCTTGCACAGATCAGAAAGCTTGTTCCGATTGAAAGGCTTGCGCAGATCAGACGGATTGCGTGGATTGGAAGGCTGGCGCGGATCAAGCGGATCGCGCATTGCAAGACGCGTGGATTGGATCACGCGGGTACGCCCCTGATACCTGGAATGGGTTGTCGGGCGGATGCGCGCGGGCGGGCAAACCGGGAGGCTCCAAGTAGGGCGTGGCAGAGGGCAGCGCCATGAGAAGGACAAACCGGACGTACATTGATATCAAGGTTCATGGGTTATGGGGCAAGGGTTGGAGGGGTAGGATTTGGCTAGGGTTCCATGCTTAGGGGTTGTGTTTCATCATTCTTGCTTACTTGCGGTTGTAATTAGGTTAGGGTTGAGAGGGAGGACTTAATTACTTCACTCTCAACTCCGGGTTGTATGGGAGGAAGAGGAGGAGATCATCACATCACTTTTATCACATCACTGAGATCATCACTTTCACATCAGATTGGATTGGATTGGAAAGGAAGGAATTCATCTTATTATCACTCTATCAATCTCTCTTTCCCCCCCTCTCTCTCTCTTGACTGGCTGCATCCAATCTCCTGACAGAGGCTTTGATCAATAACTTCCGTAACTTGAGGCCAACTTAAGGGGTATTGCCCCTTTAGTTTCCACATCTGGGGGTCTGGCCGGGAAAAATCTTTTGTCAAAGTCTCTTGAAGGTACTCATGGATGCTACCAACAGCCCCTTTTCTTCCTTCCTCCTACCACGGCCTCCACGCTACCCCATGGATTTACCCGCATATTTGACTCAACATTGCGGAAGTGGAGCGATTCATCTCACGGTATGAAATGATTGCGGACTCTGAAGGCGCTTTGGATTTTGAGAAGGTGCACCATGTTGTCCTGTTCATTGAGGACGCGGAAGCGCGTTGGGACGTAGAGGAGATGGGAGGCTACCTGAGCCTGGATTGGCCGGAACTGAAGGAGGACATGATGGCAAGATGGGGGAGGCGCAGTTCTTGCTTTCGGAAGGACAATCACAAGCCATCCGCGGAATTGGATTAAAACGCAGGCGTGCACAGCAAAGGCTGGCTACAAGCGGGAGTGGACTACGCAGAACTGGAGTACTACAGGGAAGAGTATGTTCCAGCCCCACCACCGGCAACCATCTCTTGGGCTAGCAAACTTGCGGAGGTGGCAAGGGACCTCAAGGCCTATCTGGAGAGTATTCAGTCTCCCAGCGCATCTGCGACCCGCGTGTGCACGAATGGGGAGGACAACAACCGTTGGCGGACGGGACAGAGGGACCGGACAGTAGATTAGAACGCAGAATTGGTTTCCCCAGTGGGGGCTAAGTACATGTTGGGGAAGCGGGACTCAACAGAACCGGTGCGGCCTACTGACAGGAAGCGGGCAAGGACAACGGAACGGGAAATGGATGCTCCATGCGGTTTGGGAATTGGCAAGCGGCAGACATATCTCGCAAAAAAGGTGGACGCGGAACGGAAGGATCAAGCAGTCACGCGCGGTCTGGCAGGCGGGGAGCGGTCAGAAATCTCTAGAGGGGAGAACAAGGCCGCAGGAACTGCAAAGGACAAGGAATGTTGTGTGGACGGGATGGGGGAGGAGAGGGATGGGATTGAAAGGGTTTGGAAGCCTCTTTCCTCCTCCACGGCGGGTTGTGGTAAAGACGTCTGGGGGTGTTTAATTTTGTTTGGGTTTTGCGTGCGGATGGGCTTGCATCTCAAAGGATGCAGGAGGGTCTTGGCGGCAGGAGGTGCACCTAGGCGGTTTGGGACAACAATTTGTGCTCGGAACCCGTACAGGATTGGTTGAGGCAACGCGCCGCCGATCTGGTAGGGGGCCCAATTGGCTGAGGACAGCGGCAAAGTTGGGGGGGAAGCTAGCGCGGGGTGCAAGGTCGGAGTTGGGACGCAGGATGCGGGCTCTGAAAAAAAAAAAGGAACTTTTTTTATTAATTCTTCCTTTTCCTTTTTTTTTTCTCTTCTGCTCTCTCTCAAGGATTGCGTACGCGCGCTGGCGCGTCAAGGTCTCCTCATTTACTCTTGCGGATAATCTCACTGGCGCGGATTTCTCACTTTCAGACTCTCACTGGCGCAGATTTCTCACCTTTGCCAATATCTCTTGCTCACGCGGATCTTCTCTCTCCAAGGTGCGGTTTTGGAACCCGTGTGGGGTTGGATGAAGGCATGCGGATCCTTTCTCTGGTGGATCAGAAGGTTGCCGGCATAGAGGGCAGGCAGGTGGGAAGGTAACACGGAGGATAGAGGGCAGGCGGGTGGGAAGGCAACTTGGAGGATGAGCGTGGTAGGTGAGGTGGTGGCAAATCTATGGGGACAGAACTCAAGTTGGGGGGGTCGTGGTGCTCTTTCATAGACGTGAGTTGGGAAAGGCTGCGCGCTGCGGGCTTGCGCCGATTGGAAATATTGCGCGGATTGGAAGGCTTGCGGGGATCGGAAATCTTATGCGGATTGGAAGGCTTGCGCAGATTGGACGGATTGTGCAGATTGGAAGGCTTGCGCCAATTGGAAAGCTTGCGCGGATTGGAAAGCTTGCGCGGATCGGAATTCTTGCGCAGATCGGACGTATTGCACGGATCAGAAGGCTCGCGCGGATTGGGAAGCTTGCGCTGTGGTGCCCCAACCTGGACACCCTGGCCAGGGCGGAGATTTTAATTTTTTTTCCTTATCATCTTTTATGGGTATCATTATCAAAAAAAAAAAAATCTTGGGTCTAGAAAGGGCTTCCATTTAGTTCACAGCTTCCCTCATCATCCTCATCGCCATCCTCATCATCCTCATTGCCATCCTCATCCTCATCATCCCTCCATGCTTGGTCAATCAAACCCCCCCCCCAGACTAGGCAACCACTTCCCAGTCTTGATTTTTCTGATTGGGATCTCACCGATGCATTCACCAATCAACCCAATGGCTCCCATTCTTCCATCTCCGGTCTTGCTCATCCCCGCGGTAGTACTCCCATCTCCGCACTCAGCTCCCGTCGCTTGACTCCTTCCAATCCATTCTCCATTGACAGCCCCCAATCAAGAAGGACGCTACCCAACATGTCCGCCTTGATTGATTTCCTAGACAATGATTACCCCAACCCCCTCTTGAGTCAGCCGCCTCATTCAAATCCACCGGTTCCCAATCCAAATCAATTCCCAATCGTTGCAAATCAAACCAACCTACTCTCAACCATTGGTCTTCCCCTTCCACCAATTGATCATCCTCCAAGACTACTCTCTTCCTCCCCTCCTAGCTTGCGGTTGTCCGCGGGTCTCTTAGCTTGCGGTCGTCCGCGGGTCTCTTGCGTTGTCGGTTGCCCGCGCGGGTCTCTGCAGTTGCCAATGCCTGTCGGATGCCCCCGGGCGTCCCCCCCTTTGGATTTCTTTGTCTCCGAGTACCTGTTTGTTTTGTTTTTTTTTCCCTTTTGTTTTCTGTTGAGATTTCAAGGCAGTGAGGATTCACCGGCCCCAGGGAGTCTCTTGTTGCGAGTACACACACTTGCGCTATCACAATCCCCTGGGGGACTCCTTGAATTTAACTCACCTAACTTGACCTCAATTGCTTGTGACTCAACTGGATCTCATCATTGACCGTCCAGCTTCAACTTTGAACAACAACCTCTGACCATGATGACCACCTGACTTGACTCAACCTCAAAGCCTGATCTTTTGGAACGTCTCCTAAATCATCGACCAATTATTGTTTTCTCAGATCTCAATATCTTTCCTCTTATTTTTCATTTCATTATTCTTTCTTTTGACCTCTGCTCCCTGCCTGAAATCATGCCCGGTGAGATTCATCTCTTAACCATCTTCTACTCTTCTCAAATACTCACTGTCTGCTTGATCTTAGCCTATTCTGCTCGAATCATCCTTCAAACTCAAGATCCTGTCAATTGACCGTCTCCCATATCTCCATCGTGTCTGATAATGACCGTTGCAGTCATAATTTCCTGTTTGTGTTTTATCTCATCGTTATCTGTGGGCTATTCTTCTTTTTCTCACCTTCTCTTGATTTGATTCTTATTCAGCTCTTAGTTCAGCAATCTATTCAAATAAATATCATTCTTTTATTTTCTCATGATCTTAATCCTTATCTTTAAAAAAAAAAAATTAATTTCCGCTCTCATTTGTAAAACTCTCTTTTAAAAAGCTTATAGGCCTCTGGTCTATAAAAAGAGGGGTTCTCCCCTGCTTTTTGAGGGGGAACATCAGATCCTCAGCTAATAGAATCATCCATAGGGGTGTGTGCCTGTGTCCCCCCCATCATCGTGAAATTTTATCCTGATCCTTATCCTGGGTATATCTTTGATTGCCCCCTGATCCATTTTGACCCTGACTCTTTGCCCCTCTGTGGCCTGATCCTTTTCACCAACCAATAGCCTTGCTGGCTGAAGAAAAATTCCGTCTGTTGGAATTTTTGAGTGTGTTATACCACTCCTTTATCCCTTTCTCTGACCATACGGGTCCTGATCCCTGATCACCTTTCTGGAGCCAATCACGATTGATTGAAGAGGTCTTATTAAGCTTAAGACCTGGAGTGTTAAAACTTCCTTTATTTTCTTTGGAGTTGCATTTTGCCAGCCTATTCTTGAGTCCCTTGAGAAGTGTTGAGGTTATCCTTGCTTCAAAATCAGTTACTGTTGGCTTTGGAGCTTCTTAAAGATTTTGCTTTGTCTTGTACAGCCACCCTCAGTTATCTGGTACCCTTCAAGCACTTGATTGCGGAGAGTTGGGCAGGTTAATTGAGAACCTGGAGGTTGCTTGGGTTTGAGTTGATCATCCCCAATCTTCTGCTGACGACCAGAGTTATTAGCTTGTGGGAATTGTTTACATACAACAGCTTTTGTTCTTTGAACTCCAAGAGGACTTTAACTTCTTTTGTTCAAGTTTTTCCCTGCATAATCTTGTCTCAGATAGTGCTGTTCCATCGCTACCAAACTATTATCATCTTTATCCTCTACTCCTTGATTCCTCATTTTTCAGGTTCTGGACTTTGATCTCGGTTACATTTAAATATTTTTGTAACACTAAGGAGGGCAGTCTAAACAGCACCTTTCCCCTCCATAGAACTGCCACGGCCTAGCACCTTTTGGAGTCTTACATTTGGTCCCCCGGGCCGGGATCAAACCAGAAACCTTAGGATTTAAAGTCCCAACAACTTGAAAAATCAACTCCAAAATCCGATCCAATTTTTTTTTCTTTTTATTTTTCTTTTTGTTCTTTTTTCAGATCTGATCCGTGGAGGCAGCTGGGTCCAGAAGTAAGTCCTCCCAATTGTGCACCATCTGGGCAAGATCCTTGTTGTTTTTGTGAAACTTTACTCTTGCCACACTTGTGAGCCACCTTGGAACTCTGCTTGTTTGGATCTCTTAGGAACCCTTCAACATGGAATCTGCTGGATCCTCTTTATCTGTTTGGGCCAAGATGGTCAAAATCAAACCTCAGAACAAAAATTTAGGCTTCAATGGGACCAATGTCAAACAATTCCTGGACTCCTATGAGATGGCTGCGGAAGTGGATGGTGCCAGTGAATATGATATGGCTTATCAGTTACAGTTTTTTATCTCTTCTGACAAAGTTATGGAGGTTATCAAATTGTTCAAAGGATTCAAAACTCACAACTGGCGGCTCCTGAAGGAGGCTATGTTGGCCTATTGGGGAAAAATAGATGTAGCCAGATTTACTTTGCAAGACTTGGATACCCTGGTTTCTCAATGTATCTCCAATGGTGGTATCTCCTCAGCCTCTGACTATCAGAATTTCAGAAAATCTTGGGACCCTATTCAGTCTTATCTTATCCGGAACAATCACATTGATACGTTGGACAAAATTTGAGTGCAATTTTTTCAGTCTTTCTCTCCAGGAGTGCAGGAAAGAATTAAGGATGAATTGGTGAAATCTGGATCCATGATCACAACAAGAGACAATTGGTTCAAGCTCCCTGCTTTCATGATTCTTAAGAATACTGTGGATAAAGTGATGAAAGGTCAAACACCTCTCACCTTTGAAAAACCTAAAATCACTGAACCAGTCCTTGCCCCCTCTTTTCAAGCATCTAACAAAATCATGAATAAGATGGAAGCCAATCACAGACCAAACCCAATCCTCAGACCCACCGGGAGACACCTACTATAGATGAGATCACTAAATTACTTCAGGAATTTGAGAATAAAATAGATCAGAAAATATCCTCTTTAGCCACTCCTAAACCTGCTAATTCTGTTCCTAAGTCTACTATAGTCTGTTATTATTGCCATAGGGAAGGCCATGGTACCGGTAGATGTCCTGAACTCCAGAAAGACAAGGAGGAGAAGTTAGTAGAACAGAAGGGAAATAATTTTTACCTTCCTAATGGTGCTTTGATCCCTTTCAATTTGTCTTGACCAATCCATCATGTGGTGGCCTCATACCAACCACCAACTCCTAAGAAGGCATCCTTGGTCTCTGTGGATTTTTTATCATGCTGTGGAACTCTGCAACCTTGGTATCCCCCAGCTGTCACTTCTTCCAGCTTCCCTGGCACCTATCAATCCAATCCAGCTAGAAAATGCCATGAGGAACCAAAACCTCATAAGTCTCCTCCTGTTCCATCCTCCATTCTGCAAAAACCTGTTAAACGCCAATCTTCACCTGAGCCTCCTTCCTCTGATGTGGAAGACATGGAAGTAGAAAGGGAACCACTTATGGAAAGGTTCCAGGATAACTCTGATCCTCCCCCTCTCCAACCTGCCCACCCCTCAGATCCTCTTCCATCACCTATTACACCTGACCTTCCTCCCTCCACCCAGCCCAAAGTTTGATTTGAGAGGGGCATCTCCAAGGACTACCCTAATGCTGTGGAAGGAGTATTAAAGAAAATTTCTGATCTTAAAATCCCTGATCTATCTGTGGCTGAACTCCTGTCGATCTCTCCATCTGTGGCAGAAGGGATGAAGAAATGGGTTTCTTGTCAACGTGTGGAGATTGGTCCGGACGAATTAAAGGTCTCCTCTGGTACTCTGATAGAGGATTCTGGTGGAACAGATCCCTCTTCAGATACCAAACTGTATTCCTGTCCTCTTGGTTTCCTTCCATGTTGTCTTGGTGATTCAACTAGAACGGTTTCTCTCCTTGTGGATTTGGGTTCTCAGCTCAACTTGATTTTGGACTCCTTGGCCTGCAAGCTGAAACTTAGCCCAAGGGTAAGTTTCAACTCTGCGGTTTATGGAATTGGGAATCAGTCCTGTGAAATGGTTGGTATTGCTGAGGATATTCCTGTTTGAATTGGTCAAAATATTGTTGGCGCCTGTCACTTCTGGATCACTCGTCTGGATGGTCCCATGATCTTGGGAAGGCCTTTCTTAATGGACTTTGGTGCTACCCTGATGTTTTATGATCAAGTTGGGGGAAGAATTCTCCTCCCTGATGCTGATGGCAGAAAGATTGAAGTCCCCCTTTGTTCTTTGGATTCTGGTTGTTGGGAAAGAGACTTCCCTGGTCATCCTCCCAAATCTGTCCTGAAAGGAAAGCAGAAAGAAAAATCTCATTCCTTTCATCCTCATTTTTTAGCAGAATAGTTGGCCCTACTGATAGTTTTAGTTCTTCTCAGCCTTATACTTCAACTCATGGACCAACTCCCATCTTAGAGGAATATCTTTCTTTTTCCTCATCATTTCCTTCTCATCCAAATAAGGTCATAAATCAAACACATGAAAAATCCAAAAAATCCAAAAATATTTCTTCTCTGTCTGGATCTGTTGTATCTTCTCTTCCTTTTTCTTTTCAGCCTGATCACTCATCCTCTATTCCAGTTTTGAATCTCCGCAATAAGTCTAAACTAGATCTCAATCTCGATTCTTTTCTTGGTAGCTTTGGTATGAAGGAGTTTGGTCTTAGGTGGAGGCAATTTGGGGTAGAAGTAAGTCCTCCCAATTGTGCACCACCAAGGGCTTCTACTACTTTTGTTTTCAAAACTCTACCCTGTGCCACACATGTGAGCAATGTGTTATCTTTTGGATCCTCTTTTATGTAGAAGGCACCTTTCAAGGAAGCAGCAGAACATTGGACTTGGAAGATGTTGGAACATGGCCTCAGTTTTCATAGTCAGGTCTCACTGGTCAATGCTTGGAGGAAGCAGGGATTCCTCTCCTTTGCCACCAAGTACAAACCAGTTGCAAAGAAGGTCCAGCCAGTGAACCAACCAATGACTCTCAACCTCAACCCTCCTCTTATGCGTCCTCCGCTATCCCGCGATCCTTACTGTGGTCTATCCAAATCCCTCACTGGTCCATTTATTCCCTCTGGTTGGGTCACTGAAGAACGTCTGAAAGTGGTCAACTTTGGTCCAGATGGATGGCTTCTTCCTGATTAGTTAAATTTGATCAAAAATATTTTGTCTCTAAGGGAAAAATCTATTTCATTCTGTGAAGAAGAGAGAGGTCTCTTGAAAGAATCCTATGGTCTCCCTTACATCATCCCTGTAGTTGAACATGACCCTTGGCAAAAGAAAAAGATCCCAATCCCTGCTGCTAAAGTCAACAAATTCATTAATTTGGTCCGCAAACGAGTCCAAACCAGTTTATACAAACAATTGACTTCTAGCTATTCCAGTCCTGTTTTCTGTGTTCTAAAGAGTAATGGTAAACTTAGAGTGGTTTATGATCTCCAACCGCTTAATAAAGTTACTATTAAAGACTCTGGTGTGCCGCCTGCCACTGAAGAATTTGTAGAATCCTTCTCTGGGAGAGCTTGCTATGGTCTAGGTGACATCATGGGTGGCTATGAAAAACAATCCTTGCATCCTATTTCTTTTCCCCTCACTACTTTTGATACTCCCCTTGGCCAATTTCAGCTGACCCAATTGCCTCAAGGTTCCACCAACTCGGTTGCAGTCTATCAGGCTCAGATGATGTGGATCCTCCAGGACAAAATCCCGGATCATGGGGGTATCTTTATTGATGATGGTGGGATTAAAGGTCCAGTTTCTGACTATGATAATGAGCTCTTACTTTGGCACTCAGGAATCCAACGATTTATCTGGGAGTATGCTACTGTCTTGGAAAGAATTTTGCTTCAAATTGAGGAATCTGGCCTTACTGTCTCTGGATCAAAACTTGTGGCCTGTGTCCCTGCTTTGGAAATTGTTGGTCATATAGTCTGCAAGGACGGAAGAAGGATGGCACTCTCTAAAGTCAACAAAATCATCTCCTGGCCTACCCCAATAAATCCAACGGAAGTTAAAGGTTTCCTAGGTGTTGTAACTTATTTCAGGATCTTCATTCCCTCACTATCCAAAATCTGTGTTCCCTTGCGTTGCTTAAACAGGAAGGATGCTGAATGGTTTTGGACCCAAAACTGCAAACAATCATTTCAGTTGCTCAAAACAATTGTTGGGAAAGACATTGTTTTGAAAAATATCACTTATGGACCCGGAGCCGGCAAGATCAAGCTGGCAGTGGACTCAATTTATCAATCTGTTGGGGCTGTTCTTACCCAGGAAGATGAAAATGGTTTGGATTGTCCTGCTCTCCTCCCAAATGCTCCAATGACTTGTTGGGTGGCTTTCATCCAGTTTTTCTCTTTTGATATTGTTCACAGGCCTGGAAAATCTTTCACCATGCCTGATGGTTTATCTCGAAGACCTATTGGAGACAATGAACCAGAGGTTGGAATGGATTTCAATGAGGAAGAACCCTTGGTCCGCCCTGTCTTTGCCTTCTCCTCCCAAAATTACTCTGGTTTCCAGCAAGGTTTCTGGCTTAAGTTAGAGCAGTACCTTTCAACTCTCCAAAGACCCCCTGATCTCTCTGCCAAAGAATTTTGGTCCCTTAAAAGGAAGTCCTCCAACTTCTTTGTCCAAGGTTCTAGGCTTATGAAAAGAGAAACTCCTTGTGCACTTGTTGTGGTCACTATCCCTTCTAAGTAAGATTGAATCCTGGAAAATCTCCATGAAGGCCTTGGTCATTGTGGGGAAACCAAAACTTATCGACGAATATCCAAACGATTTTGGTGGCCATCCCTAAAAAAATACGTCGCTCAATGGTGCAGGAGTTGTGAAGTGTTCCAGAAACATGATCTTAGGCGCCCAGCTGAAATTTGTTACCCCACTGGAGAGTCCACTGTCTTTGGGAGGATTTCTATGGATGTGGTTCACATTAAGGCTGGTGGAGCTAAGTACCTTGTTGTGGCTAGAGATGATTTTTCTGGATGGGTTGAAGCAAAGTTTCTTAAGAACCTCAGCTCTGAATCAGTAGCAGCTTTCCTTCATGCGACTTGGACAATGTGTTATGGCTTGGCCCAATCTTATTCTACGGATGGTGGCTTGGAATTTGGTGGAAAGCTTGCTGAAATGATCTGATTGCTCCCTGGACAACATAGTGTTACTACTCCCTATTATCCTGAAGGGCAAGGCATGGTGGAAAGAGGCCATGCTCCTTTGAAGGCTGCTCTTGTCAAATTGGCTGGTGAAAGTGGGAAGAATTGTCAAAAGTTTCTCCCCTTGGTCCTCTTCTCTGATTGAATTTCCACCAAGCAAACCACTGGTTACTCTCCTTATGAAATCATCTTTGGTCAGAGGGCTGTTCTTCCTCTTGATCTTGAAATGGAGTGTTTCTTGGGCATCTCTTGCAAACAAGTTTCCTCAACTACTGACCTATTAGTTGCCAGATCAAAGCAACTAGAGAGGAGTGAAGATATTTGTAACAAAGCTTATCAGAAGATGATGGAATCAAGAGCAAAATCAGTTCAGTATTGGGAAGATAAACACCAAAATTGAATCAGGGACCCTTTAAACCCTGGTGATCTGGTATTGGCTTATAATTTTTCCTTGGAAGCTCAGTGGGGAAAGCTTTTCTCTAACGGCTGGAATGGTCCTTACCAAGTAGTCCGTCAAGTTAGAGGCGGATCATATCTTTTGGAGGAGCAGGATGGTACTCAGATGGCCAGAAGATTCTCTGCTGATCAGGTCAAGAAATTTCATTCTTGTGGAGGAAAATTGGTCCAGAAGTAAGTCCTCACAATTGTGCACCATCTGGGCAAGATTCTTGTTGTTTTGTGAAACTCTACTTCATGCCACGCATGTGAGCACCTGGGACGCCTCCTTCATTTTATCTCAGCCACTTCTAGGATTTTTTGTTGGATTGACATATTTTTTCTCAACCACTCTCAAGAGCAAAATGGCCATTCTTTGGTTTCAATCATCTTTCTTTCCTTTCTTTTTATGGCATCAAACACGGGAGCAGAATAGGGAAAGTCTGTAAGTTGGGGAGAGATGTGGTGCCCCAACCTGGAAACCCTGGCCAGGGCGGAGATTTTAATTTTTTTTCCTTATCATCTTTTATGGGTATCATTATCAAAAAAAAAAAAATCTTTGGTCTGGAATGGGCTTCCATTTAGTTCAAAGCTTCCCTCATCATCCTCATCGCCATCCTCATCATCCTCATTGCCATCCTCATCCTCATCATCCCTCCATGCTTGGTCAATCAAACCCCCCCCCCCCAGACTAGGCAACCACTTCCCAGTCTCGATTTTGCTGATTGGGATCTCACCAATGCATTCACCAATCAACCTAATGGCTCCCATTCTTCCATCTCCGGTCTGGCTCATCCGCGCGGTAGTACTCCCATCTCCGCACTCAGCTCCCGTCGCTTGACTCCTTCCAATCCATTCTCCATTGACAGCCCCCAATTGAGAAGGACGCTACCCAACATGTCCGCCTTGATCAATTTCCTACACAATGGTCACCCCGACCCCCTCTTGAGTCAGCCGCCTCATTTGAATCCCACCGGTTCCCAATCCAAACCAATTGCCAATTGTTGCAAATCAAACCAACCTACTCTCAACCATTGGTCTTCCCCTTCCACCAATTGATCATCCTTCAAGACTACTCTCTTCCTCCCCTCCTAGCTTGCGGTCGTCCGTGGGTCTCTTAGCTTGCAGTTGTCCATGGGTCTCTTACGTTGTTGGTTGCCCGCGCAGGTCTCTTATGTTTTTGGTTGCGCGCGCGGGTCTTGGCAGTTGCCGATGCCCGTCGGACACCAGCCAGCGGTCATCCGCGGCCACGGCAGTCGGCCAGGCCTGTCGGATGCCCGCAGGCGTCCCCCCCTTTGGATTTCTTTGTCTCTGAGTACCTGTTTGTTTTGTTTTTTTTTCTTTTGTTTTCTCATGATCTTAATCCTGATCTTTTAAGAAAAAAAAAAACTTTTTCTGCTCTCATTTGTAAATCTCTCTTTTAAATAGCTTATAGGCCTCTGGTCTATAAAAAGAGGGGTTCTCCCCTGCTTTTTGAGGGGGAACATCAGATCCTCAGCTAATAGAATCATCCATAGGGGTGTGTGCCTGTGTCCCCCCCATCATTGTGAAATTTTATCCTGATCCTTATCCTGGGTATATCTTTGATTGCCCCCTGATCCATTTTGACCCTGAGTCTTTGCCCTTCTGTGGCCTGATCCTTTTCACCAACCAATAGCCTTGCTGATTGAAGAAAAATTACGTCTGTTGGAATTTTTGAGTGTGTTATACCACTCCTTTATCCCTTTCTCTGACCATACGGGTCCTGATCCCTGATCACATTTCTGGAGCCAATCACGATTGATTGAAGAGGTCTTATTAAGCTTAAGACCTGGAGTGTTATACCTCCCTTTATTTTTGTTGTAGTTTCATTTGGCCAGCCTATTCTTGAGTCCCTTGAGAAGTGTTGAGGTTATCCTTGCTTCAAAATCAGTTACTGTTGGCTTCGGAGCTTCTTAAAGATTTTGCTTTGTCTTGTACAGCCACCCTCAGTTATCTTGTACCCTTCAAGCGCTTGATTGTGGAGAGTTGGGCAGGTTCATTAAGAACCTGGAGGTTGCTTGGGTTTGAGTTGATCATCCCCAATCTTCTACTGACAACCAGAGTTATTAGCTTGTGGGCGTTGTTTACATACAACAGCTTTTGTTCTTTGAACTCCAAGATAACTTTAACTTCTTTTGTTCAAGTTTTTCCCTGCATAATCTTGTCTCAGATAGTGCTTTTCCATCGCTACGGAACTATTATCATCTTTATCCTCTACTCCTTGATTCCTCATTTACCAGGTTCTGGAATTTGATCTTGGTTACATTTAAATATTTTTTAACACTCAGGAGGGCAGTCTAAACAGCACCTTTCCCCTCCACAGAACTGCCACAGCCTAGCACCATTTGGAGTCTTAAAGCACGGATTGGAAGGCTTGCGCAGATCGGACGGATTGCGCGGATAGGAAGGCTTGCGCGGATTGGACAACTCGGGCGGATCAAGCGGATCGCACATTGCAAGGCATGCTGTTTGGATCACGCGGGTACGCCCTGGATACCTGGAATGGGTTGTTGGGCGAACGCATCATGAGAAGGACAAACCAGCGGGCAACACGGATGGGGCATGGGGCAGGGGGAGGTGGAGCATGGATTATGGGACGGGGGACAGAGGGATAGGGTTGGGCTAGGGTTCTGTGCTTAGGGGTTGTGTTTCATCATTCTTCCTTACTTGCGGTTGTACTTAGGTTAGGGTTGAGAGGGAGGACTTAAATACTTCACTATCAACTCCGGATTGTATGGAGGAGGAGGAGATCATCACATCACTTTTATCAAATCACTGAGATCATCACTTTCACATCAGATTGGATTTTATTGGAAAGGAAGGAATTCATCTTATTATCACTCTTTCACTCTCTCTCTCTCTTGACCAGCTGCATCCAATCTCCTTACAGATGCTTTGATCAATCACTTCCCAAACTTGAGGCCAACTTAAGGGGTGTTGCCCCTTTAGTTTCCACACTGTCTGTGTTTCCCGCTGGTTTGTCCTTCTCATGATGCGTCCGCCTGACAACCTGTTCCAGGTATCCGGGGCCTACCCGCGTGATCCAATCCATGCCTCTTGCAATGCGTGATCCGCTTGATCCGCGCAAGCCAATCCGCCCAATCTGCGCAAGCCTTCCAATCCGCGCAAGCTTTCCAATCCGCGCAAGCCTTCCAATCCGCGCAATCCGTCCAATCTGCGCAAGCCTTCTGATCCATGCAAGCTTTCCAATCCGCGCAATCATTCCGATCTGCGCAAGCCTTCCAATCCGCGCAAGCTTTCCAATCCGTGCAAGCCTTCCGAAGAGACAATGAGGTTTGAATTGACAACTGAGCTGAGAGCTAGAGAAAGATCAGAACAAGCATAGGTGAGAATATGAAGAAAGACACGCAGAGCACATTTGAAAGGAGACACAAACAGGAAACAAAGACTGCAACAGTCATTATCTGAGACAAGAGTTGGAGGGACTGATCAATTGAAGGATTCTTGGGTTTGAGGTGTGTGTTGAGATGAGCACGCTACAATTGTGCGGACGGTAAGTCTTGAGTTGACAAGAGAGGATTTTAGACAAGAGAAGGATGAATGATGAATCTCACAGGGCATGGTTTCAGGCAGTGAGCAGTTGATCGCAGAAAGTTGAAGGATAGAATAAGAGACAAGAACAACAAAAGAAAGGGAAAAAAAGAATAAGAAAAAATAAAAGAAGGATAGTGGCGGTCTGGTGGTTAATGATGATTTAGTTGAGGTCGATGACAATTCTGGTTGATGATGATCTGGTTGATGATCTGGTCAATGATGATCTGGTCAATGATGATCCCTTTGTAGGGTTGCTTACAATGAGTGAGGTCTATGAGTCAAGTACCCGGTGGATTGTGATTGATTGTGACAGTTGTGTCAGGTGATACTCCCCAGTCATTTGATGGATGAGACTTCACTGTTGTGAAATCTCAGCAATGAGACACCACTGCCATGAAATCCCAACACGCCCCATGCTAGGTGAGATGAGGCATCAAGCTAGCCCCAGTGAGCAGCAGAAGAAGAGAAAACAAAACAAAAAAATGAAAAAAAAATCACAAAGACACAAGAGGTGAAAAAGAAAGTTGAATGCGTTTTAGGCTAGCTAGATCTGAACTTTTGGTAAGGGCATCTGCCGACATTTTGTCCAACCTGACCAACAAGGTCGTGATTTTTCCAGATTTCAACTCCTCCCTCATTCCTTTGTTTTTCAAGTCAAGGTGTTGAGTTTTTGAGTTTGAGACAAATCTCTCAATTTTATCTATCAGTCCACTGTTATCCATATGAATTGCTATAGGGGAGACCTTAGATGAGAAGATCTTGCATGTGAGTGAGCAAATCAAGGTGGCCTTTTGAAAAGCGTTGACAAAAGCATTGAGCTCTGCATCGGTGGAACTATAGGTGATATTATTTTGCTTGCAGCTGTTCCATGATACAACACACCTGTAGACTGCAAAGAGATACCCTGTTTGAGACCATTGAGTGTCAGGATCATCTGCCCAAGACGCGTTGGAGTAAGCTGAGATCAGGGTGTCAGCAACTTTTAATTTCAAACGCAGCTTGATGTGAGAGGTTTCTTTCAGGTATTCCCATTTCTTTTTCAGTTTGTTCCAGCGAGTTAGACCTGGCTTGACGTTGAATCTTGACAAGCTTGATACAGCAAAAATCAAGTCCAGCCACGAGTAGCAAGCTATGTGATTGAGTAGACCAATGGCCAACCTGTAGTTGACATTGAGGGTTTTGAACTTTTCATGCTTGTTGTCAGTTGCGGGTTTGAGTTGAAGATTTGGAGTGAGTGGAGATTTGCTTGATTTTGTGTCCTGCAGTCCCAGCTCCTTGAGACCACACTCAATGTGTTTAGGTTGGCTAAGAAGAACTTCATTGTCTTTCACTTCTATTCGCATGCCCAGGATGGTATCCGGATCTTTTGCGGTGGAGCCAGCAAAGCAATTGAGGAATTTCCTCTCAAAGTCATCACCATCGCCAACAAGAACTAGATCATCCACTTGGAAGAATATTCAGGATTTGCTGTTGTTGGACAGATAGAGGCATGGGTCGCACGCAGACTCTTTGAAACCTACCCCCCCAAATCAACCTGTCAGCGTTTCATACCAGTTTTTGGGCGCCTGCTTCAACCCATAAAGCAATTTTCGGAGCCTGAGGAATTTGAACTTTCTTTTTGAGCCGTTTTGAGTTTGAATAATTACTTCTTCATCAATTGGTGAGTGAAGAAACGCACTTTTGACGTCAAATTGGGGGATCTTCTGCTTTGATTTGAGTGCGTAGAGGAGCATGAGACGCAAAGTTGATGGTTTGCCAGTTGGTGAAAATGTTTCTGAATAGTCCAGGCCCTGAATTTGGTTGAACCCCTGCACACAGAGTCTAGCCTTGTATTGGACAGGATCTCCATGGCAGTCTAGCTTGATCTTGTAAATCCAAGTAGTCTTCAGTGCATTTTTCGGGTCCGGGCTATCATATTCTTCCCACACACTAAGATGCTCGATGGAGTCCAGTTTGAGGTCCATTGCTTCCATCCAATTGAGATGTTCATCACACTGGAGTGCATCTTCATAGGACTTGGGCTTGTAAAAGTGGAAGAATCCGTACCGCTGCGGAGGTTTGAGCCTTGACCGGTCTCATAGTGCCCGTACGACAGGTGCAAAAGGTGGCTGAACGTCTTGGCTGGTCTCCTGAGACGTTGTGCAATTTGACTGCTTGGTGGCAGGGGGAGATGGCAAGCTTGCTTCTTCTGAGGATTGACCAATCAACTTTTCTTCATCTGCTGAGCTGATGGGATTGTTGGATCTGTCTCAATAGTTTGTCCAAGGTACACAATGGTCGGGGCAATCTTCAGGAGGTGGTTTTGAATGGTCATTGTCTATCACGAATTCCACATTGAAGTTGGGTCCGCTCATTTGAAGTGGAGTCATTTGCAAGAATCTGACATGCTTGGATGAGACAATAGAACCATGCTTAGTTAATATTTGATATGAGTGAAGGAGTTGATTGAAGCCTACTAATGTGCCTTCTTTGCCCTTTGCATCAAATTTCAATCCTTGCTCTCTTTTATTGATGAGGTAAATGCATGGGTTGCCGATGGGTTTCAGGAAGGATGAATGAAGAGCTCGACCATGTATCTTCTCCCAAGGCGTTTCCGTTTCACCTTTCAGAGGGATATGATTCAACATCAAGCAGCACCCCTTCACCACCTCATGCCACACCATAGATGGGAGACGACCGTCCTTGATGGTTGCTTGTGTGGATTTGATGATAGTGCGGTTAGCTCTCTTGGCTCACCCATTGTGCTCCGGGTGATACGGTTCTGAAATGATGTGGGAGATGTGTTTGTCTTCAAGGAAGAAGGAAAGTTTCTTGTTGACAAATTTGGTTCCTCCATCAGTAGAGACCTCAGAGGGATACACGCCTTGGTGATGTTGTTCTTTCTTGAGCAGACTGATGATAATATCGGCTGTCTTGTCCTTTGAAGCCATTGGGAATGCGGCAAGGTAGCCTGTAGCGTTGTCAACTAAAGACAGGATGAATCAGTGACCCGATTTGGAGGACAGTCGGATTGGCCCCATGAGGTCAAGATGTATCTTTTCAAAGGCTTTGGACAACCTTGTGGACAAGAGTTTGAAAGACAATTTTGTGATTTTGCTTTTGACACATTTGACACACTGGAAATTTCATTTAACTTCACCGGGAATATGTTGAGTAAGAGAAGCAAGTCTTGATAGTGATGCATGTCTGTATCTTCTGTGAATCTCAAGTAGGGTGTCCTCCGGCAAAGAGATAGTAGATGAAGAAACATTTTTCAAGGAAGAAACAGCATCAAAGGAGGGCGTAGGTAGAGTGTAGAGATTGTCTTTGATCCGTCCAAGTAGTACCACCTTACCAGCATGAGATACATAGAATTTACTACAGGTTGAGGTGATTGAGCAACCCCTGCCATTCAAAGCACCTGCACTGATTAAATTGATGGTTACGTTGGGTACGTAGAAGGCATTTCTGAGTTTGAGCGTGAGGTTGTCCCAAAGGAGTATTGCAGTACCTCTCCCCTTTATCAGCAGGCTAGCTCCTTCTTTCCCCGTCTTGATAGGCTCACCGGAGTAGGGCTCCATCTTGCTAAAGAAACAAAAGTCTTTGATCATGAGGACCAATGCTCCGCTATCAAGTAAGAACCATCAACTTGAATTGCCGTGTTCAATCCACTGATTGAGTAAGGCTAGGTAGTGAGCTGAATGTGACTCGGCCTTGGCTTTTGACCCACCCTTTTTTGCCTTCCGTTTTTCTTGATTCTCTCTCCACCATTCAGGAGCTTCTTCAGGATGAAGGTGCCAACATTCTCAAGCTGAGTGATTCTTATCTTGGCTAGGATGATGGTAGCCTTTGATGCATTGCTTCAAGTTGGATCATTTGGATGACGCAGAGTGTGTGACAGTTTTTCCTCCAAAAAGAGCGACATCACCCTTTGGTCTAGAGTTCAAAATAGAGGACTGAGCCATGGATTTGTTATTGAGTTGAGTGAGATGGTTGAGTACAAATTAAACCAAGAGCTCCTTTTCAGAATGCATGATTTGCCTTTTGAAATCGTCCATGGAGGTTGGAAACTTGAAGAGAATGAGATATGCCAATATATCATTGGGTAGCTTGATACCAACCTCGCCCATCTTCTGGAGGCAGACCTTCACCTTTGTGATGAAATTGACAATATTGTTAGGATTGGATGAAAGGTAGAGAAGACTGTTGAAGACCCTGGCTCAATTTGATGCTTGAGATGATGCGTACTTGTGAATGATGGCATTCCATAGGAGTTTGTCCAAACTCCTGTTCTCTGCCGTGACTATGTTCTTGTGCGCTGTACAGTCTAGTTTGGAGATTATAAGAAGCTTGAGGTTGTCCTTGAACAAGGTTTCCAAAACAGAGATCTTGTCGTTCATGGCTATAGTGCATCCTCTGACATTGAGCAACGCATCCATTTTATCCCTCCAGATTCCGTAATTGTCTTCTCTGAGCAAGGGAATTGTTTTGAGAGCAGTCTTGAGCATAGTTTTTTTGAAGGAGTCCATGGTGCCCGGTTAGGATCCTCTCTCAGTTGATTGTTCAGTGGTTGAGCGGAGTCTTGATAGGTCCTTTTGGCTTTTAACCTTGAAGAGACAATGAGGTTTGAATTGACAACTTAGCTGAGAGCTAGAGACAGATCAGAACAAGAATAGGTGAGAATATGAAGAAAGAAACGTAGAGCACATTTGAAAGGAGACACAAACAGTAAAAAAAGACTGCAACATTCATTATCTGAAACAAGAGTTGGAGGGACTGATCAATTGAAGGATTTTTGGGTTTGAGGTGTGTGTTGAGATGAGCACGCTACAATTTTGCGGACGGTAAGTCTTGAGTTGACAATAGAGGATTCAAGATAAGAAAAGGATGAATGATGAATCTCACGGGGCATGATTTCAGGCAGTGAGCAGTTGATCGCGGAAAGTTGAAGGATAGAATAAGAGACAAGAAAAACAAAAGAAAGGAAAAAAAAGAATAAGAAAAAATAAAAGAAGAATAGTGGCCGTCTGGTGGTTAATGATGATTTAGTTGAGGTTGATGACAATTCTGGTCGATGATGATCTGGTTGATGATCTGGTCAATGATGATCTGGTCAATGATGATCCCTTTGTAGGGTCACATACAATGAGTGAGGTCTATGAGTCAAGTACCCGGGGGATTGTGATTGATTGTGTCAGTTGTGTCAGGTGATACTCCACAGTCATGTGATGGATGAGACTTCACTGTTGTGAAATCTCAGCAATGAGACACCACTGCCATGAAATCCCAACACCTTTGGATCTGCGCAATCTTTTCAATCCGCGCAAGCCCGCAGCACGCAGCCTTTCCCCACTTGCGTCAATGAAAGAGCACCACAACGGGGCATGGGGCAGGTGGAGGTGGAGCATGGGTTACGGGACGGGGGACGGAGGGATAGGGTTGGGCTAGGGTTCCGTGCTTAGGGGTTGTGTTTCATCATTCTTGCTTACTTGCGGTTGTACTTAGGTTAGGGTTGAGAGGGAGGACTTAAATACTTCACTCTCAACTCCGGGTTGTATGGAGGAGGAGGAGATCATCACATCACTGAGATCATCACTTTCACATCAGATTGGATTGGATTTGAAAGGAAGGAATTCACCTTATTATCACTCTATCACTCTTTCTCTCCCTCTCTCTCTCTCTCTCTCTTGACCAGCTGCATCCAATCTCCTTAAAGACGCTTTGATCAATAACTTCTGGAACTCGAGGCCAACTTAAGGGGTGTTGCCCCTTTAGTTTCCACATCTGGGGGTCTGGCCGGGAAAAATCTTTTGTCAAATTCTCTTGAAGGTACTCACGGATGCTACCAACAGCCACTTCTCTTCCTTCCTCCTCCCACGGCCTCCGCACTACCCCATGGATTTACCCGCATATTCAACTCAACATTGCGGAGGTGGAGCGATTCATCTCACGGTATGAAATGATTGCGGACTCTGAAGGCGCTTTGGATTTTGAGAAGGCGCGCCATGTTGTCCTGTTCATCAAGGACGCAGAAGCACGTTAGGACGTAGAGGAGATGGGAGGCTACCTGAGCCTGGATTGGCCGCAACTGAAGGAGGAAATTCTGGAATGATGGGGGAGGCGCGGTTCTTGCTTTTGGAAGGACGATCTCAAGCCATCCGCAGAATTGGATTACAAGGCAGGCGTGCACGGCGAAGGCTGGCTACAAGCAGGAGTGGAATACGCGGAACTGGAGTACTACAGGACAGAGTATGTTCCGGCCCCACCACCGGCAACCATCTCTTGGGCTAGCAAACTCGCGGAGGTGGCAAGGGGCCTCAAGGCCTATCTGGAGAGTATTCAGTCTCCCAGCGCATCTGCTACCCGCGTGTGCGCAAATGGGGAGGAGAACAACCGTTGGCGGACGGGAAAGAGGGACTGGACAGCGGATTTGAACGCGGAATTGGTTTCCCCAGTGGGGGCTAAGTACGTGTTGGGGAAGCGGGACTCGACAGAACCAGTGCGGCCTACTTACAGGAAGCAGGCAAGGACAACGGAACGGGAAATGGATGCTCCATGCGGTTTGGGAATTGGCAAGCGGCGGACAGATCTCCCAAAAAAGGTGGACGCGGAACGGAAGGATCAAGCATTCACGCGCGGTCCGGTGGGCAGGGAGCGGTCAGAAATCTCCAGAGGGGAGAACAAGGCCACGGGAACTGCAAAGGACAAGGAATGTTGTGTGGACGGGGTGGGGGAGGAGAGGGCTGGGATTGAAAGGGTTTGGAAGCCTCTTTCCTCCTCGACGGTGGGTTGTGGTAAATACTTCTGGGGGTGTTTGCTTTTGTGTGGGTTTTGTGCGCGGATGGGCTTGAATCTCAAAGGATGCAGGAGGGGCTTGGCTGCGGGAGGTGCACCTAGGCGGTTTGGGACAACAATTTGCGCTCAGAACCCGTGTGGGATTGGTTGAGGCAATGCGCCGCAGATCTGGTAGGGGGCGCGGTTGGCTGAGGACAGCTGCAAAGTTGGGGGGGAAGCTAGCACGGGGTGGAAGGTTGGAGTTGGGATGCGGGACGTGGGCTCTGAAAAAAAAAAAAAACTTTTTTTATTCATTCTTCCTTTTCCTTTTTTTTCTCTTCCGCTCTCTCTCAAGGATTGGGTAAGCGCGCTGGCGCATCAAGGTCTCCCCATGTACTGTTGCAGATACTCTCACTGGTGTTTATTTCTCACTTTCAGACTCTGACTGGCGCAGATTTCTCACCTTTGCCAATTTCTCTTGCTCACGCGGATCTTCTCTCTCCAAGGCGCGGATCTTGCACGTGGTTTTGGAACCCATGTGGGGTTGGATGAAGGCATGCGGATCCTTTCTCTGGTGGAGCAGAAGTTCGCCGGCATAGAGGGCAGGCAGGTGGGAAGGTGACGCAGAGGATAGAGGGCAGGCGGGTGGGAAGGTGACGCAGAGGATAGAGGGCAGGCGGGTTGGAAGGCAACTTGGAGGATGAGCGTGGTAGGTGAGGTGGTGGCGGATCTCTGGGGACAGAACTCAATTTGGGGGGGGATGTGGTGCTCTTTCATGAACGTGAGTTGGGAAAGGCTGCGCGCTGCGTGCTTGCGCGGATCGGAAAGCTTGTTCCAATTGGAAGGCTTGTGCAGATTGGACGGATTGCGCGGATTGGAAGGCTTGCGCGGATTGGAGGGCTCACGCGGATCAAGCGGATCGCACATTGCAAGAAGCATGGATTGGATCACGCGGGTATGCCCCTGGATACCTGGAACGGGTTTTCGGGCGGACACGCGCGGGCGGGCAAACAGGGGGGCTCTGTGTAGGGAGTGGCGGAGGGCCGCACCATGAGAAGGACAAACCGGGCGTACGTTGATATTGGGGGGCATGGGTTATGGGGCAAGGGATGGAGGGGTAGGGTTGGGCTAGGGTTCCATGCTTAGGGGTTGTGTTTCATCATTCTTGCTTACTTGTGGTTGTACTTAGGTTAGGGTTGAGAGGGAGGACTTAAATACTTCACTCTCAACTCCGGGTTGTATGGTAGGAAGAGGAGGAGATCATCACATCACTGAGATGATCACTTTCACATCAGATTGGATTGGATTGGAAAGGAAGGAATTCATCTTATTATCACTCTATCACTCTCTCTCTCCCTCTCTCTCTCTCTCTTGACCGGCTGCATCAAATCTCCTTACAGACACTTTGATCAATAACTTCTGGAACTCAAGGCCAACTTAAGGGGTATTGCCCCTTTAGTTTCCACACTGTTTATCTTTTTGGTTTAAAAACCTGTGGGTATCTATTGAGCTGGGGAAAATGAATACAAGAATTGTTTCAAAAATCATAGTTGCAGCCCCCTCTAACTATGAAGAAAAATGTACCGCCATTCTCTTATGAACTATCTCAATAAAGCCTGGATCACACGGAAGCATCCTTACAAAAAAAAGCCAGGCCCATCCAGGTTTCCCTAATTTACCCTGCAAGTTCAATATGGAATATGCCAAGAGACCTGAAAAACTCCCCAATAATGAGGCAGATGAATAGAAAACGGCAATTCTCATTTGAAGCTGGTCTCTGTGCAAGAATGGGAATAGCGCACGTTGACCAAGCATTTCATTCAGAAAGAAACATGAACATTATTAGGGTTTTTGTACTGAATCAATCACAAACATACCTACTGTAACAGTTACTCAAGTAGATGAGGATGGCCTTCCATTGATCCAAACACCATTTCAAAATTTTCATGTTTTGCTTTACCTTCTTTAAATAATGAAATTTGACTCACTGGATACAACCCTCCTTTGAAGACCAAAGAAACTTGACCGTCATTCAGCAATAGTTCATAATGAATGTGAACTGGCATTTAAGGTGGACTATGATGCTTGAATTTACCTTCTGAAAACCCCATCAAAGAAAAAAATCAAAAAAACCAAAAAAAAACAACAAAAAAAAACAACAAAAAAACAGAAAAAAAAAGAAAAAAAAAGGAAACCCAAAAAAACCAGAAAAAAAACAACAAAAAACTAAAAAAAAAAAAAAACAAAACAAAACAAAACCCCCCCCCAAAAAAAAACAAAAAACAAACAAAAAAACAAAAAACAAAAGGAAACCCAAAAAAAACAAAAGGAAACCAAAAAAAAAAAACAAAAGGAAACCCAAAAAAAACAAGAAAAAACAAGAAAAAAACAGAAAGAAACCAAAAAAAAAAAAAAAACAAAAAAAAACCAAAAAAACAAAGGAAAAAAACCCAAAAAAAAAAAACCAAAACCAAAACCAAAAAGCAAAAAGCAAAAAAAAAAAGCAGGAAAAAAACCAAAAAAAAAAAAAAAAAACCAAAACAAAACCAAAACCAAAACCAAAACCAAAAACAAAAAGCAAAAAAAAAAAAAAAAAAACAAAGAAAAATAGAACTCTTAAATTGATGGCTTGAATGTGAAAAATCATAGGGTATTTAAATAAATGAACCCCAGTTCAAATAAAAAAAAGAAACATACTTTTGAACAATATCTTTACTCACAGGGCTGGTCATTTCTTGTAGTGGCTTACTTGTGGGGTTTCTTCTGTTCATAGATTGGAAAATGTTTGGGGAATGATTTTTTTGAATTTTGGTATCAATGACACTTGACAAGTGATGTTTTGAATTTTAATGATAGAAAAATTTTTGTGAATGGGGCTTGCAGTATTGAAAACTATGGGACAATCACTCTTTTGAAACATTGAATTATGAATTATCATGCAAATAACAATTTTAAGAAATGTGGCAAATGAAAAATACAGCTAAAATTATGAAAAAAGTATTCAAATCACTTGCAAGATGACACAGTAAAGCTAGAGAAACTCAGAGAAGAAATTATAGCACTCATATTAACGATTTGAGCTTGGTAACTCAGAGATTGGAGGGGGTTCTAGGCTGAAAGGCATGTTGAAACAGGAATTTTTGTTCATGTGGTTCATGTAGTCATGAGCAATAGCCTTGGCTAGATCATGCCGGATGGGTAATGTCAATTTTCTAGTATCTTGAGGGTTCTCAGATATACTGAGCATGATGAATTGAATGTACATTTGAAGGTGAGCCCATATGGGTTCCTTGTCTGAAGGTCTTCCATCTGAGAGAGACTGAATTTTTTGAATTAAACAGAGGAGTTCATGACAATCACATAAAGAAGCAATCCTTCTGTCTCTTGAAGCAATGAAGATCCCCTGGATGCCAGCAAGAAGGTACAAGACAAAAGGGAGGAAATTGTGGCGGAATTCTAGTTGAGTCAATTCAGTGCAACATTGTTCATTTGAAAACTCTGAGACAGTGAGGGAAGATTGGTCAACAGTGGATGCTGGAGGGTCTTTGCGCTTGTGCTTTTTATTCTTTCTGGTGGAGGGCTTTTTTGGGTCTTTCTGGGAATGAGCCTGAAGTAAGATGAAGCTGATCATGATATCAATAATGATTCTGCGTAGCTCTTGAAGACAGTCCCTTAGCTCAATGGGCATAGCCTCTGACTGATTGGTGTTGGCCTCATTGCCTAGAACCATGTGATGCTCTATTAAGCAGGGCTGCAGTGAATTTGGAAATTTCTTGATGCTTTGGAGCCACATAACCATTTGTAGGTTTTCCTTGACATTGGAGACTGGAGATTTCAGAGGATGGGGAGGCTGTGCACACAGTTCATTGGCAACTTTTTTCACTGAGAAAGCCACTGTCTTGGCCCATTTATTGATTTCTTTCCCAGTTGGATGTTCCAAGGCATGAAGAAAGGGCACCAGATTGGATTCTAGATCAGCAGTTTTCTGACCTAGGGGGGGTGCACCAGCGGGACTAGAATGGCTGTTCTGTAGGCGGTTGAGGGCAGGAAAATTGATTATTTCTGGTGCTCACCATGGCTCATGTGCATCCAAGCGTAGAAACTCTGTTGCTGTGAAATGAAAAAGTGGTCATTAGCAAAAGGAAATCTTGCAAGTTGATGGGATGTTCAAATAAAACTAACCTTGCTCATGGATCTGCCAAACCCAGTTACCATACTCAAAATTGGCTGAATGGGAGATGTACTGCACTTCTGGTGGTTCCATAGTAGTGGTGGCCTGGAGACAGAAATCCAAAAAGTGCTTCACTGCATCCCATCCCATTTGGAGTTTCTTTGGAGATTTCCTACCCTTGAATAATTGAGTGATTGAATGAAGCTCCTTGCGTATTCTTTTGTGGTAAATGATGGTAAAATAACCTCTACTTGCTTGATCATAAAAATCATAAAAGGGCTCCTCATCTTGGGGAGCATCCATACCAGAAACAATGGGCTGGGGAGAAGTTGGGTCTGGTTCAATCACTAATGCTTGATTGGATTTCTCAGGTTGATCTGGGGCCACCTGGGATTGCTCAGAAGTGACTTGGGGTTCCTCCATGGTTTCATTGGGTTGGGCACATAGGGAAGGTTCAGTAGTTATTTGGATTTCTGGTTAAGGGGAGGGTGCAATGGCTTCATGATTTGATGCTGAATCAGGGAAGGAGGGGACTGGATTGTGATTTCCCATGATTTGTAGATGTGGGGCATGTCCACAGGGGGATGAGTCAAGCGTGGAAATTTTGGAGGTGGCAATCTGGGGCCACCTGGGATTGCTCAGAAGTGACTCAGGGTTCCTCCATGGTTGCAGTGGGTTGGGCACATAGGGAAGGTTCAGGAGTTATTTTGATTTCTGGTTAAGGGGAGGGTGCAATGGCTTCATGGTTTAATGCTGAATGAGGGGAGGAGGGGGCTGGATTGTGATTTCCCATGATTTTTAGATGTGGGGTCATGTCCACAGGGGGATGAGTCAAGCGTGGACATTTTGGAGGTGGCTGTAATGGGGGCTGTTGGGACAATGAGGAGCTGGGTGTGATGCTCAGCTGTTCTCTGCGGGGGAGACACCTTTTACAATTGTATTCTAAGGGAAAACAAACCAATAAGACCTCCAAATCTGCAAATGTGAAGAATGACAGTGGGGCAAAAACTAACCTTTTTGGATATCACTCAAGCTGGAGTTTAACCTGTTCACAGTATCTCAGATTGACCTGGGGATCCTGAGGCAAGCACAGGTAGTGACCATCTCTTGAATAGTATCAACATTCTGATAGAATTCTTCCTCAGTTACTTCATGGACTTCTGATGTGGGGTCAGACTCATCTGTTAAAGTGCAGATGCACTCAGGTAATGTGCATAGGAGTGTGTAATCCAAATGGGATGCAAAAATGGGCCTCCACGGCCCATTGGACATCACGTGGGCCACATGGGCCTATGTGGGTGTTATTGGTTTTGGTCATTTGGGCGCCAAAACACATTTTTATGGTCTTTTGGGACACGGGCCCTCACGGGCCCGCCAGGGTGGATGGGCCACCCAAGCTAGATGGGCTTATTTGGGCACAAAAGGGCCCAAGCTTTATTATGGACATAATTGGCCAGACGGGCTGGCCCGCCAAAGTATGTAATTCTCACAATTTGGGCTTGGGGCGGCCCATTGGGGCCGCCGCCCGTGTCGCCCCCCGCGTCGCGGCCCATTTGGGGCCGCCTGTGTTCCTTGGTACGGCCCACGCGGGGCCCAACGGCCTGCACAGGGCTGTTGTGCGGCCGAGGGATCCCGCGCGGGCCCGGCTGGTTGCGCTCAGCAACCAGTGCCACGGAGGCGGGGCTTGCATCCCTGGATTGCTCCCCCTCCCCTTGCTTGCCGTCGCAAGGGGGATGGGGGCAAGCTGGCTGGGTTGAACCAGCCAGCGACCAACTGCTACAGTGTGGTTGGTCAGGGCAGGGGGGACCTGACCACCCCCTTGCCCAAGGAGCTGGCAGCGCCGGCCGCAAGGGTAGCAACCCGCAGGTGGGGGGGAATTCATCACCCCCCCACCATCAATTGTTTGAGGCGACCAAGCAGGGCAGGGGCGCTCTCCCCCCCCCTTTACCAAGGGGGAGGAGCAATGGTCCTGGGGGGACCTTATCACCTCCCAGGCCAATTTACTTGACAACTCCCTGGGAATATTGACCCCCAGGGCCCCTGGTGAGGGGATTTGACCGCCCCCACAAGGAATTTGAGGGAAAGAGGGGGGGACAGCATGTCCACTGCTCACCCCCCCCCCCCCATGTGAGTCTGAGACCGGACCCAGGTGTGCCCTGGGTCCCACCTGGCCCATTTGAGGGGCCAGGGGCTGGCTGCATGAGGCAATAAGCCCGTAAACAAGGCAATGAGGTTATCATGGCTGGTTGTAACGGACAACCAGCCAAGGGGATTGAACAGTTAAGGGGCTGGTTCAGCCCCATTGAGGTGGAAACACCAGAAATAACACAAATAGGCTGGTTGTAAGGGTACAGGGACTGATGCCATGTGGGCTGATGTAGTCCAAACCAAGTGAAAAGACCAGTAGAGCCTGTAGAGCTCTTTTGGGGCGGGAAATTTGCCTTTTGGCTTGTTGTATCATGGGCTCACAACAGGTCAATCATTTGTACTTAAGGAGCTCTTCTCCCTGCTGTTTTTCATCCATTCATTTATCATTCAAATCAAATTCATCCAAGATATCGCCCCATTGTGAGAGCCCCATTAGACAATATTGACACCCAGTTTCCAGCATTTCTTTTGCTTTAAATACTGATCATTTGCCTAAGCTAATTGCTGGCCATAATTCTAACATTGTCTGCAGGCACTGAGAGTTGTTCATCTTCATGAGTTGATGGTGAGGACTCTGTTGATTATGCCAAGGCATTAGTCAATGGATGCTAAGGTTGGTAGGGATTTTTCTTTCAATTTGATGAAATAAAAAACAGTGGGTTAACAAACCTGAAGGTGGGATTGCTTGTGTAGGAGCAGTGGATGCCATTGTGAGTAGATTAATAAATGGATGGGAAAAAGATGTGAAGCTGGCTCAAGGGGTATTGGGGAATGGAGAAAAGGGGAAAAACCTGAGGGAAGGGAGGGTTATTTATAGCCATTGACCAGAAGACTTGTTTCATTTTTCTTGCTGCAACCCACCAAACAAACATGGCTGCTGACCATGTCTACATGATGCAACGTGCAGATCCATAGTCATTTGTGTGTCATGCTGGTTTGATGCATGTGGCTCGCATGATCTGGGGATAGACCTGTGCATATTTAAGCCTTGATGACTTGCTGCATTAGCTGAAAATTTTGGCCGTTGAGGACCGCAGAGCCAACAAAAAGGGTTGATTCAATGGCGCGCCCATCAACTGCCTGACATTTTGACAACCGGGTTGGCCAATGGTTGACTGACCAACCCATGCATTAATCTACCAGTTTCCTGGTTGGTGATGGGTGCTCAGAGTTGCCGTAATGGCAATTTGCCCCTGCGGTTGAATCACCAGCAGGGGAGGCTGTCAGTGACTTTCCATTGGGGTTGAGGCAACATCACCTCACCCCTGCGGTCAATTCACCAGCCGGACACACAGGATGGATCCATGTGACATCATGGTTTTTGACCCATGACATCAGCTGTTTACTGGTTGACTATTGATTGGCTCAGACAATGATCATCATCATTGCTCTCACTCACTCCACCTCTCTTGATCCATCCCACCACGGTGGACTGCTACTACTACTTCCCTCTCTCTAGACCAACCAAGACCTGACCATCCTATCCCCTCCTTCCCTCCTCATCCATCCATCCATCCAACACCCCCCTCTCTCTCTCCTTTGAATCTCCCTCTCACAGGTACCAGTCTCTTCTTGGGTACCACTCAATCACTTTCCAACAATGGTGCCCCCCTTGGTCTCCTGATGGAATTCTTGGTCATGGGAACTGGTTGAGAAATTAATTCCCTACCTACTCCCCCTCTCTTCTTCCCTTCTCTGATCCACTGACACCAATCAATCATCACTCAGATTACTACCACCAGTCATTTGGAACGTCATGGCCTCACTGGGTGAAATGAGTTGAGTACTTTTCCTCTGGCCCTCCCTCTCCCTTTGCTTTACTCCTCTGATCTCCTTCTCTCCTCTCTCTGCTACCCAGTCTCTCATTTGCTTATTGAAGGTGGTCATGTCAACCTCATCATCTATCCATAACACATGTCTGTTGTCTCCCTGCCATCATCAACAAATCAATCAATTCACACCTTCAATCTCATGCCTCTTCACACCCATTGAAAGCTGTGGAAAACCTTGATTTGATTCAACAAATTGATTGCAATCAACAGTACTGGGGAGCTGGAGGGTATCAATTGTAAACACCAATTTTTTTACAATCCCCATCCCATGAGAAAACTTGAAAAAAGTTTTTTTTTAATTTTTTTAAATTTCTTTCTATTGCATTGTTAAAATACAACTGTAAAATTCTCCCACAAAAAGCAAAAAATCATGTAAAAATATTTATGACAGATTAAAACATTAGAAATTAAAATAAAATAAATATAAATGATTTATTTGATCTGGCAAGCCCCCTGTACCAACAATTGAAACCAAAAAAAAAAGGTTGAATCATCATCAAGAATGACAATGATTCAACCCATGAGGACCTTCTGACCCTCGAGTCAAATTGCTGTCAGATCAACCTTGACAGCAATTTGACAAGGTCCCAACCGCGTGGAGGTGGAATCAGCGTTGAGCTGTTAGCAAGCCCTTGACCACGCTTGATGTCTTGGAACACCAACGTTATTTTGACAGGCGCACTCCCACTAAGGGAGTGCTGTCAAACCAGCGTTGGCCAAGCTGGGGCTCAAAAGCAAGTTGTCCCCGTGGTGTATGTGTATGGTCTGTAAAGCATGTTTGGGTGCTGAGCCAAGTTTTTCCAAAATTTGCTAAAGCCCACGTGGCACTTAGCAAAGTCATCTTGGAACCTGGCAAAGCCTTCTTGGTGCCTTGCCAATGTCCACTTGGGGCCTGGCCAAATTGGTCTGGTTCCCAGCAAATTTTATCTTGGTGCAGATCAAAGCTGGTTGCATTGACCCACCAATCACATGATCATACTTGAAAAAAAAAGGCTTGAAGTTGGCGGGAGGGAGGCTGGTCAATTTTGGTACAACCAGCATTGATTTGCATCAAGGGGAGCTTGATTAGGTGCTAAGTTTTAATCCCTGCAAGCCCAACCTAATCAAGCTCCCTGGGCACCAATCCAAGTCTAGCTAGTCACATGCCAAGTCAAACCTGGACAGGCGCCCAGATGTGCTTTACACACCATATGTGTATATGGCCATGAGAGAGGCCTAAAACAACATTTTTCATCAAAAATATAAAACTTTGGGTTGCAATATACACCCCCATTTGCAAATTGAAGGTGTATAAAGCCCATCTGGTGGGCTGGAAAAGTTCCAGTTTTTGTTTGTAAAGTGTGTGTGGTGCCCAAAAAAGCTAGCTTGGCACCCAGCCAAGTGATCTTGGTGCCCTTTCAAGTGCCAGTTGACGCATCCCCAAATTGGCCTGGTTCCTTGCCAAGTTGGTTTGGGTGTCAATCAAAGCTGGTTGCGCAACCAATTCTCAACTGTATTGTTTCTCTTTTTTTGACTCAAAAAGTTATTTTTTTTTACTTTTTACTTTAAATAGCTGTGCATAAATTAATAAAATGAATTTAAAAAAGGTTGAAAAAAAAACTTACCTTGTTGAATATGCTTTGAAAAACAGTCCCATGACTTTTTTCTACCCACTGTACTTTTCCCCCACATCATCCAATTGGTCCCTCAAGCAGGAGAAGATAAAAAAACATGAGAAAAAAAAATGAATATATATATATATTTCAGAGAGCAACATACCAGGATTCATTTACCAGAAGATACCACTCATTTACTTTTCCCCCACATCATCCAATGAGTACCTTTTGCAGAAAAAGATAAAAAACCATGAGAAAAAATACAAAAAAATAAAAATAAATAATCAAAAATAAATTTGAAAAAAATATCCAAATTCTGTAATCCAATTCAACTTTTGAGCTCAATTCTAAAAGGCACAAATAATGCTTACATCTATTTGGTCATATTATGAACTAAAATGTGGTTACTGATCACTAGGGTGTTATTTAAAACTATGTTGCTGCAAGAGAATTTTTATCCCCCTGGTTCAACAGGCAGTCAAATGATTACTGCAACCTGGTGGTTGAAAAAGTGAATTCTTCACTCCAACAGTGTGTTGGAGTTGGTGGCTCACTCCTCAGTTCATTGTCCCAATCCATCAATTACATAGTTATGTAATTGGAGGTAGCATTTCTGATGATTTGGAGGTTGAATGGGTTTTCCACTTGCCCCTGGAACTTGGTGAAGCAATGTGGGTTGAACTCCACTCATGGATGCTTTCCAGGACCAGGGGAGATTGAAGGTGTTGTAGGGTAAAGATATGTGGATGTAGAGTTGAGGGTGATTTGACAACCTCTGTCAATGACAGAGGGGGGGAGGTGAGATCAACTGAAGATAAAACAGAGATACTTCTTGAGATATAGCTTGGATACAGGTGAGGTACAACTTTCCACCTGCATACGGGTGGCGCCCTATTTTTTGTGGTGTGAAGGACTCAATTCTCTTGGGTCAACCCAATCACATTGACACCAGACTTGCTGAAATTGGACTCTGTGACGCTTAAAATTCTCCTTCACCTCTTACCCCCAGGCTCAAGCTGAAACCTACAACCAATAATTAGCATGAAAAATTCAAAGTTCTCAACATAAACTATTGTTTGTCTATTGGCCTTCTCAACCATATTGCTTGGTATACTCAAACCAACCTAAGCTTTGCTGTATCCAGCCTATTGAGGTTCTCAGCCAAACCTTGGATGATTCATTGTAAAAAGCTTAAACAAGCGTGGAGATACCTGAAGAACACTAGGGACCCAAAACTGAAGCTCAAATTTAAAGAAGATATTCCTCCCCTAGAATTCTTCACCAATGCATCCTGGGCCAACAATCCAACCACTTGCAATTCTCAATCAGAATATCTGTGTCTAGTATACAATAGCCTAGTTTCTTGGAACAGGATCAAGCAGCAAAATATCTTGTGGTCATCCACTGAGGCTGAATTAAAATATCTGTTCAATGGGTTCCACAAGGCAACATGGATCAAAGCAATAATGAAACAAACCTTCCAGTTGAGTATCTCAACAATCCCCCTTACAATAGACAAAAGCAGTCTTGAAGATAAAATTAGGAAATTTGGATCAAACTCAAAAACACAAAGTCTCAAACTTAAAACAAAAGGGATGCAAGATGAACTTAGCCAAGGTAACATAAGTTTCAATCTCATCCGCTCTCAAAACATGCCAGCGGATGCATTAACCAAGTCTTGCTCTAAGCAAGGCCTCAATCTTCTTGCAGAATGCTACACTGGTGACCAATAATTTCCTTGAATTTTTTTTTCTATGTCCCATTGTGTTTCCCTGCCTGTTGTGTCTTGTATTTTTTTGAATTTTTTTTTCTTTTTTTTTGTGTTCTATTTGCTTTACCTCCGATTTCTTTGTTTGTTCTGTTCAGAATCAAGTCTCATCAGGCATGGAGGGGTGTTGGAGTATGTTGGAATAGACAAGTCAACTACAACTGCAAAAATGACTACAGCCTTTACTCAGTCTGCAAACCAGACTCTCAGACTCAGCATTAACTGAAGGCTGTGACTGAGTTTGTTTTCCACAACAATTGAGTCAACACTTCAAGTACCATCCTCAGTGCCTCATCACCTCTCTTTATCTAAAAATCAATTTTCAGCTCATCACTCTACAACCTGAAAACTCCTAAAACCCAGCCTTTGACAACTCACACAAGCCTCAACCTCAATGTCCTATTCAATGCACTATTGGTAACCTTCCATGCATTCCTGGTTAGACTTGAATTTTTCTTCAATCCAATTTTGTGCTCATATTTGTTCAATTCTATTCCCTATGTTTCAGTCTCCATTTTGTTCCTTGGTTCTTGGTAATTCAGCCCTAGTTATCTCTTTCAATTGCTTCTTGTAAAATTTCACCCCAGATATCATGAATTAATCTTGTGTCCTTGAAGATTGGGTTTGAATCAAGCTCTTTCCCCATTTCTTTCCTGACTTCAATTCGGCCTTCTGAGATCATCCCCAAGCAAATGGCTTCTGCTTCAAAGCCACAGTTCCCATCCCCTATGACATCTTGAAAATGGGAGATATGTGGAATGGCTGTTTTTGGGGGAATGGAATCTTTGCATTGGAACTAAAACCAAAAATCAGAATTTTCATAATAGAAAATATGGACTAAATATAATACTCACTTCTTCAATTGATAATTGGTCAAATATTGCAGAAGAAGAATAAGATAATGTGCAGGAAACCTAGAGGGAAAACCCAAAAGAAATCAGAAAAAATTAAAAAATGAGAAAATAACAAACTTACTCACTTTCTTACTGATTGTTGGGGCTTCTAATGCCTTGCCCCCAGGAGGATGGTAAGGAGCATCACCATATACATTGGATACTTTTATTATCTTGATTCTTATCCCAGTATTTTGTTCAGGAGAAGCAACTTGCTTATTCACAATGGTTCCAGACCTGTGATAAATCTTTGAATGAAAAAATTAATGAAAAATAATATCCAACAAATTAGCCAAAAATAAAATAAAATGAAACCTCAACATCTTAATTACATCCACATTTGGAAGCTTGTCATCTTCTGAATCTTCCCCTTCATCCAAATCTGGTACCACTTCATCTTCTGAATACTCTTCTTCAGTCAGAAATTCACTCTATTTTTAAAAATTGAGAAGGACTCATCAAAAAAAAAGCAACCCATTGCAGAGAAAATAAGTATGTTTATAAAATTACCTCTTCCTCTGATTCCTCCTTCTGTTTTTCCTTCCCTTTCCCTTTGATGGCCTTGCACCTTCTTCAAACCTGGAAACATAAGAAAAAAAATTATTTATGAATGTTGATATATTTTTTTGTCCAAAAAATTGGTGACTGACCTTCAAATTTGCTATGAATTTCTTCTTTGGCCCTCCTCTCCTCTTGGGTTCTTCTAAATATTCAAAACCAGATGGACATCTTTTGCTTGAGGACTGAGAGATCTTCTTGAACTTATTGGCTGCTCCTTTGGTTCTTCCTCAAACTTTGGATCTTTGAGTGGAATTTGGCTCTTAAATCAGGGTAAGTTGATATCTTCCACTGTACAGCTTCATGCTTTCACCCAGATAATATAGCTGTTCTCCAGGTGGGAACTTGCTGAATGCTTCAAACAGTTTTGTAAAATATATTTTTTCATTGCTGTGTTTGGTTGGAACTTCAAGTTTTTCTGAATCTTCAGTTTATTCAGGGTTCATGGTTAACTGGAGAAAGGAAAATCAAAATTAATCAGTAAATTATTCATTTGAGCTTGAATCCCCCCCCCAAAAAAAAGAAGAGAAAGACTTACTGAGATGGGAGCTTTGACATGCCATTGAGGATGAAAATCATCAAGTTGGGAGATTTCACCCTTTCTGATGGCCAATTTAACTTTGTGAAAACATGGTATACCCATGTAAGAAGAGTAATCACAGTTGTTGCAATTGATGGAAGAATCAGGAACTTGATTAGATGAATAAATTATTTTGAGGGAAAAGTGGCTGATCTTTCCAGAAATGTGATCCACACAGTGAAGAAAACCAACGAGATTATTGAATTCTTGCTGAGAGGCTTCAATGTCTCTCTCACGGGTTTGGATGCTGATGGAACTGTAAGTTTTTTGAACTAAATTATAGAAAAAGCCAATAGAAGAATTGATAAATCTTTTAATGTAGGAGTGAGAACCTTCTATTCTTGATGTACTTGTGTTTCCAAAGTGAAATTATTTGTTAGCCAAATAGGAGACAAATTTTCTTTTTAGAGGAATGCAGTTTTCAACAAGGTAGTCAGAAGAGGGAGGATTCAAGACCAGAGAAAGTTTTGTGAAGTTTTTTTGATAGCTTGATTCAGACTTTGAATAGGCCAAATGGTGCAATTTTTTCTGGAATAGCTTCCATTCATCTTCAGATTCAAATTGCTTCCTGCAATGTTTTAATATTCTTGAAAATGCGCCAGACACAGAGAAGATGATGAGAGAAAGGGAAAACTGATTCAATTGAGCTAATAAGTGATTGTTATTTTTCTGTCAAAATCACACTAGGTTCTTTATCTTCAAATATTTCCTGAATTTGAGTCAGGGCCCAATCATAGTTATGTTTTTTCTCTTGAGATAAGAAACAGAATGCAACTGAGAATCTTCTAGAACAGTTGTTAATCCCAAGAATATGAAGAAGAGGCATTCCAAATTTTTTGGTTTTATATGTACAGTCCATCATGCTGAGAGTAGGAAAAAGGTTGAGAATCTTCATGGAATCAGGGTGTGAAATAAACAATGGAGTAATTTGACCATCCACATGGTTCATTTTGTAGTAAAAATAAGAATTCCTGAGTTCCAGTATGAGTGCTGCCACAGGAGTGTTAAAATACGTACGCACTTACGCGGGTGCTACGTATAAGTGTAATCCAAATGGGATGCACAAATGGGCCTCTGAGGCCCATTGGACACACACACGGACCATACGGGCCCATGTGGATGTTACAGAGTTGGGGAAACTGGCCTCAAAACGCGTGAAATAGACCCATTGGTACACGGGCCCTAACGGGCCCGATGGGGTATATGGGCAAATACGGCCAGATGGGCTTTTATGGGCATAATTGGGCCCAAGGTTTATTTTGGACATACTTGGCCAGACAGGCTGGCCCGCAAAAGTAGTCTTTTCTCACAATTCGGGCTTGGGGCGGCCCATTAGGGTTGCCGCCCGTGTCGCGGCCCGCTCGGGGCGGCTGCTCGCGTCGCGGCCCGTTCAGGGCCGCCTGTGTTCCTCGGCACGGCCCACGCGGGGCCCGACGGCCCGCGCGGGGCTGTTGCGCGGCCAAGGGATCCCGCGCGGTGCAATGCCGCGCGGGCCCGGCTGGTCGCGACCGGCAACCAGCGCCGCGGAGCCGGGGCTTGCGGCCCCAGCTCGCTCCCCCTCCCCTTGCTCGCCGTCGCGAGGGGGAGGGGGCAGGCTGGCTGGGTTGAACCAGCCAGCGACCGGCCGCAACAAGGCGGTCGGTCAGGGCAGGGGGGACCTGACCACCCCCTTGCCCCAGGAGGTGGCGGCGCCGGCCGCATGGTATGCAACCGGCAGGTGGGGGGGATTTCATCACCCCCCCGCCATCGTAGCGAACTAAGCGCGAAGGGGCGCTCTCCCCCCCCCTTTACCGAGGGGGAGGAGCGATGGGCCTGGGGGGACCTGACCACCTCCCAGGCCAACTTTCTGTGACGACGCCCTGGGGGGTATCGACCCCCAGGGCCCCTGGTGAGGGGATTTGACCGCCCCCACCAGGGATTTGTAAGAGATAGAGGGGGGGACAGCATGTCCGCTGGTCACACCCCCCCATGTGAGGTTGAAACCGGACCCAGGTGAGCCCTGGGTCCCACCTGGCCCATTTCAGGGGCCAGGGGCTGGATGCATGAGGCAACCAGCCCGTAACAGGGGTAATGATGCCATCAGGGCCGGTTGTAATAGACAACCAACTAAGGGACTGAACAGCAATGGGCTGGTTCAGCCCCATAACGGTGGAAACACAAGAATGGACCGGAATAGTCTGGTTGTAAGGGTTCAGGGACTAATGCCATGTGGGCTGATGCAGTCCAAACCAAGTAACAAGGCCTGTAGAGCCTGTAGAGCTCTTTTGGGGCGGAAAATTTGCCCTTTGGCTTGTTGTATCATGGGCTCACAAGAGGCCAATCTTTTGTACTTAAGGAGCTCTTCTCCCTGCTGTTTTCCATCATTCATTCATCATCCAATTGAATTCATCCAACATATTGCCCCATTGTGAGAGCCCCATTAGCCATTATTGACACACAGTGTCCAGCATTTCTTTTGCTTTAAATACTGCTCATTTGCCTAAGCTAATTGCTGACCATAATTATAACACATTATCAGTACCAACATCATCATTACTTCCAAGCCATCTAGACCTTTGTACCTTACTTTGGAGAACCTCAAAGACCTCAAGTTTTCCAAGAAGATGTCCTATATCCCTGATGTTAGCTCTACCAAAATAGTTCTGAATAGTCAGAACTATAATGCTTGGGCTGTCCTTATGGATAGTGAGCTGGATAACATCTGCTGTGGGGAAATTATGGATGCAGATGACACTCTGATCAGTTCAGAAGTGGAGAAGAAGTCTTACCATCTGATCCTTAGGCATCTTGATGAGAATCATGTGACATGGGTTGCTGATACTCTTAGGGAAGATGAGAGGAGGAGGGGCAGCATCCTTTGGAAGCTGCTTAAGTCCAAGTATGCTGGTGATTCTGTTCACCAGAAGGGTATAGCCTTTAATAAACTGTTCAAGTTACAATATTCGAATTGTAAACAGTTTGTGGCAGAGGCTAGGTCTAGTATAGCCAAGTTCAAGTCATCTGGACTTAACATGGATCCAGAGTGTTTGTCACTCTTAATCCTTCAAAAGCTGCCAAAAGAGTTTGATTCCTTAGTCAGAATCATTTCTCAATTGGATCCTCTTCCTGGGGAGGAGGATGTGCTTAAAAGGATTGAAAAGGATGACCTTCAATTCAAGATGAAGGGGGGTTCTGGAACAGCCCTAGTTGGAAAGACTGGAAAATCTCGCAAGAAGGCGAAAAAGGATTTGTCCAAGGTCTTATGTTACAATTTTCAGAATAAGGGTCACTATGCTAAGGACTGCAAGGAGGCCAAGAAAAGGAAGAAGTCCGAAGGGAATGACAAGGAGGTCAATCTCACAACTGAAAACGTTGCAATGGTGGCGTTGGATGCTCCAATTGAAGAGGCTGTTGTGGAAGAAGGTCCCAACAAGAAGGCCAAAATCGATGAGGATCAAGAAATGGACTTGATTGATTATGAAGTGAGTAATCTTAACCTCAAAGATAAGAACTTATCAGTGACTGATAAAGCTTCTTTCCTACTAGGAGGATTGAAGGAGGATGTTCTTGTTTTGATCGATTCTGGTTGTACAGATCACATGTTTTTTGAACCAAATTTATTTTCAAATCTTAGTGATTATGATGGGGTTGTAAATATTGGTCAGAAAGGCAGAACAATTCAGATTAAAGGAATTGGAAAAGTTATTCTTGCAAATCAACTGCGTTTCCAAATTACTTTTGATAAAGTGTTCTATGTACCAGAGTTGCCTTACAACCTTGTGTCTCTTGGGGTGTTATGGAAAAAAGGTTTCCAAATTCGTTATCTTAAAGGAGATAGGTTTGTTATTGATATGAATGGGAGAACTGTTCTTAGTGGACAAGTTCGGAATAAGCTTCTGTGTGCAAGCTTGTTCAAATTCTCAGCTCTGAGCACTGTTTCTCACAATAGAAGTGGCCATAAGGTAAAGTACAGCAACTGTGAGAGTTGTACCTTGGGGGCTAAGACTAGAAATGTGTTCTCTAAGAGTAGAGATCACACAGATGTTCCTAGAGAGGAATTTTCCATTGATTTGGCAGGGCCATTCACTCCAGGGTCCCTTGGTGGGGCAAGATACTTCATCAATTTAGTTGATACTGCAACTAATTATGTTTGGGTTAAACCAATTCGATCTAAGGATCAGACCACAGAGGAGGTTTCTGTAATCTTCAAAGTCTGGAAACAGAATGGTCTGATGAAGGAGATCAAGAGGGTTATTACCAATGGAGGGGGTGAATTTGTGAGTAAAGATTTTGGGAGGCTGTTGAAAGATTATGGTATCATTCATATAGTCACTACTGCAAGTACTCCACAAAATAATGGAATAGTTGAGAGAATGAATAGGACTTTACTGGACAAAGTCAGAACTATTATCTCTCAATCTGGTCTGCCAAAGTTCTTATGGGCTGAGTTGATGTGCACGGTGTGTCTGTTGCACAACATTGTAAGTGTTAATGGGAAGTGCCCCCATTATCAGTTTTGGAAGTTGTACCCCAAAACATCACACCTAAGAACAATTGGTTGCTTGGTGTATTATAGTGTCCACCATAATGAAATGGTTGGAAAATTAGACCCTAGAGCCAGAACAGGGGCACTTGTAGGCTATGATTTAATAAGTAAATCTTATAGGATCTATTGTCCAGGGACAAGAAAGGTTATCCGTAGCAGGGATGTAAAATTCGACGAAAGTACCTTTCCACTCAAAAGGAGTGAAGATTTTGTTGTGATTAAGCCACAACAAGAAATAGAATTAGCACCTATTTCACCAGCAAAAGCTGTGGAACATGTGGTTCCAGAAGATGAAGAGGTGGCAGACGTGCCACAAAAGGGTTCAGTACCCGCTCCAGGTGATTCTGTGGAATCAGAACCTGATGAGCCTCCACCTCCGGTTAGAAGGAGTGGTAGGGTTAGAGTACCAGTTGACAGGTACGGGGAGTGGAGATCCCATTATGCTGCCGCAGGATATGAGGAAGATACATTTCAGGAACAGTGTATGCTCAATGAAGTCCTGGAGTTGAGTTCAGAAATGGGTAACAGGGTTAACCCAAATAGCTTTGGCCAAGCTATGAATTCTGATGAGAGAGCCAACTGGAAGAGTGCTATTTTTGAGGAATTTGATTCTCTAGAGAATAATAGTGTCTTTGAAGTGGTTAAGCGGGATTCTGTTCCAAAAGGAAAGACCATAGTGGGGTCTCAATTGGTGTTAAACAAGAAGTTTGACACAAATGGAGTTTTGAAAAGGTTCAAGGCTAGATGTGTTGCACAGGGCTTCAAGCAGAGAGAGGGTATTGATTACCAAGAAACTTTCTCACCAACTGGAAGGCTGTCCACCTTCAGGTACATCATTGCTCTGGCAGTGGAGTTGGGTGAAGAAATCAGACAAGCTGATTTTGTAACAGCATACTTGAATGCAAAACTTGGAGAGGAGGAGACTGTTTATATGTCGATTCCTGATGGTTTTTGTGAATGGTTAGTAGAGACTAAACCAGAAACCATGAAGAAAATCTGTGTTAGAACTTTTCTTTCGGCAGATAAAGGGGAATATGTCCTCAAGCTGTGTAGATCCCTGTATGGATTGAAGCAAGCAGCTAGGTCATGGTATAACACCATGAGTGATAAACTGATAGAGATTGGTTTTAAGACGTCTGAGGCCGATCCTTGCCTTTTTGTGAGAAAGGATGCAATTTTGTTTGTATGGGTCAATGACATTATCATTATTGGTGATGGTAAAGAGAGGTTCATGGAGACACTCAAAAAGGAGTTCAAGATAAAAGATCTTGGTCTGGCACAACAGGTGCTAGGAATGAAAGTTAGTAAGGGCAAGAATGGTATTAAGTTAGACCAAAGCCATTACGTTGAAGCTCTTCTTAAGCAGTATGGCTTAGAGGATGCAAAGGAGTTTGGTACTCCCATGCAGTCAAACATTTGTTTAGAGAAGTCTACAGATGAGGAGTATCTGGAGTTTGTTCAATCAGGGAATGACTACAGGTCAGCTGTCGGATTGCTTAATTATTTGGGGCAGTGTACAAGGCCCGATATTGCGTTTGCAATTGGGGTCTTGTCGCAACACTTAGAGAAGCCAAGCATGAGGCATTGGTCAGCGTTTAAGAGAGTTATGAGGTATCTTAAAGGAACACACAGTCTGGGACTGTTGTTTACAAAGTCAGCAAACTTTGATTTGGTTGGTTATTCCGATGCAAGTTGGGCAGATGGTAACACTAGGGAATCAACAAGTGGTTTTGTATTCTTTTTAGGTAAGAATCTGGTGTCATGGATGTCCAAGAAGGTGTCGGCAATAAGTCTTTCATCAACAGAGGCTGAGTATAGAGCTTACTTAGCAGCTTCACAGGAAGCAAAATGGTTGAGAAAATTCTTAGAGGATACACATAAACCACAAGGGTTTGCGTTGTTGTATTCCAATAACCAGAGTGCCATTGCGTTGGCACAAAACCAAGTGTTCCATTCAAGAACAAAACATATTGATGTTCACTATAACTATATTTCCGACGCAGTTAACTGCAATGAGATTGTGTTGAGGTACATGCCCACTGGAGCAATGATTGCAGATATCTTGACTAAGGCATTAGACAGAAACAAGCATCAAGGCCTTGTGACTAATATGCGGATGTCAGCCCTTTTGGATTAAGGGGGTGTGTTAAAATATGTACGCACTTACGCGGGTGCTACGTATAAGTGTAATCCAAATGGGATGCACAAATGGGCCTCTGAGGCCCATTGGACACACACACGGACCATACGGGCCCATGTGGATGTTACAGAGTTGGGGAAACTGGCCTCAAAACGCGTGAAATAGACCCATTGGTACACGGGCCCTAACGGGCCCGATGGGGTATATGGGCAAATACGGCCAGATGGGCTTGTATGGGCATAATTGGGCCAAGGCTTATTTTGGACATACTTGGCCAGACGGGCTGGCCCGCAAAAGTAGTCTTTTCTCACAATTCGGGCTTGGGGCGGCCCATTAGGGTTGCCGCCCGTGTTGCGGCCCGCTCGGGGCGGCTGCTCGCGTCGCGGCCCGTTCAGGGCCGCCTGTGTTCCTCGGCACGGCCCACGCGGGGCCCGACGGCCCGCGCGGGGCTGTTGCGCGGCCGAGGGATCCCGCGCGGTGCGATGCCGCGCGGGCCCGGCTGGTCGCGACCGGCAACCAGCGCTGCGGAGCCGGGGCTTGCGGCCCCAGCTCGCTCCCCCTCCCCTTGCTCGCCGTCGCGAGGGGGAGGGGGCAGGCTGGCTGGGTTGAACCAGCCAGCGACCGGCCGCAACAAGGCGGTCGGTCAGGGCAGGGGGGACCTGACCACCCCCTTGCCCCAGGAGGTGGCGGCGCCGGCCGCATGGTATGCGACCGGCAGGTGGGGGGGATTTCATCACCCCCCCGCCATCGTAGCGAACTAAGCGCGAAGGGGCGCTCTCCCCCCCCCTTTACCGAGGGGGAGGAGCGATGGGCCTGGGGGGACCTGACCACCTCCCAGGCCAACTTTCTGTGACGACGCCCTGGGGGGTATCGACCCCCAGGGCCCCTGGTGAGGGGATTTGACCGCCCCCACCAGGGATTTGTAAGAGATAGAGGGGGGGACAGCATGTCCGCTGGTCACACCCCCCCATGTGAGGTTGAAACCGGACCCAGGTGAGCCCTGGGTCCCACCTGGCCCATTTCAGGGGCCAGGGGCTGGATGCATGAGGCAACCAGCCCGTAACAGGGGTAATGATGCCATCAGGGCCGGTTGTAATAGACAACCAACTAAGGGACTGAACAGCAATGGGCTGGTTCAGCCCCGTAACGGTGGAAACACAAGAATGGACCGGAATAGTCTGGTTGTAAGGGTTCAGGGACTAATGCCATGTGGGCTGATGCAGTCCAAACCAAGTAACAAGGCCTGTAGAGCCTGTAGAGCTCTTTTGGGGCGGAAAATTTGCCCTTTGGCTTGTTGTATCATGGGCTCACAAGAGGCCAATCTTTTGTACTTAAGGAGCTCTTCTCCCTGCTGTTTTCCATCATTCATTCATCATCCAATCGAATTCATCCAACATATTGCCCCATTGTGAGAGCCCCATTAGCCATTATTGACACACAGTGTCCAGCATTTCTTTTGCTTTAAATACTGCTCATTTGCCTAAGCTAATTGCTGACCATAATTATAACAAGGAGTTTTTCCATCAAGAGCATTTTTTTGTATTTGGGATCTTTTGTTGTAAGTCAAAAGAGAAAACATAAGGATCCAAAAGTCAAATGAGGAAATTGAATTTTTTGAATTTTTTTCTTTTTGGAAGGAATTTTTTAAGGTAAAATAATACATCCAAAAAATCTTAAAATTAATACTTGAATTCTCTCGAAATTTTGTTTCAGCTTTTTTAATAGCTTGATCCACAAGAAGCAGTGGTTGATTTTCTGTACAGGAAATCAACCAAAATTTGGGGATATAAGGGATATCAAACTTTTTTCCTCTTGCCTTTTTTCATTTTTTTTTCTTGAACTTTTTTTTATTGTATTGTATTTCTCTGATCTCATCATCTGACTTTGATCAATAAATTTTAAATCTTGAAATTTGGACTTGGGGCTTCCAAATTATATATGTGTAATACTGAAGACCGCCCAGCAATGTCTCTGACTAATCCAATTTTAGCACTAACACTGAACAAGTGGCACCACGCTACTTTTGCAATCTTTTGGGGAACCCAATGTTTGTTATATTGCGTTTTTTAATGTAGCCAGGTTGTATTCACAATGATACATTTGCAATAATTGCCCATTTTGTTGCTTGTGTCCATTGGATCAAAGTTAAACTTAAAAAACACGCATGAATTAAGCTTTATCCCAATTGCAGAACCTGGACAAGGGCGTTATGTGACTCCTGTATTTTCCTTCTTTACTGATATGTAGACTGAAAAGTTGTCATCAAGATCCAGAATGCAAGTCTACATGGTTTTTTTGATGGGCTTGCACCACCAACTATATTGCAGATCAAACCAGATATGATTCTGACCAATATCTCTTGACATTTCCTTCAAGATTCATGCCACAACTGGTTTCCAATGATTCAGGAGCAACATATTGCAAGTCATCCCCCAACTAGATTCCCGCAACGCACCAGTTCTGTATTTCAACATTCATCAACAATTGTCTGGCAACTTAAAGAATGAGTTGAGCTACTGCCTATCCCTTCCCTTCATCATCCAATTCTCTCAATCAAATAGTTATCCACCCATCATAATTAATTGTTACTTAATAGACCATAGACAAAAATGCCTTTGTTGATTAAATTGAAGAGGATACAGGAAATTCTCATAGTAGGCCCTTTAACTGAGCTAAATCAAATTTTGATCAACCAGTACTTTACACCTGATGTCATCAGATTTATGATAGATCTTCTTCTGGAAGTACCCTTCTGTGTCTCTGAAATGTCTCAGTCCATGATTGCGGGAAACAAAAACACAGCCTACCAGGCCCTATACATCAAGATAGATGGTATGCATAACTTGTTCTTGTTTTGGGTTACCATTAAAAAATAACATGGGGTTATTCATTTCAAATTAATTCTTCTTCATCATTCCACATGGTAGGTAGCGTGTATAATGGATTTTTTGTACTAAAAAAAAAAACAGAAAAAAGTTATTTGATGGAATTTATTGACCAAGCAATGAACAACATAGGTGTGAAGATACCAAAAACATTAGAAGGTATTCCGTTTAACTGACTTCTTTCTAAAAGCTTAAATGGTTTTTGGGAAACCAGGACCACTTCCAAATTCATTGCAAGAGTGTAAGTTGTGAGAATAGGAATGAAGCATTGACAACAGGAAATACCAACGGTTCTTTAGGCGGATGATACTCTGATTGTAAACAGCAGGTGAGGACTTGACTTGATGAGAAATGAGGCAGCTAAGATAGATGTGATATAAGTAACGGGATACCAAGAGAGGAGGGACAGGGAATCCATACGTCTGAGTGGCCTGGAAGGTTAGAGATTGATGAACAAGGATGAGAAGTGAAGGAAGAGAATGAATCTGGATGAAGAAGATGTTAGCATGATGATGATGATGGACATTGGATCACCAATTGCAGGATTGTACCAATTGATTTTCATTGAGAGACTTTAGTTAGGTGATCTTGATCCGACGGACGGCGGTGATGCTTGATCCATTGGCAACGGTGTTGTTGGGAGAAGTGAGAGAGGAATGAAATGAGTCGATGAGAGGCTGGAAGTCTGGGATGACCGCGGTTGTCCCTCCTCTTGGAGAAGAAGGATTGAGCAGGCACTTCAAGTTTGAAGCACAAGCACCGGATGAGAGCTTGAGTGGGCTCAAGCGGGGAAGGTCTGGGGAGAGTTCCAACAGTGAATTCCAACACCCCTCCTCGATTTAATGTCCATCGGCTTGATTTCCTCAGGAGCTGATATGGGCGACCAGCCTGTCCATGGATGCTTTGCTAGCAGGTTTGGTGAGAGCATCGGCTACCATCTGTTCAGAAGGGACAAGAAGAACCTCTATTTTGTTGTTGATTAGGTCTTCTCTCAGTCCTTTGGTTTTTATGTCGTTGAATTTTGTTTTTGAGTTTGTTCCAAATTTCTTAACTTTATTGTTCAGTCCCTTGTTGTATATTAAGTGAATGCTGGGAACCAACGGACAATCCCAAAGTTTGTCAATCAGATGGTTTATCCACCAAGCTTTGAGTTGAGAGTCTCTGAGGGCGTTGCATTCTGCCTCTGTAGAGGAGAATGTTATGTTGCATTGCTTCCTGCTAGTCCAATCCAGAGGAGCGCCAAAGAGGCTACAGATGAGCCCAGTTTGGGATCTGCAAGTCTCAGGATTGTCTCCCCAGGTGGTGTCGCTGTAGCAGATCAGAACCAGGGAGTTATTCTTCTTTGAGAGGACAAGTTTGAGGTGTTTGGTTGCAGCCAGGTATCTCCACACTTGAATGAGTTCATTCCAGTGGGAGATGCCCAGCTTTTTGTTGAATTGTGCAAGGTTGGAGACGGCAAAGGAGATTTTGGGAGAAGCAAGCAAGGCGATGTGATTGAGCCTCCTGATGTGGCTTCTGAAGCTCTCATTGAGGTCGGCAAACTGATTGCGTTCTTTGTTCAAGGCTGGAGTGAGCTGAAGTCCTGGGGTGCAGGGTGTTGAGATGGCGTTGAGACTTATGCCTTTCAGCGCCGCCAAACCTTTGTCAATGTGCATGGGCAGTGAGAGACCAATCTTGTTTGGCGCTTTGTTCACCTTCATGCCCAGGAGAGTGTTAGGACAATGGCTGGAGGAATTTGGGAATTTTTTGAGAAACATTTTTTCAAAGTCTTGATAATTGCCGCACACTAGGAGGTTGTCTACATGAAAGAAGAGCGCAGAATCTTTGGACCTGTTGGTGTACAGGCACGGATCTGCATCTGAGGGCGTGTAGCCAAGACTTACGATCCAGTTGCAGAGGGTGAGGTACCAGTTTCTTGGGGCCTGTTTAAGACCGTACAGTAATTTCTTCAGTCTGAGGATTGGAGATTTTCTGTTGCAAGCGGGTGGCCGGCAGATGAATACTTTTTTGTCCAAATCGGCGTGGAGGAACGCGCCTTTCACGTCAAGTTGCAGAATGTCCAGGTTTTTGTCCAGAGATAGGAGTAGCAGGGCACGCAGGGAGGTGGTTTTACCTGTTGGAGCGTAGGTGTCAAAGTAGTTGATGCCAAATTGTTGCATGAATCCTGGACGCAGAGTCTGGATTTGTGAGTGGGAGCTTTGCCATGTGCGTTCTCCTTCAGTCTGAAAACGTAGGTGGTGTTTAGGATATTCAACGGTTTGGGACCAAAGTAATCCTCCCAAACTCCAAAAGCCTCGCAGGTATTGTTTTCCTTTTTTAGAGAAGTTTCCCATTCGGGCATCTTCAGAGCTTTGGAGACGGATCTTGGGACAGTTAGATTGACAAAGCCATATCTGTCTGGTCTTTGGAGATTTTTTTGATTGCAAAGAGCTCGGGTGTTGGATGATGGGATGAGATGATTGTTGACTTCCTTGGAGCTGTTCAATGATTAATCATCGGACTCGTTTGATTTGAGTTTGATTCTTGGAGAGGATGAGCTTGTTGGAGAGCCTGGTTCAATTTTTTGGATGTTGGGTTTGATGCCGACAGGATCCACGTCAGTACAGGACAATCTGGTATTCTGTGGAAGGTCGTCCAACAAAGTGGAGTCATTTGACGGAATTGAGAATTCCGGGTTGGTGGCTCCAAACTTTACGTGTTTGGTCTCAAAAATTGATCCAGATTGGTTCAGGACCCAATAGGAGTGGAACCTAGGCACATATCCAACCAGAATTCCTGATTTGCCTTTCTCTTTGAATTTAGACAAGGAGCTCTTGTCTTTGAGGTTCAGGTAGGTCAGGTGGGATCCAATTGTCTTTAGGTAGTGAGGTGGAAGAGAACTTCCGTGCATTAGCACCCAGGGAGATGGCTCACCAGAAACTTTTGGTATTTGGTTCAGGGCTACTGCGCAGGCTTTGATGGTCTCGTGCCAAAGATTTTGAGGAAGTTTGGTGGATGAGTGAGTTGCTCTTACAGCTTTGGCCAGTGTTTGGTTTGCTCTTTCTGCCCTTCCATTATGCTGGGGATGATAGGCTTCCAACACGATTTGCTTGATCAATTTGGATTCAAAGAAATCTTTGAGTTTGTCGTTGATAAACTCCCCTCCTCCATCGGAACAAACTTCAGCAGGGAAGTAGCCGCGTTTATGACATTTGTTTGTGAGAATGAAGATGAGAACGTCGGCAGTTTTTCTCTTGAGTTTCAGAGGGAAGGCGCCAATTTAGCCTGAGAATTTGTCAACAAGAGTGAGGGAGTATTGGTGATGACCTTTTGACTGAGGGGATATTGGTCCAATGAGATCAAGGTGGATTTGTTTGAATACTTTGCCAGCAGAGTTTGACGAGGCTGTGAATGAGTTTCTCTTTATCTTTCCAAGGTTGCATCCCATGCAGGAGAAATCGCTTTTTATGTCTTGGCCAAGAGGTTTTCCCAGGAATTTCTCCATTCAATCGATGCTTGCGTGTCCTAGGGTTCTGTGTAAAAGGTGAACTTCTCCTATGGTCATTTGCAGGGCAACCAAGGGGTCCGGGTCATCTATCTTCAGGATGTTGTGTGAGATTTGGCCGGAAAGACAGGTTTTGTCTTGATGCACAAGGTGGAACCGCAAGGGATTCTTGGTGTTGTCCATGAGGAGAGAGCATCCTTTGAGGAGGAATTTTCCGAGCAAAAGGAGGTTGATATTGGCATTGGGGACCCAGCAGGCGTTGTTCAGGGTAATCTGGTTTGACCCAATGGTCAAGGTTGCAGTTCCTTGGCCTTTGATGGACAGGGTCACTCCACGCTTTCCGGTTTTGATTTTGTCTGTGCATTTGTCCGTTGAGATGTCAGAGAAGTATTTCCTATTATTGATCAGGTGAACAGAACATCCAGAGTCAAGTAAAAAGCTGTCGGTTCCCAGAGAGTCTGAGTGAGTGGATCCGCAGAAGAGAGAGAAGAAGTGCACCACTTCCTCTTCAGTTTTCTTTCCCAGCTTTTTTGTCTTAGGATTGGCCGGCCTGAGGTGAGGAAATTCGGAGCAGCATTCTTCTTGTTTGTGGTTTCGGACCTTATTGTTGTGAACACCATTTGTGCATCTGGGGTATTCCCAATTATAGAGAGAAATTTTGCTTTTCAAGGTGGCTTTGATCTCATTCTTATGTTGGGTGAGATGGTTGAGAACATATTTGACCGTGATAGTCCCAACTCCCTGCATGATTTGAGACTGAATCAATTTGAGAGACGGGGGAAATTTGAACAATACCAGATATGCAAGAATGTTGGATGGAAGTTCTATCCCTACCTCCAAGAGTTTGTTGAGATGGACTCGGACTGTTGTGACAAATTTCTCTATGGCGTTCTCTGAGAAGGAAAGATACAGGAAATTATTGAATATTTGGGCTTGGTTTGCAGATTGAGATGAAGCAAAGTGAGTTCTTGCTGCAATCCATATTGCCTTTGCACTTTCCTCATTCTCAGTGTTGATTATGTTGGAATGCGTAGATGATTCAAGTCAAGAAAGGAGATAAGCCGTGATTTCCTCATTCAAGTTGGGGTCCAGTTGATCCAAGGTATCTTCAGATGCCATGATGGGAAGAATCCTTCTGAGCCAGAAAAGGTTTTGGAATTTTGACCGCCAGATGGAGTAGTTGTGCTTGTTAAGCAATGGGATTGAATGGTAGATTCCTTTGAGTGCCATTTTCTTAGAAGAGTCGCCCCCTGGTCCTGGCGAAGGTGATGCCATATTGGTGAGCTGGTTGAGTTTTGGCTTTTAACCATAAAAGCTTAAATGGTTTTTGGGAAACCAGGACCACTTCCAAATTCATTGCAAGAGTGTAAGTCGTGAGAATAGGAATGAAGCATTGACAACAGGAAATACCAACGGTTCTTTAGGCGGATGATACTCTGATTGTAAACAGCAGGTGAGGACTTGACTTGATGAGAAATGAGGTAGCTAAGATAGATGTGATATAAGTAACGGGATACCAAGAAAGGAGGGACAGGGAATCCGTACGTCTGAGTGGCCTGGAAGGTTAGAGATTGATGAACAAGGATGAGAAGTGAAGGAAGAGAATGAATCTGGATGAAGAAGATGTCAGCATGATGATGATGATGGACATTGGATCACCGATTTCAGGATTGTACCAATTGAGTTTCATCAAGAGACTTTAGTTAGGTGATCTTGATCCAACGGACGGCGGTGATGCTTGATCCATCGGCAACGGTGTTGTTGGGAGAAGTGAGAGAGGAATGAAATGAGTCAATGAGAGGCTGGAAGTCTGGGATGAACGTGGTTGTCCCTTGTCTTGGAGAAGAAGGATCGAGCAGGCATTTCAAGTTTGAAGCACAAGCACCGGATTGTTGAGTTGAAACACTACAGTTGATGTGATGTTTACTCACATCTCTTTTTCTATTATTTGTTTCTTCTGCTCTTTATGTTTGTTTTTATTCCACCAGCGCTATTGTTGTGTTGTACTGGGTGCTAAGACTCCAAATCTAGAGAGCGCGACCAGACTCAAAACTCATTCAACCGTCTCGTTGAATAACTACCTACAGACTCGCCATCTCTGAAGCCTCAACTGTCTCATCAAATGACCGCCCTGCAGCCAGCTCAATTCAAGTAAGAACAATCCTGACTCCATTGGTAATGATACTCACTGATCCTTTCTTCCAGATTGTTCAAGACGCTTCCCCGGTTATTTTATTCTGTCCTTGTAGCTGGTTGCATTCCATTTGTCTCATAAAAGACTTCTGTTGGTGTTGTTTCTATTTCTCCTTTTCTATTCTGATGGAGATTGTTTTCTTAATTCTTTTTCTGATTTTCTTCTTATGACAATCCAGTCTGGTCTTGGTTTCCTTATCAACTCTATTTTCATCACGGTTAAAAGCCAAAACAATTCTGCCAACTGGTCACCATCAACATGCCCAAGCCAGGACCATTGTTGACACCAGGACCAGGGGGAGACTCCATGAATTTCAAATCTCACTCCCTCAAAGTACTCATTGAATCAACTCCTTTACTGAATGAAGAAAACTATAGTATGTGGCGTAAGAAGATGGAGAAACTTTTTAAACTCAGGGGAATTTTTCAAACCATGAACTCACCAGACAAGCTGCTTCCATTGGACAAAGAGACCAATCAAGAGATGGTAGCCTATCTGATTGCCAAACTCAATTCAAACACCTATAACAATATTATTGATGATTGAAACAAAGATAGCGCAAAACTGTTGGACTTATAGGTGAATTGCAAAAGAAGAAAAGAATTTAAGAGGGCTGGATGACAAAGATAATCAGTTGAGTGCAATAGGAAATGAAAGAAGGAAAGAAAGAAAGAGCTACCCAGAAAGACAAATGGAAAAGAAGAAGAAAACAAACATCAAGAAGAAAGATTTCATAGACGTAGATCTAGAAGGGAACTGGAGTTGGCTTGGGCGTGAGTGATGACCTGGATGTTTGGAGGAGTAGGCTGAGAGTGGTCTTGTGAAGAAAAGCAGTTGAGATGAGTTATTGAGAATGAGAAGAGTTGAGGTTGAGAAGATTTGGTAAACAGTATTACCAGACAGTCGGTGAAGAGGTGATAGGTGTTGGACAATGAGGTGGTTGGGTGAATCGGGACAAGATTGTTCTGAGTAAGAAAAGAGGTAGAGATCGGAAGGAAAGATCATAAAGAAAAGAGAGGTTTACAAAGATATGGAAGAGGTCAATGAGAGTAGTGGTTGGAAATTAACTTAGAGTTTGAGTAGGTTTCCGTCAGGGCTCAGGAGGAGCCTTGCGGGTGTACGGATGATCTGTGACATGTAGTAGACAGTGCTGAAAGATGGAGCGGTGTGCGCTCTGGATCTGAGAACTAGGTGGTGGGAGGGATGAGTGCGCACCGTGACATGCTTTCTTGAATTTGGAAGAGGAAGTAGAAGGCAGAATAGAAAAGAAAGAAAAAGACAAAAGAGAATAAAAGAAGAGGAAGAAGAAAGAAGAAAGAAACATAAGGATAAAAAGAAGAAAAGCAAAAACATAAGGATAAAGAAAGAAAAGAAAGAAGAGTGAGGACTACCTCTTCACTGTTCAACACAAACTAATCTGGGAGGCAACTCAATTGCACTTTGCTTCATCTCAATCAGCAAACAGGGCATGGATTTTCAACAGTTTCCTTCATCTTTCCATGTCTTCCAATATTGAGGCGTTTGTAACCAACGTTAAAACCTATCTTAAAAAAACTAACCGAAGTGGGTATTGATCTCCCTTCAGACACAATAGCCTACCTAGTTTTTTTTAAATTTCCGGCCTCTATGCAAAGCATGAAGACGCAAATTATGCATTCAACCACGGAAATGAGGATTGAAACTGTCTTAGATCATCTTTTTCAACACAAAAACGAGATCAGCGCGCAAGAAACTCCCAGCGAACCGGTCAACATGGCTCTGTACAATGGACCAAGATGCAAAAACGGAAAACACAACCCAGCCGTTACATCCCATCCTGCAAAAAACTGTTGGATCGAATTTCCCGAACTTAAACCAGTCAATAATCACTATTGAGGTAACAAAAATAAAAAGAAAACAGTCAAAGAGGCTCATTACTACTCATTTTTCTGTGGACTGAACATGACGTGCCAAGATAGAATAACTCCCAATCAATACATACTTGATTCTGGATGTTCTATCCATATGATAACCGACAAGGATTGATTCCTTTCTCTCACTTGCTCTGACAGTGAAGGCAAGATTCAAACTGGAAAGAAAAACGCTGAGATCAAGATTGAGGGAATTGGTACTGCGTCCATTCCGCTTGGGGACTGCAAACTTTGTCTTAGTAATTCCGCGTGGGTTCCTGAATCAACTGTCAACCTCATATCCCTTGAAGCATTGGTAGAAAAAGGAGAGACCATGAACATCAACTCTACGGTGTCGCCCCAAACCTTTTCTGTGCTTTCCAATAACAAGGAACTGTTCTCTGGAAAGATATTGAACAACCTATTTGTCATTAATATGAAAACTGAATCCGAGGCTGCCCTATATTCCAGCAAGGACTTACCCAAAATCCATAGAAATCTTGGTCATGCATTGCTTGGACGGATGGAGAAATTTCTCAACAAAACCATCACTCCCAAAGACAAGGCCGATTTCAAATGTCTGAACTGCAATAAAGCTAAAATCACGAAGTCAAATTTTCCCCTAACACATTGATCTGCATCAAGAGTTTTAGACCGAATTCATGTGGATCTGATGGGACCTCTTAATCCCACTGCAAAAGGGGGATTCAGATTCGTCCTCAATCTCATTGACTCTTTCTCCGGCTATCTTGCCTGTTTTCCACTAAAAACCAAAGACAAAGTTAACAATACTTTGATCTTTGTGCTAGAGAATGAATACAGAAAACATCGTTGGTATCCCATGGAAGTGTGTTCAGATGGTGGAGGTGAGTTTGTTAATAACAAATTGACTGCTTACTTAAAAGGACACCATATCAATCAAGTTGTTTTGGAACCATATCATTCTCAAAATAACAGACAGATAGAAAGAGCCAACAGGACTGTTATGGAATCAACTTGAGCAATATTTTCAGAAGGAAGGATTCCCAAATCTTATTGGCACGAAGTGGTTTGCAGTTGCTGTGTGCTACTCAATCAAATACCCAAATAAAAAGGAATGGAATCCCCTTGGAAACTTATGCACGGTAAAGATCTACCGGTTGGTTACCTGAGACCAGTCGGCACTGACCTCACATATTGACTTAACAATACTCAGATTCAATCTAAACTATTTGAAAAGGGGGAGTCTGGTATACTTTTAGGTTTCAATCCTACCCTCCTTTCCTACAAGGTTCTCTCAGCCTCAGGAAGGATTATAAACACCAAGCATGTTATCTTCTCCAAAACAATCTCAATTGAAGTGACAATGGCGGAAAATCAAATAGATATTGATTCCTCGACGGATCTAGCAGCCCACGCACCTTCTATCCCGCTTATTCTGACCGTTGACCATCAAGACCCTGAAGACAAACATAGCTCAGAATCCATAAAACGGGAAGAAACCTCTGACATCATCAGCAACAGCACCAATGATGACGAAGAAGTTTCCACCAACCTGAGACCAAACTTAAGGAACAGAGAATCCCTAAACAAGCCCGATAGATACGGTTAACATGCTGAAAACCTTCCTAGGTTGATCAAGGAAGCATTAACCATTCCGGTTTGGAAGGAATCCACCTTGAAGGAATTCAAATCTATCAACGACCAAAACGTTTGGGAAGAAGTCAATGAAAAACTAGTTACCAATCCTCTCAAGACAGTAGCTGTCTTCAAGATAAAGCACAACACACATGACGAGGCTCCTACCTATAAAACCCGACTGTGTGTCCAAGGTTTTAACCAACGATACGGTCTGGATTATTTTGAAACCTATTCCCCCACCGGAAGAGTGGCTTCTCTCCAAGCCCTTCTCACCTTTGCAGTAGACAAACGTCTAGATCTTCTCCAGCTCGACGTCAAGGGAGCTTTCTTACATGCTGAACTCAAAGAAGATGTATTCATCAAAAATCCTGCCGGATCTGGTCAAAACGGAAAATATCTTAAATTAAAAATTAAAAAAATTTCTGTACGGGCTTAAACAAGCACCTTGTAATTGGTATAAAACACTAACGTCGTGGATCAAAAGTCAAGGCTTCAAGAAATCTACCTGTGACCCTTGTCTCTTTTTGAGCAAAAACAATTCCTTGGCCCTCTTTTTTCACGTGGACAATCTCATAGTAGCTGGGAACACTGTGGATTTCCAACAAAAGTTTCTTGATCTCTTCAAGAACTCTACAGCCCATCCTCCCAACACTTTGCTCGGAATGAAAGTGACAAGAGATAAAGACTTAATGCATCTGAGTCTACATTTACATATTGAAAAAGGTTTGACCGCCATGAACCTAGCGGATTGCAATCCTGCCACCACTCCAAGGACTCCAGGCCTTCATCTGTCTCCGGCGACAGAAGAAGATCATCAATGGTTCTTAGAACTGAAAGTGAACTATCAATCTCCAATTGGCAGACTGAATTTCATTGCTGGATTGGCAAGACCAGATATTAGTTATGCTGTATCTAGTCTGGCCAGGTTTTCTGAAAAACCTGGGTACTCTCACTGGATGGAGGTAATACACGTGTGGAGATACTTGTCAGCCACCAAACACATTTCTCTAACGCTTGGACCTTGGTCTATCTCAAACAGACTCATCTGCTACAGTGACGCCACCTGGGGGGACAATCCTGATAACAGGATCTCCCAGAGCGGGTTCATCTGTTCATTAAAAGGCAGCCCTCTCTATTGGACAAGCCATTGGCAGCGGAACATCACACATTCCTCCACTGAGTCAAAATGGGTAGCTTTATCCAGCTGCCACCTAGAAGGGAGGTGGCTACATCAACTACTATCGGAATTCTATTGAGAAAAATTTTTGTGTCCACTTCATCTCATCAACAACAAAGGCCTCAATGACAAGATAAAAAAATTTGGGACCAATTCCAAAGCAAAACACATGGATATCAAGATGAAGAGCCTTCATGACGATTACAAAAACAAATCCATTGATGTCATGCTCATCCCTTCGCAATTCATGGCAGCCAACGCATTAACAAAGGCGGCAAATAAGACCTCAAACTGCCATCTGATAAATTGTTTCTTTGATCCGTATCATTAACCTCTGAGTCGAGGGGGATTGTTGAGTTGAAACACTACAGTTGATGTGATGTTTACTCACATCTCTTTTTCTATTATTTGTTTCTTCTGCTCTTTATGTTTGTTTTTATTCCACCAGCGCTATTGTTGTGTTGTACCGGGTGCTAAGACTCAAAATCTAGAGAGAGCGACCAGACTCAAACCTCATTCAACCGTCTCATTTAATAACTACCTACAGACTCGCCATCTCTGAAGCCTCAAATGTCTCGTCAAATGACCGCCCTGCAGCCAGCTCAATTCAAGTAAGAAGGATCCTGACTCCATCGGTAATGATACTCACTGATCCTTTCTTCCAGATTGTTCAAGGCGCTTCCCCGGTTATTTTATTCTGTCCTTGTAGCTGCTTGCATTCCATTTGTCTCATAAAAGACTTCCGTTGGTGTTGTTTCTATTTCTCCTTTTCTATTCTGATGGAGATTTTTTTCTTAATTCTTTTTCTGATTTTCTTCTTATGAAAATCCAGTCTGGTCTTGGTTTCCTTATCAACTCTATTTTCATCACGGATGAGAGCTTGAGTGGGCTTGAGCGGGGAAGGTCCGGGGAGAGTTCCAACAGTGAATTCCAACACTTTCTTGATGCATCACATGTGTTGCTGATAGTTGGTGAATTGTATTCCATTGGCTTCCTTATTGTAGAGAAGCTTGAAAACAAAAACAAAGACCTCTTTTTGATGGAAACCAAGCATGGTGCAATTGTTAAAAAGCTTGAAGAAAGTCACAGATACAATTTCATGCCTTTGATCTTCCAAGCTGGGGAAATACATTTGCATATTCCTATAGTATCCAGTCGTAGTGAGGATTCTTCAAGAGAGTTTGGTCTTCATCAAGGTCCAAGTGAGCTCTTGGTTGCCAAAGACCAGCAGCCAAAATTTTTTGTCAAATTATAGTTGGGTTTGGATGGTAATCAATAGTACAATAAAATCAAATGTAAGCAGGATAGTTTCTTCAGCAATTTCTGGGCTTGCAGACAAACTTAGAAGTATAACTATGACCATCCAAGGATCAATCCAAGAGCTCTAGCAAATCCACCTGGGCAAAAATTTTCATGACTTCCTCTATCCAAAACTCTTTTATAAATGTATAGTTGTGGATTTGGTATTTCTTTCAAGTTGGGGTCAACCTCTACCAATTCCTTTTTTATTACCTCTGTTTCTAAAAGTTGTTCTTAGTTTTCTTGGTTTGCACCCAAGAAAAACTATTCAAAAGAGTGTTATACCAGTCTGAAGCTCACCCTCAGAAAATTGAAAATTAAGTATCAATTTTGGCCTTGGATATTGGGTGAAATCATCTAAATCCTAATATCAAACTCAATACAAGGCACTTTCAGGGGAAGAAATAATTAATAAATGAAAGGGAATTGGTTTCCCTGCCCAAGTCTTGCTTGGCATATATAACTACATATTTACAGTACCAATAGGATTTATGGCAACCTATTTAGGTGATAAAATAAGGTATACCTCCTTTGAAGTAGTACATTTACTACATTTATCCCATGATTTGATCATTTCTTTATTGGTTATAGAACCATGAAAAATCAACAATCACTTGTATTCAAGTGACATAAAAAAGTACAAAAGGGCCTTTGTAGTCTGATATGTCACTTACATACAAGCAATAATTTATTTTAGGGTTCCACCAGCTTTTTCTTGTTTTTCCTGTCACCAGATCTTGGTGAAACTTGTGTAATCAATATCACTCTAAAAAAATAACATGTTTAGGAATATTTCCAAACAATAAATCCAATTGTAATTAACTAGTGTGTCCTCATCCATAGCGCCAAATCATGCGTGCTGGTCAATCTGTGAAACTTAAGAATAACCACAGCTTGAGGTTTCCTGTACTTTCATTTTGGGGGAGGCATCTGTGAGCCTTTTAGCTCAGTTGGGATAGGTTGGGTGGTTTGTTTTCTGCATTGACATTGGTTGCTTCAAATTTCAAATCTGCTGAACTCTTGCTGACCCATTTCAATTTATCTCATGAGTAAGATTTCATTCTGCTAATTTTCAATATTGATCAAAGCAACCTTTTAGATGCCAAATTCTCTGGTATTTCACTCTTTTTCAACATGAAAAACCTTGCAACTATCAGCTTAATGCCCACAAAATCAAAAGTTTTATGTACTTGTGTCAGTCAGGGATTTTTCAACCATAGGTATCATGGAGAAGCGTGGTGAAGCATGGCTGATAGGTTAGTGCCAATACCCATTGCACTCACATGCTACATGAAGCATGAAATATGTGTTATATAAGCGAAGCGCTGGCATCTGGTGAGTGAGGGCTATTGTAATTCATGATGTTTTACCAAGTTTTACACAATTATTGACTTTTTTAATCTCAATTATTTAGAAAAACCCCCAGATGTTCCATTAACACCACCTGGTCTTGCCAATGAATATGTGTATGAAATATTTGATGCACTATCACCCCAAGCCAACCAGAACCAGTTGGATATGCAACCTAATCTTGGAATGATTTTTTCAGAGCAGCCTTGGAAGCACCCTCTAGAATTCAATTGTGGTATGTTTATTGGCTGTTATACATCAATTACAACTTATGCATGAAGCTTCCCATTACCCTTGTCTTTGTACTTTTTCAGAAAAATTCTATTTTCCTGCTAGAAATATTGCTAATACCCTGGGTATTTTAATGATTGTCAACCTGAAGACAGCCCTCTTCTACTTGAGCAAGCAGATTTCACTTAAGGAATTGTCTTAACTCTTGAGACTTGATTTTCAGCTGATCAAGATTGTTGCTTCTCAAGGCCTGATCCCCTCAATGTAACCTTTTGCTCTCAGCTACTCTGAAAAAATGGCCCTGAATTCTTTCCCCAACTGCACGCAAACAATAATTTGCCATATTGAAATTGATCCTGATCTTGAATACCTAACCTTTTGCCCAAACTGCTTTTCAATGTATCCTGAAGTTGAAACCCCCAACCGCTGCATACATTTTAGTTTACAATCCAATGAAGATGCCAATGAACCTGATGAAAGCAACACAAAACAATCTGAATAATTATTAAAAGAGGAAGGCAGAAAAACCAACCCAAACCTCTGTGGAGCTCAACTGTTTTTTTACCAATAGTCTCACCGCTATCCAGTGCACTGCTTTGCATTTCACAACCTTCATAATTGGTTTACCCGCTGTAAGACTCCAAACAGTGCTAAGCGGCAGGAAGTTCTGTGGAGGTGAAAGGTGCTGTTTAGGCTGCCCTCCTAAGAGTTACAATAGTATTTAAATGTAACCAGAATTGAGATCCAGGAACTTTTAAACAAGGAATCAATTTAAGAGATGAGTTTGGGAATAGTTGGTAACAATGGAAACAACACTATCTGAGGCAAGATGGTGCAGGGAAAGACTTGAACAAAATAAGTCAAAGTTTTTTCAGAGTTCAATGGAACAAGGCAGTTGTAAGTAACAATGCCCACAAGCTAATAACTCTGGTTGTTGGCAGAATATTAATAAAGATCAACTCAATCCCAACCAACCTCCAGATTCTCAATGAACCTACCCAACTCTCCGCAATCAAGCGCTTGAAGGGTACCAGATAACTGTGGGTGGCTGAACAAAACAAAGATAAATTTGTTTGTGAAGCTCTAGAAGCAAAGCAATAACAGATTTGAACAAGAATAACCCAACACTTCTCAAGGAACTCAAGAGTAGCATGGCGGAATTCAACTTTTAAAGAATAAAGGGAGGTCCAACACTCCAGGATTCAAGCTTAAAGAAACCTCTCAGTCAAACGTGACTGGATCCAGAGAGATGATCAGGGAAGGATCAGACTAGTATGGTCAGAAAAAGGGAACAAGAGTAGTATAAAAAACACCCAAGAATTCCAGCAGACAGAATTCCCTTCAACCAGCAAGGCTATGGTTGGTGATAAGGATTGGGGTCACAGATGAACCCATCAAAGATTGAGTATGGAGGCTCAAAGGATCAGGGGGAAATCAAAAGATATACCCAGCAAAAGATTTTGCAGATGAAGGGAAAGAAGCCCTCCAGAATGATGAGATTACTGATTGATATCTGAGATGGATGATCCCAAAAACAGGCAGGGGAGAGCCCCTCCTTTTATATACAAAAGGCCTGTAGACTATTTACAAGAGATAATTACAAACAAGCACAGAAACATTTTTTTATTACAATTGGTGACAGGAACTGCCTGACATGGGAAAAAAGGAAAAAAGTGATGAGGAAGGTGGAAACCTGCCCTCATCAAGGAAAATGGGTGCAACATTTCCAACAGCAGCAAACAACAATGTCATTTGCGGGTGTCAGAGAGGTATTGGGCGGATGAGCAAGCCCAAGAGATGAGTGGACCAAGCTGGATCAATGTGAGGGACCGCTTGCGCCTTGTGCAAGTTTTATGGTGCAAAGCTGATGATGATGTTTGAACCTTTGAGTTTGATCAATCATACTGATGGCAATACCCTTTAAAAAGTATGCATTGAGTAGAATTCTGAGGCCAAGGACAAGGACAATCCACTTGGACATGATGTGATCACCAAAACATTTGGTCCAGGAGGACATGAGTTTGTCCAGAAACATCAGGGAGGATGATCTGGTTGTTGCCTGGTTGCCATTCTGGAGTGGTTGCCTGAATTGTGAGTTCCTGGCCACTCAGATCTCAATTGGTTGACCAAGTTGAATGGTCCAATTTTGAGAAGGACCAGTTTTGGATTGGATCAACTTGGCCAAATTTTCAAGCAATCTAATATAGATTGGAGATCTTGGATTGATTGTGATCTGATTGGCAACCAAACTGGAAAGCAGTAATGGGAGGCTGGTATGATGGAGTGGAGGATGAGTTGCAATGGTTGATCTGGCAGTAGCTTGAGATGAATTGTTGGAATGTTGGAGAAGGGAAGCAGGATGGGAGGAGTGATGGTGTAGTCTCCCATGGCCGCAAGCAACGCTTGGGTTCATTTTTCAATGGTGGTGATCTGCTAGGAGAGGGTTGATGATGACAATGATTATTATGATTGCGGTTGAGGATTGAGAGAGCAAGAGAGGGTGATTGTATGGCTGTGATGAGTTGATGGAGGGGATGGTTGCCCGCGGGCACTTGGCCAAAAAAAAAAAGGAACTGGAGGATGAGGAGTGGAGCAAGAGGGACTTGAACACTGGGCACAGGGGTCTAGACACTTGAGAGATCCTCCCAGAAAACTAGGAGAATAGAAGGCTGTGAACTGGAAACTGAAATAGGGAATCATTCCGGAAAAGAGATTTTTTTTTCTTTTGTGCAGAATGTATTGATGGATTTGGGAATGTAAAAAGATTTAAAAAAATTTCAATTTTCCCTGAGGTGTCCCGGATTGGTCACCACATCTCTCCCCAACTTGCAGACTGTCCCTAGTCTGCATCTTGAGCTTGAAGATATAAAAGAAGGAGAAATACAAGGAAATTGAACAGAAGATTGGCAATTTCTTGATCTTGAGAGTGATTGAATATTTGGAAAATATCTTGATCAATCTGAAAGAGCCCTAGAAGCGGCAGAGATAGAACACAGAAGGCATCCCAGGTGCTCACGTATGTGGCATACAGTAGAGTTTACAACAAAAACCACAGAAAATAACCCTGGTGGTGCACACTTGGGAGGACTTACTTCTGAGATAAGTTGCCTCCACAAAAATTAAACTTCTTAACTTGATTAGCAGGGAACCTTCTGGCCAGTTGAGTACCATCCAGCTCCTCCAAAACATAAGATCCACCTCTAACTTGGAAAACCACCCAATAGGGACCATTCCAGCAATTTGAGAAAAGCTTGCCCCACTGGGTCTCCAAAGATCAATTATAAGCTAAAACTAGATCACCAGGGTTCAAGGAGTCCCTGATTTGATTGGATTCCTTTTTCTCCCAATACTGAACTGATTTATCTCTGGATTCCATCATCTTCTGATAAGCTTCATCACAAACATCTTCACTTTTCTCCAGTTGCTTGGATCTAGAAACTAATAGAACAGTAGTTGAGGACACCTTGTCCCAAGGGATACCCAAGAAAGATTCCATTTCCAGATCCAATGGAAGAACTGCTCTTTGGCCAAAGATGATTTCATATGGTGAGTAGCCAGTAGTCCTTTTGGTTGAGATTCAATCAGAGAAGAGGACAAGAGGAAGGAATTTGCAACAATTCTTTCCACTTTCACCAGCAAGCTTAACAAGTGCAGCCTTCAAAGGAGCATGGCCTTTTTCCACCATGCCTTGGCCTTCAGAATCATAAGGAGTAGTAACTCTATGTTGTCCAGGAAGATATTGGATCATTTTGGCAAGTTTGCCACCAAATTCAGAGCCACCATCAGTATAGTAAGATCAAGCCAGGCCATAACACATTTTCCAGGTCTCATAGAGGAAGGCTGCCACTAATTCAGAGCTAAGATTCTTAAGAAATTTTGCTTCAACCCATCCAGAAAAATAATCTCTAGCCACAATGAGGTACTTAGCACCACCTGCCTTAATATGAACAACATCCATAGCAATCCTTCAAAAGACAGTGGACTCCTCAGTAGGATAATGAATTTCAGTTGGATGCCTAAGATCATGTTTTTGACAAACTTTGCAACTCTTGCACTATTGAGAGATGGATTTATTCAGAGATGGCCACCAGAATTGTTCAGATAATTGTTGATAAGTTTTGGTTTCCCCACGATGACCAAGACCTTCATGGAGACTTTCAAGGATAGAATCTTGTTTAGAAGGGATAGTAACAACAATAAGAGCACAAGGATTTCCTCTTTTCATAAGCCTAGAGCCTTGGAAAAAGAAACTAGAGGACTTTCTTTTAAGAGATTGGAATTCTTTAGCAGAGAGATCAGGAGATTTTTGGAGAGTTAAAAGTTACTTCTCTAGTTTAAGCCAGAAACCTTGTTGAAAGCCAGAATAATCTTGAAAAGAGAAAGAGAAGAAAGGTTGGATTAAATTTTCTTCTTCATCAAAATCAGTTCCAACATCAGATTCATTGTCCCCAAGAGATTTTCAAGATAAAACATCAGGCATAGTGAAAGATTTCCCAGGCCTGTGAACAATATCAAAAGAAAAAAGCTGGATACAAGTCATAGGAGCATTGGGGAGGCTGGGAGCATTGATCCTTTCAATGATGGATTGAGCATCAAATTGTAGTTTGAAATATTGGCCCCAGAGAACAGTTTGAAGTTTCTTCATCATTTGAGCCACACCACAAAGTTCCAATTTGGGCTGAGAGTACCTAGAATCTACATCTGAAAATAGCAAAGATTCATAAAGAGAAGGATGGTCCCTACCCTTTTCATCTTCCTGGGTAAGAACAGCCCCAACAGATTGATGACTAGAATTGACAGAAAGCTTGATCTTGCCAGCCCCAGGTGCATAGGAGATCTTTTTCAAAACTATATGTTTACCCACCATCATTTTGAGCAACTGAAAAGAATGTTCACAGTCTTGGGTCCAAATCCATTCAGCATCTTTCTTGGTTAAACAACGTAAGGGTGCACATATTTTGGATAATGATGGGATAAAGATTCTAAAATAAGTGACAACACCTAGGAAGCCCCTAACTTCAGTGGGATTGATTGGAGTAGGCCAAGAGATGATCTTGTTGACTTTGGCTGGTGCCATCCTTCTTCCTTCCTTGAAGACCACATGACCAACAAGTTCCAGAGCAGGTACACAAGCAGCCAGTTTGGATCCAGAGACAGTAAGGCCAGATTCCTTGATTCAAAACAGAATCATTTCCAAAGTAGTAGCATATTCCCAAATAAAACAACAAATTCCTGAATGCCAAGGAAAGAGCTCATTATCATATTCAGAGACTGGACCTTTAATTCCACCATCTTCAATAAAGATACCAGCATGATCAGGGATTCCATCCTGGAGGATCCCCATCATCTGAGCCTGATAGACTGAAACAAAATTGGTGGCACCTTGAGGCAATCAAGTAAGTTGAAATCAACCAAGAGGAGTATCAAAGTTAGTGAGAGGGCAAGAAATAGGATGCAATCATTGTTTTTCATAGCCACCCGTAATGTCCCCTTGACCATATCAAGCTCTGACAGAGCAAGATTTGACAAATTATTCAGTAGCAGGAGTAATACCAGAGTCTTTAATATTAGCTTTATTAAGAGGTTGGAGATCATGAAATATTCTAAGTTTACCATTACTCTTCAGGACACAGAAGACAGTGCTGGAATAACTGGAGGTTGACTGCTCATATAGGCCAGTAAAAAGTTGTTCACGGACCAACTTGATAAATTTGTCAACTTTAGCAGCAGCAATAGCAATCTTCCTTTTTTTTTCAAGGATCATGTTCAACTACAGGGATGATATAAGGGAGGCAATGGGATTCTTTCAAGAGACCTCTCTCTTCTTCACAGAAATCAATAGATTTTTCCCTTAGAGATAAGACATTTTTTATCAAATTTAACTCATTGGGAAGAAGCCATCCATCTGGACCAAAGTTGACCACCTTCAGATGTTCTTCAGTGACTCAACCATTGAGCACAAAGGGACCAGTAAGAGATTGAGGAATACCACAGTAAGGATCACAAGATAAGGGAGGATGCATAAGAGGAGGATTGAGGTTGAGAGGCATAGGCTGGTTGACTGGTTGGACCTTCTTGGCAACTGGCTTATACTTGCTGGCAAACAAGAGAAGTTCCTGTTTCCTCAAAGAGTTGACCAGTGAGACTTGATTACAAAAACTGAGTCCAAGTTCCAACATTTTCCACATCCAATGTTCTGCAATATCCTCAAAGGGTGCCTTTTCAATAAAGGGAGAACCAGGAGATTATACGTTTCTCACATGTTTGGCACAAGGTAGGGTTTTAAAAAATGATGGTAGAAGGTTTCCCTGGCAGTGAACAATTGGGAGGACTTACTTGTACCCCAAATTGCCTCCACTGAAGCCCATATTCCTCCATACCAAATCCACCAGGAATAGAATTGAGATTGGGATCTAGTTTAGACTCATTATGGAGATTTGAACCGGAGCTGAGAGAATATCAATCAGAACTAAGAGTACAAGGAAAAGAAGACACAACAGATCCCAAGAAAGATGGAAAAGAACAATTTTTGGATTTTTCTATTTTGACATGTTTTTGGTTTTTGATATTTTCCAGTTTAGATGAAACCAATGAAAAGAATGACAAATAAGCCTGAGGGATGAGGGCTGACCCTTGAGTTGAAGTCTGAGGCTGAAAAAAACAACAACTATCATTAGGATCAACTATTCCCATAAAAAATGAGGGGAATTGGAATTATCCTTCTGCTTCCCCTTTAAAGATGATTTAGAAGGATGACCAGGAAAATCTCCTGCCCAACAACCAGAATCCAAAGAAAAGAGAGGAACTTCAATCTTTCTACCATCAGCATCAGGGAGAAGAATTCTCTCCCAAACTTGATCAGAAAACATCAGAGTAGCACCAAAGTCCATCAAGAAAGGTTGTCCCAAAATCATAGGCCCTTCCAAACAAGTGATCCAAAAATGACAGGTTCCAACAATATTTTGATCAATCCTGACTGGAACATCTTCAGCAATACCAACCAATTCACAATATTGATTACCTATCCCATAGACTGCAGAATTGAAGCTGACCCTAGGACTGAGTTTGAGTTTACAGGCCATAGCATCCAAAATTAAGTTGACCTGAGATCCAGAGTCCACAAGGAGAGATTCAGTTTTAGCTGAGTCACCAAGATAACAGGAGAGGAAACCAAGAGGCAAGGAGTAAAGATTGGAATCTGAAGAAGGACTAGTTCTGCCAGAGTTGTCCATCAAAGTGCCAGAGGAGACCTTTTATTTGTCAGGACCAATCTCCACACGTCAACAAGAGACCCATTTCTTCATTCCTTCAGCAACAGATGGAGAGATCAACAGGAGTTCAGCCACAGATAGATCAGGAATTTTGACATTGGAAATTTTCTTTAATACTCCTTCCACAGCATTGGGGTGGTCCTTTGAGATTCCCCTTTCAAATAAAACTTTGGGCTGGGTGGAGGGAGGAAGTTCAGGTGAAGCAGGAACTAAGATGGGATCAGAAGGTTGAGGTGATTTGGATGAAGGAGAAGGATCTGAGTGATCTGGAAACCTTTCCATGAGTGGCCCCTTTTCCACCTCCATGTCTTCCACATCAGAGGAAGGAGGTTCAGGTGAGGATCAACTTTTGACTTGTTTTCAAAGAATTGAAGTTAGCAAGGAAGGGGCTTTGTGAGGTTTAGGTTCCTCATGGCATTTCCTGGATGGATCAGATTGATAAGTAGTCCCAGAAAGACTGGAGGAAGAGATATCTGGAGGGTACCAAGGTTGAAGAGTACCACAGGAGGATTTGAAATCAAAGGAAGAAAGGACTTCTTTCATTGGAGGTGGAGGCTGATAAGAGGCCACCACATGACAAATAGGGAAAGATGAATTGAAAGGGATCAGAGAACCATTAGGAAGAAAGAAATTGTTCCCCTTCTGCTCCATCAAATTTTCCTTTATATCCTTCTGGAGTTCCAAGCATTTTCCAGTTCCATGGCCTTCCCTATGACAGTAGTAACAGACCAGGGTAGATTTAGGGACAGAAGTAGAGGGTTTAGGAGTAGCAATTGAAGAAATCTTTTGATCTATTTTGTTCTCAAAAGCTCAAAGTATCTTGGTGATTTTGTCTAGAGTAGTAGGTTCTTGACTAAAATTAGGATCTGCTTTAGGTCTTTTATCTTCCATCATCTTAATCATAATATTGTTGGATTCTTTGAAAGAAGGAGAATGGACTGTTTCAGTGGTTCTGGGTTTTTCAAAATTTAAAGCAGTTTCGCCTTTCATCACTTCATCCACAGTACTCCTAAGGATAACAAAAACAGGGAGCTTGGATTTATTATCCCTGGTGGTGATCATAGATCCATATTTGACCAATTCTTCTTTAATCCTTTCCTGCAAAGCCAAAAAAAAAAATTGGAAGAATCATGCTCAAACTTTTTCCCCTGAATCAATGTGATTGTTTTGGATAAGGTAGTTTTGGATAGGATCCCAAGAATTCCTAAAAGACTGATAGTCAGAGGCTGAAGAGACACCACCAGTTGAGATCCATTGAGAGAAAAGATCATCCAAGTCCTGCAAAGTAAATCAAGCTACACCTATTTTACCCCAATATGCCAACATTGCTTCCCTCAGAAGCGTCCAGTCATGGGATTCAAATCTTCAAAAAACTTGATTACTTCCATAACTTCATCAGAAGAGATAAAGAATTGTAACTGATAGGCCATATTGTATGCGCTTGCTCCATCCACTTCAGCAGCCATTTTTTAAGAGTCCAAGAACCATTCAACATTTACACCATTGAACCCTAAGTTCTTGTTCTGAGGTTTGATCTTGACCATCTTTGGTCAAGCAGAGGTGGTTGGGGTACCAGTAGATGCCATTTTGAATAACAGCATTCCTAGAGGATCCAAAGAGCAGATTTCCAAAGTGGCTCACAAGTGTGGCAGGAGTAGGTTTTCACAAAAAAAAACAAGTACCTTTCCCGGATGGTGCACCAATTAGGAGGACTTACTTCTAGGATAAGTTGCATCTAAGGATCAGATTTCAGAGGAGAGAGAACAAATAAAAAAAGGAAAAATATTGGATTTTGAAGTTTGATTCCAAAAAATGATGATGGGAATGTAAATTGCAAGGTTGCTGGTTCCATCCCGGGCCAGGGGACCAAATGTGAGACTCCAAAAGTTGCTAAGCCGCAGGCAGTTTGGTGGAGGGGAAAGGTGCTGTTTAGGCTGCCCTCCTGAGAGTTACAATAATATTTAAATGTAACCAGAATTGAGATCCAGGAACTTTTAAAAAAGGAATCAATGTAAGGGATGAGTTTGGGAATAGTCCGTACCAATGGAAACAACACTATCTGAGGCAAGATGGTGCAGGGAAAGACTTGAACAAAATAAGTCAAAGTTTTTTTCAGAGTTCAATGGAACAAGGCAGTTGTAAGAAACAATGCCCACAAGCTAATAACTCTGGATGTCTGCAGAAGATTAGAAAAGATCAACTCAATCCCAACCAACCTCCAGATTCTCAATGAACCTGACAAACTCTCCACAATCAAGCGCTTGAAGGGTACCAGATAACTGTGGTTGGCTGAACAAAACAAAAAGCAATTTGTTTGTGAAGCTCTAGAAGCAAAGCAATAACAGATTTGAACAAGAATAACCCAAAACTTCTCAAGGAACTCAAGAGTAGCATGGCGGAATTCAACTTTTAAAGAATAAAGGGAGGTCTAACACTCCAGGGTTCAAGCTTAAAGAAACCTCTCAGTCAAACATGACTGGATCTGGAAAGATGATCAGGGAAGGATCAGACTAGTATGGTCAGAAAAAAGGGAACAAGAGTGGTATAACACACTCAAGAATTCCAGCAGACAGAATTCTCTTCAACCAGCAAGGCTATGGTTGGTGATAAGGATCAGGTTCACAGATGGACCAAACAAAGATTGAGTATGGAGGCTCAAAGGATCAGGGGGAAATCAAAAGATATACCCAGAAAAAAAGTTTGCAGATGAAGGGAAAGAAGCCCTCCAGAATGATTAGATTACTGATTGATATCTGAGATGGATGATCCTAAAAAATGCAGGGGAGAGCCCCTCCTTTTATATACAACAGGCTTGTAGACTATTTACAAGAGATATTTAAAAATGAGTGCAGAAAAAAAAATTTTTGATTACAATTGGCAACAGGAACTGCCTGAAATGGGAAAAAAGCAAGAAAATTGATGAGGAAGGTGGAAACCTGCCTGCATTGAGGAAAATGGCAGGGGTAGTGGAAAATGTGTGCAAAATTTCCAATGGCTGAAAACAACAATGTTGTTTGCAGGCGTCAGAGAGGGATCAGGCATATGAGGAAGCCTGAGAGATGAGCCAACCAAGCCGGATCAATGTGAGGGACCGCTTGCGCATTGTTGAAGGGTGGCGGTGCAAAGCTGATGATGATTTTTGAACTTTCAAGTGTGATCAATTGTACTGAAGTCAATACTCTTTAAGAAGTATGCATTGAGTAGAATGCTGAGGCCAAGGACAAGGACAATCCACTTGGACATGATGGGATCACCAACAAATTTGGCCCAGGAGGACATGAGTTTTTCAAGACACATCAGGGAGGATCATCCACCAGGAAAAATTTGGTGGATCTGGTCAGCCAGTGACATCACATCCTTTGGGTGAGATGGTTGCATCCAATTGATTTCTAGAATGTTTCCATCATTTGGAAACACAGCTTACCCCCAGTTTACAATTAGTTGCTTCACAATTTCTCAAATGATTCACATCTGTTTCTCATTTCATTCCATTCTGTTTCCCCTTTTGATATCCTAGCTTTCTCCTTCTTTTCTTCTTGTCTTACTTATGATTTCAATTGGTATTCTCCAAGGATTCTATTTTACTCCCTCACAGATTCCATGTGGTTTCCAATTTTTTCCTCCCTGACTTCTCCCTGATTTCTCCCTGATTTCTTGCTGATTTTGCACAAGTTTCCATTTTTCCACCTATTAGGACAATCCCTCCTAATTTTCTGAAATGAAATAAAAGCATTTTTGAACAAAATTTATCCTCATCATTCATACAATTCCTTCTCTCATGGAGTTTCTGTTCTATCTACAGGTAATGCTTGATAGATTTCATTGGAATTGACTCCAAAAATAAATCAAAGAAAAAAAATTGAAACAATTCATAACACTTGGCATATTCCATAATTTTTAAATTTCACTTTCAGGAAGATATAATTTTATGACTAGTATTATTCCATTTTTAGAGAAATATGCACACTGGCTATCAACAGCATCACAAGAAATGATTTGTTGTTCAATCCCATGTTTAACTTTGTAAACATTGAGATGCTTCCAATCAACTAAAAAATTTGTTTCAATTTGAAATGGAGTCACTTCCAAGAAGTAACCTGGTATGCTCCCATATGGATCCACCACACTGAATATGGTTTTTATCTGACCCAAGAAGGAGACTTTACCCAGATTATATGACACATTACTGTTTCCAGAATTTGATTCTGTTCTTGATAATGCCATTTTATTCCAATGGAGATGATTCTGATAGTTCCACCATGGTGAAAGAGTAACAGTGTTTGGTTCATTGGCACTATTGATTTGATTGAAATCTTGCCAATTTGTAGAAGAGATGGAATTCCTGAGATAATTGAGGAATTTGTAATAAGATTCTGGATTTGCATGGACAGGATTTAGGTGTGGGATTTAATTTGACCTGGTGGATGATTCAAGAATTCTTGAAAGTTGATTTATATCTGGTGGTGCACCTGGTGTTTTGATCAGGGCCTTTAAATTTGAAAGTCTGCAGAACCTTTGAACTATAGTAAGTGGCACTTCATCTGAGTTTTATGTAAATCATAGTCAGCATTGTTGTATTCTGTATATCTTTGATTGAAATTAATTCACACACCCAAAACATTGTTGCTGTTGAACTTGGAAAATAGCCCATTCAAGCGCTCATAAGCCCAGGTAGCACATGTGGGGCCAGGCCCCCACCTTTGTAAAAGCTCAGGGATATGGGATGCAAGATGATGATTTGGCTTTTGATTTTGCTCTGGAAAGAGCTTCCTACAAAGTTTGCAATATTTTTCCCAGTGCCTGGTGAAATCAGAACCATTTTGGGAGCTGATATTCCAACTAGTGGCAATGTTCAAACAGGTCACTAAATGGAAGGTATTTTCAACAACTGTTTCTGGGAATGGACATTCTTCAAATTGCATGGCAATGATGAGATTGGGAATGAAGACTTTATAAAGAATAGACCACTCTGCAGCCTTGAGACTTCCATGACTTGCTGCTCCAAGGTTTTTTGGTACTCTTTTCCAATCAGATAGGATTAGAGTAATCTTGATGACTTGTTGAAGATTTTTCAGCAGAACAGAATCAAACTTGAATTTTGATAAAATTGGAGGGCTTTGCTCGGGGATATCACTAGTGCTTGGATCCAAAAATGAAACAGGTACATAATCCAAGTCAGAGAATGAAGAAGATGCCCCCATGAATCCTTCATTAGTTAGAGCCGGAGTTTGTTCTCTCCCTTTGCCTTTGGATTTTTGTATATTTTGAATATCTTGCCGGGCATCTCTTTTTAAGTAACGCAATTCTCTAGAATCAATTTGATTTTCACTGGTATCTTCATTGTCTCCACTTTCATCTCCATCATCATTTGATTCATCATCTGATGAGTCTGGTGCATTTTTCTGTATCTTTTTCCAAGAGTATTCTGGAAGTTTTAATTTGGTAACAGCATGATCTTTCAAGGCTCCAAGAATCATATTGTGCATTATGTCAAGGTTGGCCATTTTTTTGGCATCCCAATAAGGGAGTTCTTCAAATATTGATTAACAGACACCATTTGCTTTGAAGAGATGATCTCTGTGTGATTGAGTTGCATGTAACCATGAATTTACTTGAATTTTGTGCTCTGAAAAATTTCTTGGGGCCCAATTGAAAGGCTCAATGTCATTTATCTCAGACTTTTCAATGGTACAGAAGTTGCAAAACATTTTTCCTGAATGACTGGTAAATCCTATGATCTTGCGCATTGCCACAACATCTGCTATGACAGTGAGTATAGCAGCTCTGATGGTAACTCCTGAAGGATTATTATTGGTCTTGGAGAAGTGGACACCATTCAAAAGTTTCTGAAGTTCTCTGACTAGGGGGGTGAGTATATGATTCAGTTGAGGACCAGTAGGCTCCTTGGGGCCAGGTATTATTCCTACCAGATAAATTTTTTCTGCTTTCAGATGTATCTCAGGTGGAAGATTCAGGCATACCATGGCAATGGTTCCAAGAGAGGCATGACGACTAAACTTGCCAAAAGCATTAAACCAGTCAACATATAGGGTGAATGCCAAGTTCCCAGGCTTTGACAAAAAGGGGGAAGTTTCATTTGGGCCCTTGAATCTTTTCCAAAAAATCCCATCCCAGATATCTTTCATTGTCTCAGAGGGTTTGTTTTGGAGATGTTTGAGAAGTTCTTCCTCAATACCTGGACGGTTCAAAAATCTTGCCAGCCATTTTGAAATGGTTGGTAAATGAAATGTTTGCTTGCGGAGAATTTTGATTCTTGTAAATGCTTTCTGCTAGGCATGGAGTTAATGGAAGTCTTCATAGATCCCAAGGTTGATGAGCAAGGTGGACCCTGGTCAAATCTTTTTAAATGTCATGTGCATTTGATATTAGGGTCTGTGACATTTTTTTCTTGGTCAACCAAGTAGAAGCACTCTGGACAACAGACATATATCTCCAGTGAAGCATCCAGGTTGAGATGCTTGAAGATGGTCAAAATGCTGAGGGGAATCTTTGAGCTGTTATTGGGCTGATGGTTTTGAAGAGTATTTTGAATATTGAAAGCACAAAGCAGGAACCTTGATGCCTCTGTACTAATGTGATGATGCAAATTCATGATGGCTGTGATCACCATTGGAAGGATGATATGTTGTTGGTTTTGTATCCAGGGTAATAGCACAAAGTCTTGAGTGTCAAATATGGGAACACCAGCCGGAGGTGAAATTGATGTTACATCATCTTGAGATTGTGCCACATTTGCATTGTTATTATCTAATGGATACCTATGGCTTGATGGTGATCTTGGAGACAGTGCTTGTGGAGCAACTAGTGCTTGTGAAGAAACGTGAGTGGAAAGCAAAGTTGTGGTGCTTTTTTGATGCTTAGCATATCCAGAAGGGGTAAATGCTATGCCTTGCTTTATCCCATTGGGAGTCATATGAGTTTTTCTGGAGCAATTTTCACACATGCAAACAATAAGTTGGATATTTTTAGGGGCCATTTTGGTCCAAGTTCTTGATGAGTGGAAGAATTGATGATGGAGGAGAAAGTTGTCTCTTTATATGAAAAAAACTTGCGTGAAATATGTTGGAGGTTCAATGTTTTTGTTTTCCTCCTCTCAGTGGCTCATGTGGCTTATTAAGATGAAATAAATTGAGTTCTTACCTTGAAAAATTTAAACTGATTCCATGAGACATGTTTTGGGAACTTGGAAGAACAATTTTCTTCACTTATCATGAAACCATAGATGGCTTATCATGAAGCAGTTGATTCGCTATCATGAAACAATAGAGGACTATCATGAAAAATTTGAAGGCTTATCATGAAACATTTGAAGGCTTATCATGAGGTGTTTCATTTCATTACTTATCATGAAGAATTATTTACATAGGGTTTTTGTTTCCCATAATACATTACCCCAAGAGTGAGACTTTTGTAGAATTTTTAGGTGTGGATTTCTGATTGAGGAGAGTTGATTTTTTTCATTGAATTCCATTTCCAGCATGAAGGAATCACTACTTTCTTTTGTTATATTTCAATAAGTACAATTCTTATGATAATTGGAAGGAGAATTATTAAGATCAATAAAACATATTACTGTAGTGTAATTGATCCAACATGGGCTTTACGTGGAACACTAAATACAAAATTCTCTTCAGTATTCACAGATTGAAGCCAATAATCACTGAAATCAAGTACCAGACATTTAGCAAGAGTAAATTGTGAAGTCCAAGGCCGAGAGAATGCTTTATCATCAAAGAAAGATTGTTGAATCAGAGATACAACATATGAATTGGTTCTTTTCCATATTTTTTCAGTTATATCTTTTGGCTCTAGCTGATTTATTTTAGAGATTAATGATATAAGCTGGAGAGAATCAGTGACTTTGAACCTCTTCTGATCATCTGGAATAAGCAGGAAACCATGTATTCCAGAGACCAGATATGCTGCTAGAAGGTGATAGGCAGGACCTTTGGTGAATTGTTGAGGAAGTTTGGCAAAAGCAGGAGTATATTTTGCAATAGTGGTTGTTGCCCTGTTGATTTTATGTTTTGCCCAAAGAATGAAGAAAGCTATGAGCATATAGTAAATGCCATCTACCACATTATCTATTGCTTTGAAGTTGCTTGCAGGCATGTTGGATAGATTGTTTTCTCCAGACTGTGTGATTGCTGGCTTGTTTTGCCAAGATTTGATGCAATTGATGAAGTACTGAATTTTAAAGATTTCCTCTGCGATTTCATCCTCTGGATCAACTGGATTATCAAATTTGGGGGCAGGAGTGACTTCCTGAGAAACCAATGAAATTGACTGGAACCAGATGTGGGCCCAGTTGCATTTGCAGTGCTCGGTAGGAAACAAAAGTAATTGGATCAAATCCTCAAAGGAATAATAGCCCTTTTTTTGGGAGGTTGGTTGGTGTGGAGGGGATGTTGATGACTTCTGGAGAGTAGTATGGCTCATTTACTTGAGCTTTGAACGGGTTGGAATCTGAATGCAGAAAAAAAACCAGTTCAGCCTTGAAAAAATGCATGCCAACATTCAGATTGATTTGCCACTACTTTCCAACTGCTTGACCCACTCCTTCAAATCAGTCAAACATGTTTCAAACCGGATGGACTGGCTCAGAGTTGAGGGGTATGATTCCAAGGGTTTGATGTGTTTCAACCGAGCCTCAAAGAGATGAATTGTGGATGAAACTGCCAAATCATATGCTGAAAGGGTGAGGGAGGTAGAGAATAATTTGAGAATTGGCTGAGCTTCTGAATGATACTTTTTGAGACAAGGCATCCCATCTTGAATGAAATCAAAGAAAAGAATTTTAAAATTAGTTTTACTATCAATCAATATTAAATAAATATATGTTCCTTACCAGGAGCTGGGTTTTGGACGCTCTGAGAGAGCTGCAGATTTTGAGTTGATTGAGCAGGTGTTTCTGAAGAGGAGCCAATATTTGAGATTGTCTCCCCAGCTGGATTGGTTTCAGTTTCATTGTTGGGGACTGCAGCCAAATCATCTGGTTTTTCTGTGTTGGGTTGTGCAGACATGTCCATTTCATCTTCTTCCTCATCACTTTCTTTAACAAATACATGCTGTTTTTTTGGCAGGTCTGTTGGAGGAGGAGTGAGAGGCGGATTGCTTTTTGAGTAGGTTGCCACTACCAATTCTGACCTCTTCATCTTCAGGTAATTCTTCACCCTTTGATACGACTGATACAGAACACAATGGTCAACAGGGGTCAAGATTGAAGTTGAGTGGGAATGAATTACTGGCATCATATTTGTCACAGGCTTCAATTCCTTGACAAGCAATATCACAAAGAGAGCGGGTGGCTGTTTTGTCATTTGCAATTTTTTCCAATTTTTGACGTTTTTGTTTGTTACTGGAGAGGAATTCCTGGGGTGATATGAGAGAGACTTCTGAATCGTTTAGGAATCCACCAGTCTCAGATGGAGGAGGGGGTGGGAGTGGTTCGGCTGCATTGTCTTTGTCACCAACAACTTTGTTCCAAGCAGGAGGTTTAGGCAGGTTTGAGCTAGGGGCAGGGGGGGCATCTATTGCTGCAGGCTCCAAGCTATCAGGTGAAGTTTGGATATTGACCTGGGCAGTTGTATTGTCTGTTGATGCAAGGGGTGCAGGAGTATCATTCCCAAGGGAATTGAAAGAAGATCGAGTGGTAACCATGATCAGATATATAATTTTAAAAGAGTATGATAAGAATGGAAAGTAGGATGTAGGAGCTGGGGATGAAACGGTGGTGTAGTGAGGAAAGATTGAGCGGATGGATGAGGGGGGAAAAGAACAGGGAAAGACGCTCTTTATATAATGGTGCTGGGGGATCATGACTGTATTTGATATGAAAGCATGAGATGACAGAACTGATGAAAGGGCCTTGAAAACAAATTCTATTCAAGTATATTCATGTTTTGATGGTGGCATGTGTATATTGCAGACAGAAAATAAATAAAACAAATACCCAGTACAGAGACCGGATATAGTATGAAGCAGGAGATGTAGTCTGCAGATCAATATAATTACATACAATGTGGTAATTTACTTCTCAATTCTGCATGGCGTGCAGATGAACCACCAGTGATCACCTCATCCTCTTGCATTGCGGCCAAACACCCATTGTAAAGTCTCTGAGCAATTTGCACAGAAATACCAAGTCTGGTGAATGGACTTCCTGCCGGTCGATCAGATTGAACAGTTTGGTGGAACAATAGGTTGGAAGCCCAAAAGAGATCAATCCATCCATCATGCTTGTCAAACTCAATGACCGTGGAAATACCTGGAAGAGCAAACTGGCCTTTTTTGATGTCAAATCCTTGACTGAAGTGAGCTGGTTCTCTGGTTGCCTCATGGATACCACAAAAGCCACCATAAGTGATAGCATTGACTTTGTCATCAATATGAGCTTGATTGAAAACTCCCTCCAGGTGGCGGTGATGTTGGCAGCAAAAGGCTCGGTGTCCTGGGGGTCTCCATATTCTTGGGCACCAAAACCAGGAATGTTTGCCTGTTTCATCTGCTCAATTGCATGTGAAAAGAGTCTAGGGGCCAACGCTTTGTATCTTTTGGACATGATTTGTTGCACAAAAGGCATCTTGTCCAGGAGAGCCTTCCACTGTTTGTATCTTTCTGGCGTAAGAGTCTTTGAAGCAAAATGCTTATATATTCCTAATGAAAATAAATTAATTAAAATTAGTATCAATTATAATCAAAAAAATCAATAATAAAATTACTTGCCGAATTTTTCCACTTCATCATACCCCTTACGCCAACCAAGTGCTTTCATGATACCACCAAGAAAAGAGGCATTTTTTTGATTTCCATAGAAAGATCCAAGTTGGAAAATGGTTGTGGTCAAGAGTCTGATTTCCTCATATTCCGTGGGTGTCATGTCTGACCACTTGGTGAATTTGTAAACCAAGCCAAGTTCACGCTTGTGGTTTGTGAGGACAACTACTGGAGGTCCTGGGTTAATATGGTGTTTGAACTGCTCAAGGAACCTGGTCGTGTTTGAAATTGAGTGCACATCTGGACATTTGATCATTGTAAAGTCATCCGTTTGGTTGAGGGAGAGGCTGAGACCAGGGCAGCGGGTGATATTGGCCAATGCCTCAATTTTCTTCTTCTGAGTTTCAGAGCTGAAACCATAATCCTGACTGGTGGAAGTACGGGTGAGGACATGTTGGCTCTGAGTTGGACGTGGAGGAAGGACCAGAAGAGTGGGTATGTTAACCACGGGTTCTGAGATTGGTTGGCAAGAGCCACTTGCTCCGCTAGCTTTCTGAGCCTGCCTACAAGCTTCCTGGGCCTCCTTGGAGTGGATTCCACGTCTCTAAAATCCACAGCAAAAATGATCAGCTTGAATCCAAGTATGGGATGCCAAGGTGAACCATGAAGTGCTTGCACAACATTCAGGCTAGTCATCATTAGGAAGGCAATACAAGGCGCCCGTCCTGGATAAACTCCCTGAGTAAACCCTCCCTCCAACAGGCATCCCATCCAACGGACATAAGAGAGGAATGAAAGATCATCCCAGGGGATAATGATGTGAACCATGAAGTGCATGCGCAACATTCAGGCCACGTCCTCAACAGAGAAGCAATACAAGGCGCCCATCCTGGATAAACTCCCTGCGTAAACTTCTCCTCAGACAATCATCCCCTGGGAAAGGATCAGAGATGAAAATGAAACAACAAACCGTCTTTTTCCTGGGGGCTGTGTGAAAATGGTGAGAGGTAACAACAAACATTCTCTGATGAAAGACATGAGATGAGGGGGACAAACCTGGACAATCCATGGGGAATGGTCCCCTTTTAATCTGCCAGGGAGAGTATTGATATCAGCTTTCTTTTCCTTTGTATTCAAATGATCATGTGCAAAATAATGTAGTCAAGCCACTCACATTGTATTTGAATGAAAATTTTAATATCAGAAAAGCCACGTCCCAATTGGTTGTTCCAGTTGAGTTACAGCAAAGGGGTGACCAAAGGAGTAGGAGGAGGAGGATTTGCACTGGTTGGAGCAAGCTAGCTTAGGTTAGATGAAGAAGCAAGCCAGGAAAGTTGAAATCGAAGTTGCAGACAGAGAAGCAAACAATGTTGCCAGTGGAGTAGAGGAGAAATAGCAAGCCAGGTCCCAATTGAGGTTGGTGAATGTGATGCAATCCAAGTCGCAGGTGAGAGATGCAATCCAAGTTGCAAGATGAGAGATGTGAGCAATGTGTGAGATTTTAAATTGAAAACTAAGAGTAATTCATTTAAATCAGTCAAAGGAAATATCATGGCAAAAATATGTATAGTACAATAGTCGTTGGATCTCTTACCTAAGGGCAAGAACAATGTCGCAAAACAAAGAGAGCATGAAAAGATTTGTAAGAAGAAGAAAAGACAACATCCAGCAAAGTTGTAGGACGCAAGGCATCAATTTAAGGGACCAACGTCAAAGGTCCTAAAGAGATTGATGATAACAGCTCTCGCTATAGATGAAGTGATTTCTGTTTGCAAGAAAGAAGCAATAGTTAGTTAGTCTTAGTGCAGATAGAGTGATCGCAATAAGGATGATGAGATGTTTAGAGTGTTTCCATGAGGTGAGAGAAATTGTGCAATGCAATTGGAAGTAAAGATGATTGGCTGAGAGTGAGGCTTGCTTTTATACATGAGATTGATGAGGCTTACTTGTGCGTAATATAGGCTGCTGGGGGCCTTGTTATTTGTAGCTATGACCAGGTTGGTTCATTGAGATGAAGGTTGTTGCGGCTAAGGGATTGTGGCTGTGGTCACACGGTGACAATCAGGTTCAGTTCTGTTTTTACAAGGGTTCAGTATTTGGCAGATCTTACATGAGATTGGGGTTGCGCCAGGTGTAGCAACTGATTCTAATTTGCTTGCTGCTGGATGCAGCAGATTGCGCTTCTTGCTTGCGCAAGGCCTGAGGATTTATTTGACACAATGTTGGGGGAAAGCCGCCATCAAAGTTGGTAAGAAAGGGCGAGATGAGGGTAGGGGTGAAGCGCTGATGATTGAGACTTCAATAGACTCGTTAAGTCCTGGAGTCAGTGTGATATGAGCGGTCAAACAAGGGCATTGTCAGATTTTCTGGTCACGCCGATGCACACGTGTCTGTAGGCAAGCTATCTTGCTGCAAGCTTGAATTGCTTCATCCAATTAGGGGGTGCGGGTTGACATGCTCTGTATTATGGAGAAAGCAATAAGCCTGATTGAGTTTGACTGGTGCTCCGGACTAGGCTTGAGGAAGTTAAGCAATGCTGCAACAGACTTGAGCTAGTTGTAAGCGATTGAGGGGACGGGACGAGAGCAGCGGGTTGATTTTGCGGATCTCAATGCTGCGCAATCTTGGTATGCAAACAAAGTCGCGGGGCAAAAGAGTAGAAATGAGTGGGGGCGATTGATTGCTTGTTTTTGATTTGATTTCCAAGTGAGTTGAGGGGGCTGTGGAACTGCAAGCAATCAAAATTGCAGGATGAGAAACAGCAAGATTGTGAGAGGTATGCGAGCAAAGTCGCGCGGCAAAAGAGTAGAAATGAGCGGGGGCGATTGATTGCTTGTTTTTGAATTTATTTCCAAGTGAGCTGAGGGAGCTGTGGAACTACTGAGTTGACCTGCAGACGGAGCTTGCGGCATCTGGGTGGCTTGAATGAAGCATGATTGAGAGCGTTTACCCACAAATTTTGAGTTTCATCCAAATGCTTGCTTTGATGACAGCCTGATTGATATTCAATTCAAAACCATGAGATTGATGGTGCCGCGTACCTTGACCACCGCTGGGAGCCAATCACACACCCAAGTTTGGGTGGGTTGGACCAAAGTTTGGCTTGGCCAATAGCCAAGCCAATTGGCCACGCCCGCCAAATCAATGATTGGGGGCAAAATTTTTAACATATTTTTTTTATTTCTTTAATATAATTTTAAATACAACTTGTAACTAGAAACAAAAAATAAACCGGGCATCACAGCAAGTGTTATGCCCCCATAGAGAACATAAAGACCAGACTATCTACAAGCCACATTATGCTGACATTATGCTGCTTCTTTGTCCTTCTTCACCCCATGCTTTTACTCTGTACAGCCAGTTGAATTTATTGATGTTGATGCCCGGTTTCCGGAAACGGGGCATCACAGCAGGTGTTATGCCCCCGTAGAGAATAGGTGTCATTGTGACAGAAGCTTGCTTACTGTGATTGTGATGATGGTCATGACCGTGTGAATGACTGTGGTGATGGTTCTGGAAACCGGGCATCAACATCAATAAATATATCTGGCTACACAGGGTGGAATCATCAAGAAGGACAAATAAACAGGGGAATCGGGCTTGTAGATAGTCTCACTTTGATGTTCTCTACGGGGGCATAACATGGCTCCAGATTGATGCCCGGTTTTGGGAAACCGGGCATCACAGCAAGTGTTATGCCCCCATAGAGCATGAATCACCCCAAAGGATGATGCCCGGTTTGCAGAAACCGGGCATCAACATCAATAAATTCAACTAGCTGTACAGAGTAAAAGCATGGGGTGAAGAAGGACAAAGAAGCAGCATAATGTCAGCATAATGTGGCTTGTAGATAGTCTGGTCTTTATGTTCTCTACAGGGGCATGACATGGCTCCAGGTTGATGCCCGGTTTCCGGAAACCGGGCATCACAGCAAGTGTTATGCCCCCGTAGAGCATGAATCACCCCAAAGGATGATGCCCGGTTTGCAGAAACCGGGCATCAACATCAATAAATTTAACCGGCTGTACAGAGTAGAATTCCATCAATTGGGAAGCCCTTTCTGAACGCCAATCCAATTGCATCTTCCTGTGAACGGTTATACCATTTTCATTGACCTCTTCTGTATCAGAGCACACTGCAGGATCATTGAGCTGTGCTGCAAGGGCCACATAATTGTTTTCATCACACCATTTCTGCCTCCTCTCTGCTAGCTACAAATTTGAATCATACATTGTCAGTTTAGTTGCCACAAGTGTGACATTGAATGGCTTACTCTTTTCCGTAGTTTGGCAGTCCTTTGCTTGGCCTTTCTTTCCTCAAAAGCAACCTCTCCACTCCTTTGGATCAATCTCCACTCACCCTGTAAATGAAGAAAGTACTTTTCCAACAGCGCGGACACAATTGCATGGTTGGAATGGTCAGGGGACCATAAAAAATTGTTGTACTCCCCAGTATGAAGTGCAACATCCAGTGTACAAAAAATAAGACATCCATCAATTGGTTGAATGGATGCTTCCATCCACTCATCCAGTCAAAAGTAAACTGAGTCAGACCAAGCTCTTGAAGCCGGGTTTGGGTGAAACTGGTTATGGCACGGGTGTGGTTTTCAGGTGAGGCTGGTGCAGTTGGATTTCTCTGACCAAATGCAATCCCCTTCCCACGCTGAACTGCCAAATCACGCTCATCATTCGTGGGTGGTCCCGGTAGTGTGGTGACATCCCTATTCTTCATTTGAAGCAAGAATCTAGCATGAGCATGGACCACAGTGCGCATGGTATCAGTCTCTGGTGGGAGTTGTTCATTCAACTTTTTCTGCCTCTCCTTGTTAGTTTTCCTCTGCGCAGATAGGGAGGCCCTGGCTCTGAGTCCTTCATGTTGGCGTGCTTGTGAGTCCCGTGCATAGTCTTCCACTGGAACAAAGAGGTTATCAAAACAGTTAGTCATTTTTAAATACTGTTTAGATAATTGAAATCCTTAAACACCTTCTTCAGCATTGTCAGGCTTGTTTTCTGTTTCCATGGCTAAAGAATTATAAAATTTTCAGTTGATGTCCATCCAATGAAAAATTAAAATAATTCACTCACGTATTTCAATAGCCAACTGATCATCTTGACTTGATTGCATGACTGTTAAAAAAAATATCCCAAAAAATCAAGTTAGATTCTTGAAAAACTCTTTGATAGGAGCCATCACCCACCATTCCCACGTGAAGTTCCATCAGTTGGTTGGTCTGGAAATCAAATAGAATTTACATCCAATGTTCAATGATTATGTTTTAAGTATTTATTTCACTTGATTTAACTCACAATTTGAACCGGATGGAAAATTTTGTGAAGCTGTTGTTGTGTCAGCCAGCCCTGAAGGTGGGATTTGAGGGGCATTAATGGATTGAGGTGGAGGTGACATTTCATGAATTGGTATGTCAGTGGCTGCTGTATTAGTTCCTGCATTCACATCCATGGCAGTTGTTGAAGTAGGTTTGGGAGGAATTGAAGCAGTACTTTTTTGTTGGAGGTGTGGATCTGTTGGTTGAGGATTATTCCCCACAGTTTTTGAAGGTGATAAATCTGTTCCAGAGGCTTGGGAGGCTGGAGGGTGTGAAATAACTTCAATATTTGAATTTCCCAACACATCTGCATCTCTTGTTGGTTGTTCTTTGGGGAAAGAAGGGGAGGCCCTTGTTGATACAAATGGATGAGCCCGTACTTCCTCCAGATGTGGGGTAGAAAAGCTGAAATGAACAGCACTTGAACCAAAGGACATAGAAGGTTCCCCTGGCACAACCTATTGGATTGGGAGAATGGGTTACATGTCAGTCTTTCCGCTGAAGATTTTATGAAACAAGAAAACCCATGAGAGAAGTGTTGAAAACTAATGTCCCAATCTCACCACTTCCAAACCACTTGTATCAATTCCACCCTGGGTCAACGTGGGCTCCGGTGTATCTTGCACTTCTGGGTTTTGTTGAGACCTCTCCATGACATTCTTGGATTGCCAAGAAGATGCCCTCAATTTTTCCTGGAAGTTACTTTCCAAGACAAATCCACTTGAGCCACCCTCCCCTCTATCATCAACATGCTGCAATTGCCTCATAAAGCTAACTTCATTTGCTCTCGACCAATTGAAATTGTGAACAATTGGAGAGGAAAAATCCATGGCTTGGGTGAAAAAAAAACTCAAAAATGCATCAGTTGAGCCTAAAATAATTAAAATTCAGCTGTATTCCACTCACAATCTTCTCCTATACGCCTTGCAGACCAAGGCATATCTGCATTAATATTTCCTCCTAAGTCATCATCACATGTTCGCACCCTCTTGCGCATCTTTGGGCCTAAATAGAAAAACAAAATATTCATCCTCAAATCCACAGTCAAAATTGTGGGAAATACAATTAAGTTACCCTTTGATTTATGTATCTCTTCATACACTGGCTGGCCATCTTTGTCATACCAAACTCTTTCTTGGACCCAGGCTTTCTTCATCATTTCGACTGTGCTGAATCTGATCACCTGGGGTTGGTTCTGCTGTTCATCCAAGACAAAATAAATTAATTGAGTAAAAAAATGGTTGGTATTTCATCCATTCCAAGTAAAAAAATGGTTGGTATTTCATCCATTCACACCAATCCAACTTCCTATGATGAATACACAACATTACCTGGTTTTTGAACAGAACTTCCAACAGTAATCAAAGCTTGAGTAGGAGTAACCAAATCATCTTCCTCAATATATCGATTGTTCTCAGGATCATCTTCAGAAATACACAGGGGTTTCAGAATAATAAAAACAAACGCATCGATCCATCAGTCAAATACACACAAACTAATCTGCCGTAGGGGGAGATCACTGGTGATTTTCATGATGCACTGGGTGAGTACCCGTTTAAAGCATCTATATATATCAATAACTTTTCAATTGAAGTTTAACTGACAATCAACGACACGTTCCATCTTTTCACTTTGTTCAGGATCAGTAATCTTTCACTTGGTTCAGGATCAGGGGATAAATGGATGAATTTTCTGGGAAAGTGAACGTATTGGTGGGAAGCCTGGGGATTATATATTCCCCCTGAATACCTGAGATAACCTTTGGAGTGCTCATGCGCTTGGATTCACTGACCAATAGTCAAGTCATCAGTTAAGATATTGTTCTTGCTTCTCAGCTTGACAATATCAGCAATATGGACTTCTCGACAATATCAGCAATATGACTCACAATTCAATTAAAATGAAAAAATTAGACATCCTCAAAACGTTTGCATGTGTCTTGATTGTTTGTCTCATTGAACATTGGATGCAAATCATTTGATTCCCCCTTCTATACCCAATACTCATTTGATCAAAACAATCCAATAATAGAGAGAGAAAACGTCACACTCTCTAGTAAGACACTCTAAATAAAATTCCACATAAGATTTCTCAAATATTCTCATTTGAAAGTAGTGATTTCTTTGTTCTCAGATTCCATCACAAAGCAATCAAAGCACATCAATATCATCCCTATGCACCTTTCATGTTTTAGTTTTGATATCCTAAATACAAGAGCATATCATCCTGCAGACAAATTTACTTCCTCCTATGTTACTCTGGGATTCTTTACAAGACCAATATTCCAAAAATGTATCATGGTTGAGAAATTCAGCACCAAAGCTTTGGCATGGCGTATTCCATCCTTGTAAAAATGAATCATTTGTTTCAAAGAGCATTCCTTCTTGATTGGTGGACCTGCCAAGATTACAAGTCATTATCTGACTTAGAAATATGATTGCACATGAACATAGCACTGACCTATTCCAAGCCATTTAGGTGCTGTTCAGCTGCACGATGTATAGTGTATCCAGTGAGTTTGGTCAGGTGGTCAGTTCCCCCTGGTCATGTGACAAGACATGGTTGATGGTCGGACCAAATAGCTTGATGGGGAAATAGCCAAGGGGGCCCCATCTTTTTGGGTCATCAACTTGACAAAGTTTCTGATCAACTCAGGGCAACAAGAAGTATTTTTTCTGCTGCTGTGCTCCTCATGACTGTTACAACCAACAGGGTGGCCTCAAGTCAATGCCAGACTCTTGGTTGCTTCAGTTGAAAGCCGCTACAGCCAAGTTGATGACACACCTCCATTAGTTGACCACCTGAAAAGGGGTGGTTGACTAAGCGCCACACAGCTTTGAGAACCTGCCAACTGTGGTTTGACAAAAAAACCCACCGAGTTGATGAGCCAATGAAACTCAGTGTACACACCATATCTGTAACTGTAACAGATCCCCCCTTGCCAAATTGAAGTTACAAAGTTACACTCCCATGCTGCCCTCCGCAAAAAAATTTACAGAAAGTTACAAGCTCTTACCCTTGTAACTTGCTGTAACTTGCTGTTTATGCACTAAAAATGAGAGCTCACAGGCCCCAATCTGTTTGGCTGCGGGGCCCTGATATGAGCAGGTACTTACAGTTACAAATCCACTCATGGGCAGATTTTTAACTTGTAACCAGCAGTTACAGTTACAAGTCATCTGCCAAAGGGGCCCTTACAATGCTTGGTCCAGAGTTTGTAAAAGTTAGGGTGCATTTGGACCCACATGAACCATCATGTACCATCATGAAAATCCTGGATATTTATGAAGGCATATGATGGTTGGGTAGCTTTTCATGGTGTGTGTTTGGCGTCCACTCGTGAAATTTAGCCCAAATGACGGTAGTTGATGCTTCTCAAGGTTTGAGGTCTGCCATAGGCCAAAATTGGACACAATGGAACATTTTGGTCCGGACCAAATTGTTAGCATCATGTACATACATAGACACATCCTCTCCTCCCTCTATGGGCTAACTATTGACTTATCCCCCACTTTTGCCCTTGACATCTCCCCTGTCACTGGTGAAAGCCAAAGAGATCTCACATCAAGACTATCATGTTGCTTGTGGACACCAAACACATCAGGTTCAGAAATAAGTTTGCATCATGTTTGATTTTGCACAAAATCAAACATGACACTAACTTTATTTCCAAAATGAGGCTTCATGATGGTTTGTGTGGGTACAAACTCACCCTTAGGGATTTGGGTTTCATTCATGCCCATGGAAACTGCGTGAAAAATCCAAGCATTCCATTGATGCTCTCAAGTTTGAAGGAATCTATCATCATCTAAGATCTGTTTAATATCAGTTCTTCTATCATGAACAGGGTCAAGCTCTTCAATCTTTTTGAGCATTCTAAATCTTAGCCCATTCAAAAAATCAACTTGACAATCACTCAGATTCTTGCTGAAATAAAGCTGCTTCTTGCTATTGTTTGGTGGAGTAAATTATTTATTGTAATGGAATCAAAAACCTCATATATTTGTACCTTAAATTTTGGCTGATTTGCCGCCCAAAAACGGTGAAAGTATCCTTTTACAAATGTGTATTTTCAATTTTTTTTTGGAATAAATGCATGGTGATTTTTTTGGAAATCAAACAGCTTGTAATTACTGAATTTTTGGAAAGCAGTATGCAGAAGCTAAAACATGGTTTGCAAAAATGGTCATGGGAGATAATTTCAGCTTTTTCACATTATCCTTATTCAAGAAAACATTGATCTCACCTATTTTTTCTTCAATATTAAATTATCCATTGCAACCATCACTTTCCTGGTTTCTGGACCATATGAAATGGTAGGTGATTTTTTTGAAAATTTATGAATCAAATATGGTGTATCCACTGAGCCTGGATGGGTGGTAAACTCCTGCTGGTCATGCGACAAGCTGGAGTTTACCACCTGACAAAATGGGCTGATGGGGCAAAAGTCAAGGGAGCCCAATCTTGTTGGGTCATCAACCTGACCTAGTTGTTGATCAACTGAAAGCAACAAGAAGCAATTTAGCTGCAGTTGTGATCCTCATGACCAGCATGACCAATAGGATGGCCTCCTGTCAATGCCAAACTCTTGGCAGCTTAAGTTGAAAGCCACCACGCCCCAGTTGATGGAACACCCCCATTGGGTGACCACCTGACAAGCAGCGGTTGATTAACTGCCATGCAACTTTGAGAACCTTCCAACAGTGGCTTAAAAAAAACCACCCAGTTGACCACCTGACCAAACTTGGTTGATACACCATAAGAGGAAAAAAGGTGAATTGAAGAAGTAAATACTTGGAAGTGATAAAATGGGGTTAAATTATTTGAAAATCATACAGCTCTGAAAGAGATCAAACATTAATCTGAGGAAAATCAAATAGAAACCAGGGAGAAATCAAGGGGATTCATGGGGGAAAATTAATGGAAAAGCAAAAGACACTTTTGATAAGTCCTGCAGAAACCAATTAGAAACACAGTGGAAAATTTGAAGAATCAAATGAGAATTCATTGTTCACTTTTGGAGAATTTAAGAGGAGTCTCAGAAGCAATCATGGATCAACTGTGTTTCCATCTTTGTGAACTCTACCAGAAAAAAAACAGAAATCATGGTGATTTCCTCTGGAAATTGATTATAAACTGTGAAGCAATTGGGGAAACCATCATGGTGAAGTGAAGTCTCTGGTCAGCCAGAGATGCCTGATTTTTCCTGGTGATCTTGTTGTTGCCTGGTTGTCTGAATTGTGATTTCCTGGTCACTTGGATCTCAATTGGTTGACCAAGTTGGATGGTCCAATTTGGAGAAGAATCAGTTTGGGATTGGATCAACTTGGCCAACTTTTCAAGCAATCCACTATAGATTGAAGCGCTTGGATTGATTGTGATCTGATTGGCAACCAAACTGGAAAGCGGTAATGGGAAGCTGGTATGATGGAGTGGAGGATGAGTTGCAATGGTTGATCTGGTGGTAGCTTGAGATGAATTGTTGGAATGTTGGAGAAGGGAAGCAGGATGGGAGGAGTGACTGTTTAGTCTCCAACAGCGACAAGCAATGCTTGCAGTCATGGTTCAATGGCGGCAATCTTCTAGGAGAGGGTTGATGATGACAATGATGATGATGATTGGGGTGGAGGATTGAGAGAGCAAGATAGGTTGATTGGATGGCGGTGATGAGTTGATGGAGGGGATGGTTGCTTGCGCACGCTTGGCCAAAAAAAAAAAAGGAACTGGAGGATGAGGAGTGGAGCAAGAGGGACTTGAACACTGGGCACATGGGTCTAGACACCTGAGAGATCCTCCTAGACAACTAGGAGAATAGAAGGCTGGGAAGCGGAAACTGAAATAGGGAATAATTCCGGAAAAGAGATTTTTTTTCTTTGAAGAATTTATTGATGGATAAGGGAATTCAAATGAATTTCAAAAAAATTCCATTTTCCCTGAGTTGTCCCGGATTGGATACCACAGTGCCTCTTTTTCCAACCAGGAATTGAAGATGCTCTGGCTACAACAGCCAATAGGTCTTGCATCCCGTATGATGCTACCATGCCAATGTCTGATATTCAAGATTCCTGTGTCTGGAAAGAATTCTGTGTTACAGATGGGAATCAGTTCACAGCTCATGCTAGCAACATAACTTTTGCCATGTTCATGGATGCCATAAATCCATATGGTAATCTTCAATCCGGAAAACATGCTTCAGTCACTTTTATTATTCTAGTTTTTTTAAGTCTACCTGTTTCTATATGTTATTTCCCTGAAAATATATTTATTTCTGGAATCTCACCTGGCCCCAAAGAGCCATCTCTCAAAGAAGTTAACTGTATAATTCAAAAGTTTATTGAACAGCTCAAATTATTTTGGGATCCTGGACTCTATTTATCCAGGACTTGCCAGCACTTGACAGGCCAACTTATCTTTGCAGCACTGTTGCCTTTTTTGTTAATCTGCCTGCGCTACTTCAAGCGTTGAGCTTTGCCGCTTCAAAGGCAAAACATATGTTTTCTTACTGTCTCCTTGAAAAAAAGATATTGATAACATCAACAAAAAATCTTGGCCCTTGCAAACCCTTGAGGACCATTGTTAATGGGCAAAAAAATTGTTGGAGACTCCCAATCTCAAAGCTCAAAAAAAGATACTCAATGATCATGGCGTTTGAAATTCAATTTTATTTCAGCTTTCATATTGGAATATTTTGGATTTTCACGCTGTCAACTCAATGCACAATCTTATTCTAGGAATTTTGAAATGGCATTGTACAAGATTTTGGCTGATGTCCAAAGTTGAAGATGATCAAGAACCCACAAGAGTTACCACTTTGGAGTTGCATAAATTACTAGCAGACTTGATGACAGCAGATCCTTTGACAAGACCAGCTAGCCCTCAATTGCATGAATCTGAATAGATCCCTTTTGGAGAAATTTTTTTTGGAACTATTATCAATCCAAGCAATACCAACTTTTTGCTTGAAGGGAGACCATGGGACGGATTCTGGATCCCCTCTTTGGAAATCAAAATAGTTTTTGATTCCCAAGCCTTATCTTATATCAATCAAAACCTGAAGAGATTTCATGTCCCAAATTTGATTAAGGGTGTAATCCCAGCTCTTGGTAAAGCTTCATATGGACGTCTGAATGCCAATGAGTGGAGGAGCCTCTTCACAATTCAGTTACTACTCCTAATGCCTGCATTTTGGAACAACACTGAACCCAAAAGCCAATCACTACTCCACAACTTTGCACATTTAGTCTCTCTTGTCAATATTGTTCTGAAGCAAACAATGGATAAAGATAAAATCAAGAACTACCGCCATCATGTATACAAGTACATCAAAAGAAGTTTAATTATTTTCCCTGAGTCCAAATTGGCTCCAAACCACCATATGGCTTTTCAACTTTCCCATTGCCTTGAAAGATGTGGACCATGCCATGCATGGTGGTCTTTTTCCATGGAGCACCTGATGGGTGGTGTCCTGAAAATGTCAAAAAACCACCGCCTAGGTGAGTAATTAAATAATTGATATCTTTCACTATGTTACATCACTCTGTATAATCATTGCTAATACATTCTGAAAATTGCACAGGAGATCTTGAAATAACATGCTTGACTAATTTCTACTGTCTTGAAAACTTACAAGCCCTCCTAGACAACCCCTATTTTCCTTCAAAAGTTGAACCTTTCATTTGTCAATCCAAATCCCTATACCATCCAAAGCATTTTGTTGCTGAAAGGGATAACCCAACTCAAGTCAAGTTGCATGATAAGCACCTACTCACAAGCCTGGTTCTTTGAATAAATGAATTATTTCCACTCTCTAATATGACATGGATTCCTTCAGATAAATGGGAAAAAATCAAATTTCAAGATCTAAAAAAGTCTGCCTTCCTTAATTCCTGCATATATGATGGATCCCATATTTTCATTTGCAAGGATGTAATATTCTGTAGAGCCAAGAAAAAAAACAATAGCATGATTGCTTTGAAACCCACCGCTTGTGCTGGTAATTACGGTATCATCAAGCGCATATTCAAACATTCCCAAGTTAGCCCTAATAAGATAACTCACACAGATACCTGGTTCTCTATAAAGCTTCTCAACCCTTTGACCTCTTCTTATTACTCACAACCTTTTGCGCAATTATAAAATTACCACATGGGTCTAAAATTGCAAAGGATAGCCCATTTAAAAAGGGTCATTATACATTCAAGTTAAATTTTATCTCATTGCGCCTGTATGAGATATAATTCCAGGGAAATAAATAAAGAAATATATTATGGGACCTTTTCTCTTATATGCCTTGACCATTGAACTTTATGATCTGTAACTCTTATTTTTGTTTGATGCACCAAAAATATTCAACTTTTATTTCTACATCCTGGTTGATATAATCTTGATTCACATCCAATGCAAATCCCTCATTGAATTGACTCATCAGGCGGTTGAAATATTGATTTATGCGCAGATATGTCCTGTAGCTTGGTCCAGGCCATCATAGGTCAAAGAAAAGCTGATCCAATTGATTAACTGACAGGTGATGGCAAATGCATATAATAAACGTAGGTTGAGAAACCAAGGTTAAAATCTCTCAATCAATTGACCTCCCTTCAGAATGAGATTTCAGCTCTCCCATCAAACACACAATACCCATTTTTTTTAGTACAGTATCCTTTGGCATTGGAGATTTGAGCATGCAAAAATTCACACTAACATGGGTAACAATTTAAATTTGCACCACAGGAGCCAATTGATATTGATTAAACATAACCCAGGCTTAGAAAAAGGGTTTCACAAACATTTCAATATCTATCATATCAATTCCACATGGTCAGGGCATAGAAATCAAGACTGTCACGCACATTTTCTCCAGAGAAAATGTGGCAATTCAATCAAATATCCAAGAGAAAGTTTTACAAAAGCATGGCCTCTTGTAAGGCATCCTCCAACAAAGTGAATCCTGCTTAATCAGCATTGAATGGCCATCTTTGCGTAACAATTGTGGATTGGACCGACTGATCAATATCATTAATGTTGACAAACTGGTTGCAGCTGGAGGAACAATCTGATGTATCCAGATTGACTGCTTGAAATTTCCTAGGGTACATATCCACAGTTGGAAGTGAGTCAAATTCCAATTTTGGAGCCAAAGCCTTGATAGGGGTAAAATTGATTTCTGAAAGAGGTGCATCTATAAATTAGCTTCTTTGTCTGGATTTGCTCATACTTCAATCATTATTGAGACTAATTCATACCTGATGATGTTTAATTACAACTTTCTTCAATTTGAAGCAGGCTTTGGCTGCTCATGAAGGCTCAAAAACCAAGACAATCCTTCAGCACATAAGGCTTGATTACAGATGAGATGTAGTTCAAAGACTCCATATTATAAGGGAGAGAAAGGGTTCAAAATTTTGCATTGTTATGTGGCAATATACATGACCATGAACAAAGCACTAGATCTGTGGCCACTTTTGATGCAATTTTCCCAAAGAGACTGCTGGTGGTCTTCAAGGAATGTTGGATTGGGGAGTTATTACCTGGGGCATGGATTTGGGCTACCACATTTCCAGAAGCTATTACTGGCGTGTTGAAAAATTGGAGGGGATGGTTAAGATGAGCAAGATGGTTGGATAACTCTTGGCATCCAGACCAATGTTGCGTTTCAACAAGCCATTCCAAAAGTCTTTGAATGGGGGCGATTTGGAAGAATCTGGAGTTGCCATTTTTGATATAAACAGCGGGAAAGGCTTGAGATCTATGATGAGGAATGTGAAGTATACCAATGAGGATAGTCAATTTTAGTCATTCAACAAGAACATAATTGGAGAATTTTGGTGACGCTGTGGGGACCAAGCTAGAGATAGGCTCTTGGGTGCATCAGGTAGGTGATTTGCTGGAGGTTTGAATGATGCATGCTGGAGCCTTCTAATATGTATAGGTGGGCTGGTGATAGTCAATGTTGGTACTTCAACAAGAACATAATTGGAGAAATTTAGTGATGCTGCGGGGACCAAGCTAGAGACAGGCTCATTGGCTGCACCAGGTGGTTGATTTACTGGAGGTTTGAAGGATGTATGCTGGAGGCTTCCAATATGTGTAGTTGGGGCAGGAGCAATTGTTGGATTGCTGGAATTGGATTTTTTCAAATCTTTCAGCTTCACAAGTGCCTTGTTTGCGCTTGCCAAGAACTCATTCCCCGCAGCTATGAAACTTGTGAGGCAATTTGTAAGATCACTCCGCAATGCTTCAGACTCATGAGTAACCAAAAATTGCTTTGCCTGTTTGGGATGGGGGGCAATGGTGTGAGCAGTTTGGGATTCTACAGGCAAGCTGGAACCCTTGGTTTTGGTAATATTGGGATCCACTACACTTTCTATGGTCACATCTTCAGCCTCATTTGCTTTGGCAAGTTGGGGGGAATGGCCCCCAGCAGGCTTTGGAAGTGAATTGGCTTGGTTCTGCCCACCAGCTGCAGCATCCTGTGCACCTTTCTTAACAGGGATGTTGCAGACTTGATCTAATTCAATAAAATTCATTAATCAGACGTTAGCTTGGGCCATATGAAATAATTGGGAAATCTAAGACCTTTTGTAAGAATACTAGACTTGAGATGGTCCTTGGTTGATGGAACTGGTGCCTTGCGCTTGATGACAGGAATTGGTACAATGACTAAGAGATACCTGGGTAAGTGTGTCAGATTTTGATCTGATTTGGTCCAGAGATTGTGGAACAAATGTTATTGCAAGCAATTTATAAATATGGGCATATTATGAGTATATTGGCACTGACTATCCATGGTCCCACGCTCACCATTGGTCACCTCATGATGGCCCATGGTCTTGGGGGGAGCGGGAAGGCTGGCAAGATTGCACAAGCTTTTGCACAAGTCTGCAGCAAATACAGACTGCATTATTGCATTGGTCTTGGGGGATCCAGACCTGATGGACGGCGTCTTGAGTCCAGCTGAGTGGACCTTTATTAAAGTGCACTGGCAATGCGGGAAGGTGTTAGATATCTCATGGGTACCTGGGGGAGCTAATTTATAAGATTCAAGCGTGTTAACAAAATTAATCTGTGTTAGATTCATCCCAATTTCAGCGCTGATTGCAAAAACTTACACACCAAAAGCTGCTCATTGTCCATTTCACATAGTTTGGCAAGCATGGTTTTGGTTTTGATTATAATGGTTTTGTCATTATCACAAAGAAATTGCTTCAGCCTTTCCTTGGTTTGGGCAGGTGATTAGGGATCAAAGCGTCCACCTTCCATGCTGAGAATTAAACTAGATTGAATTTAATTTTGATTTACTTGAAGAGGCAGAGGGATGGCCAAAGCTCAAGTACGGATGATTGAATTGTTGATGAGACCAGTACCAAAACCTGTGTATCTGGTCTGAGATGACGAGTTTAAATATTTTTGGAGGCAATTCCCAAGTAATACAACCAAATAATCAACTGCAGGGTGAATGAGACCAATTTGCAGCGGTGTATTCATATGGGCAACTCATCAATAGTGTACTGTAACTAGATCAAGGTAACTCAGCAAGACTTGAAAGGAACTAGAGCCAATTGGAAATTGCAGAATGCTGGAATAACTGATGTGATTGATGTTCACTTGGTTGATGGACTAGAGAGCCATTATGACTTCCCAGAGATGCCCTAGAACACATTGCACAATTGGTGATTGCTTGGGTGCCTTCCTACAGAAATGTTCCATGATAAGTCAGCATAACAGGGTCACGTCTTAGAGTGTGGTGCAACCACTACAGGTCAAGCGAAATGGGACCAACCGCATACTGAATTTTGTTGGTGCCGGTGGTTCTCAAACCGTACGCATCTGGCTGACAAATTTGACTAGTGCCCCGTTTTGAAGGCCTGGCGGCAATGTCAGATGGTAATTGCCTAGTGTGCACTGATGTGGGATTGCACTAACAATCATCTGAAAACCTTTTCTAATATCAAACCACAAGTTAGCACATGTTGTTGCTTTGGAAGCTCAAAAGTTCTACACTAGCTGAGTAGTTGAAAAGGGACATACTGTATTTTTTTGGTGTTATGGCAATATGCCCAGGTGATCAAGTATCCAACATATGAGATTGGAAATTTGATCAAGCCAATCAAATCTGAATGCAGCTGCTTTTCAAAGGAAGGTCAGATTGGGCACCTATAGGGGAGCACGCAACGGAAGTATGTGTAATGATGTAACCGTATTGGATGGCTACGCATACAATCCAAGGTACATAAACTGTATTTATTTTTAGCTAGCTGATTTTTTATTTGGATCTTGACCACAAAGTGTGTCAGGTTGATGAGTTGAATGCTGCAGTGTCAAATCCCACCTTTCAATACTTTTTGTGGAAGCTTCCAAGTCACTGTTGCAATAGGCCAATGGCCAACACAGCCAAATCATTAATGGAAAAACATTTGGAGGCATGCATGGCTGCTCATGAAGAGCCCCAATGATCCCGCTGATATAAAATTATAGCTAAAATTTGGTTCTCTGATATAATTTTTTCATTGATTTGCTTCAAGTTTCAAATTTTGATGCACAATCATTAATGCAGAATTACACCTGATACTTGACAGTTAAAAAGGTTAAAAATTTTTCTCAAGAACTCTTGCGGTATAAGCTGCAATAATAGCAGGTTCCAAGCAAAGTGGAACAATGAGGGATGCCAAAAAATTTCCTTCTGGATAGTTTAAGCTGAATAGATTGGCTGTGTACACTATTGATAATTAATATGTTCTAACTATTATGTTTTAATGGTGGCAATGTAGATGCTTGCATTTTCATGGTTGTACAGCTGAGGCTATACCTTCAGGGCCATGGGGTGCTTCCAAAACATCCATCAAGTTACCCCCAAGCTGAACTATATAGGTTTTATTGCCATCATCTGTAAAACTTTTCTTGATTGGCTCCCTATGAATTTGACTGGCCAGGTGCGTATAGATTTAGTCTCATTTATTTATTGTTCTTTAGAAAACATTGTTTCTCTCAGTGGGGTTTTTTTCCTCCTTTCTTTGGAAACTGAGTTATATCTGATAATACTTATTCACATATCAGCACCATCCAAACTGACAATTCTTGGCTTAAGGGATGTTCTTGAAAACTACAAATTATCATGTTACAATGGTGATCTTTGGCATACAGAGCTTTAAAAACTCTATATTGGATTGAATAAAGGCAAGAAGCCAGCTGGTGATCAAAAGCAACCACTTTTCCAACCCCTTAGAAAGCCACCACCTGTTTGGGCTTGTCCGGTTTGGCTTGTTCAGAGGCGGCATGCTCAGAGACCCCCCAAGCAGTCAAGTGCAGTTCCTGAGCCCCAACCTGTGAGGCAGTCTGAAAGGATTGATTCTTCTTGGAAAGCCAATGGCAATAGTTCTGGACAACAACCACCAATCCCCTGCCAAGTAACATCTGCAGGAAATGTCCCCAGGACCCCGGGTTATTGGACATATTTAATGCATGTTACCCCCCAGTTTCTTTTTCTTGATGAGTGGCATTATCATATAAAAATATTAATATTTCATTCAAACCACGTGTTCTGTCCAGGAGAACAATGATGAGGGAATCAACTTGCCAGTGGACAATGGCCTTTGCACTCACAAACAGCCTTGCTGAATTGTCAATATACCAGTACAACAACATCCAGCCTTGAAAAGGAGAAAAAAAGGCAATTTATTAGCTAAAATGGCAACAGATCAACGGACCCAACAAGAGCCTTGCAGTTGTATTTCTTTGACAGAATTCAGTTATGCGCCTATATCCAAAGCTCTGGTTGAAAAAGCTACAAAAAAACTTGCACTTGATTTTCCAGCTCGGAAGGATAAAACCCTTGTATGAAAGGCCCGGAAACTGACAGTGATGCGCAAAATGTTGACCAGCCATTCAAGGGCCAACATTCAAGCATTGAGGTGCCTTTGATTGGGGACACAGGAAGCACCAAAAACACAGAGGCACAACCCATTTTCAACTTTGGGACAGGGACAGGCCCAACCGCTGTGGCAAGCTGTCCCAACAATGCAAATTCCGCAACTTCAAGACCTTCTGGTGACACAAAATCACTTGAAAGCGGTAAACCATCACTAAAAATAAAAAACACATTGAAGAAATGTGTGGTCCATACTTCTTATCTCCAACCCTTGCTGGCTCAACTAGGTATGATTACCCTCATTTGGGATTGGAAGTTTTATAGTTCATATGCTGACCATACGCCTTTGGGTTCAATATTAATAAATCAGATAAACCTCACAGTTCAAATTAACTTTCTATTGATAGGCCATATAAAAAATTTTGTTCCCCAATTCTCTGCTCTCCTCTTGTTGCCATCAAATTTCCAATTACTGCTTTGGATTCCTTGGCTGAACCACAAAATGTATCCAAATCACTGATTATTTTTAATTCATCAACTGAACCAGAACATGCTCCAATCATTTGGATAAATCCCCCACCAAGCCTTCAAAATCTGCCTCTTTGACTGAACTGGTACAAGAATCAATATCTGCCAAACCCATGATACTTTCTCCTGAAATTACGCTTTGAATTGAAATTTCTGCCCTTGACTGGCCCACAGATTCAGAATCCCAGCATTCCAAAGAATCTCCTATCAGGGGATCAGATTGTAGTCCTTTTTCAGTTCCCATCTCCCAACCATTTTCCAAACAATTCCCTGCAGATTAGCCAACCATCCCAAGAGCCTGATCCATCTGCACACAGTCTGGTCAAAGTGGCTTTGGAATATAACCCTAAATCTTTAGCTCTATTACAACCTGATCCCAACAAGAAGTTCAAAAGTGCCAACTTGAAAATGGATGCAAGCTTCCTTACCAAAATTGATCAATTTGATTCAACAACAAAATCATCATAAGATTTGTTCCCCAAAGAACCTGAAAACCTTAAAGCCTCAGCTCCAGAAAGTGGTCATCCCAGCAATTCTTCAAAAAGTGCCACAGGTCCCATTGATCCTACTCCAGTTACAATTCATATGAAAGGGCTTCCCTTAGAGCCCCCATAACAATCTGACCAGCAAAGTGAGAGAGTGCTTCTATTGTTGCCTTCTATGTGCAATCTAGACTTGTTTTTGGGATGCCTTGAGCCAGTAATGCCAGCATCACCAGAACCCACTCAGACCAACAGTCCCCAATGGGTGGTTGTGCCTGAATCATTCTACAATCTGGGATCACTGGAGGGTTTTGAAACATGTATGAACTCCCTCCTTGCTAGTACAAAATCTTCAATAAATTCAGAACCATAAAAAATGATTTCAAGTTGTGCTAGCTCCCAAATCTAGGCCTCAATTGCTTAATTCAGATTCAATCTCAAACTGCATAACTGATCCACCTCCAAATTTGCCTCATCAATTGGGAACACCCTTGGTTGCACCAAACCCAGGACATGAAGTTTGATTTGCTGATCCAGTGGCCAATGTTGTATGTGAACCTAACCCTGGACCCTTGCAGAAGTTGCAGAAAGAGTGTCACCCAAGCTACTTGAAAATTTTATTTTCTAGAGAGGTCTCCCCAAATTTTTGTCCATCAAATGATTTTTCTAATAGAAATGTGCCTTCTCCTGCCACAGTGAGGAAAGGAAGGACACGCTTGATCATTTACAATTTGGATGAAGAAAGTGCAACCATGCAACACCCTGTTAATGTGAAAAGTTCCACCATATGCAATTCACCTAAAATTGGATCAGGTTCTGTGCAAACATCAGGAACCAATGAACCCATACCCCCAGCTAATCTTGCAGTAGTGACACCCACTGGAAACCATATTAACAAACGTGTTTTGCATGGTAAGTACTGCCCCTTATTGACTACCAGCAGCTCATCACCAGAATTATTGATAAGCATCTTGTTTCTGCATATCAGACCCTGATTGAAAGATAAAAAAACAGAGCTTCAAGATATTTTGAAAGAGTTCAAAATTCCTTATAAGGCCGCCAAAAAAAGTGTACTTTGATCAATAAATACAAATTATTGATAGCATCTGAACAAGCAAAACCTCCATAAGCCCTTGGAATATTTTCAATTACACCCAACATCAACACACATTTCAAGCCCAAAGATCAATAAACATCCAATGTTAACTCAAATTAAGATAGCAAATTACCTGCCCAAAATCATGAAGCATCTACAGTAGGTGGTACCAACTCTGTCCCAGAAAGACATTATTGGCCTGGTAAGAACTTCTATGCTTGACCTTGATTTTTTCCATTGGCCATTGCCTAGCTATTTAGCATTGTTCATTAATATATTGACACCACCTTCATCAGATCCCAATGGTGTGATAACAGTGGCGCAAATTTGCCAAATTTATGACATTCTAACAGATTCTGGGGTTACTCATATGGCCATAGATTCCAGACTTGTATTGCTTGCTAATTATTGATTAGTTATCAACTCTGACAATCCAAGATACAATATTTGTCCCATCCATGCAACCTCCCCAACCACTGACATGAGCATGGCTGAGAACAGTCAATCACTCCATGAGGATCTAGAAATATCCAGAAGCCATAATTTTGTTCCCTATGAAGCCAACCCTGCAAATAGTATGCCAAATAGTATTGCTCAGGCTCATCCCTTCCCCAAAATTCCGTTCAACCTAGCAGCTATACAATAAATTGATACCAATGAAAGCTTTCCACAAGACCTAATCAAAAGTCCCATTCAAGTATCATTGGTTGTTGGCAGAAATCCCAACATAACTTATATAGATTCTTTGGGTGATTGAAAACAATCTTCAACCCCAGTTAACCCTCACTCTACCCAATGCAGTGCAATACCCCCTATGTTTTTAATTCCTTCCCAATGTCCAAACCCTAATCCCATGCCACAGGTGACCAGCTGGGCATTAGATGTCCACATGGCAAATCATGATGTGGACCAAAATATGCCTGTTGATTGTGAAATACCCCCAACTCAACATCTGTCTGATAACCAATCTTCTTCCATTCAATTGCTTATATCCACGCTCACCACCTTTGCCCAGAGTTCAGTTGAGGTAGAAAAAGCATCCATCCGTACATCAAATTCTTTGGCCAAGGGCTTTTTCAACCTAAATGGTGCCATTGAATCTTTGCGTGCTATCCAAGCGCCATTTCCCCTTGTTCATTCTCAATGCTTGACTTCTCAACATTTATCTGATATTAATACCAACACTCCAGCGGTCAGAAAAAAATTAGGGGGTAAAAGCACTGACTTCCTAGTGAGTAATATCCAAACAGTAATACAGCACAGAGCTGAAATCCTGATTTTACATTTTTAAAGGCTGTGGTGCTCCAGAATTGTGCAACAATGCTTGGGAGGTGTGCACAGAATGATCAATTTCCTCCCCCTGCAACAATTGAGGAACAGCAAAAATGGATTCAAAAGAATGGCACAGAAGAAGCTGTAGAAGAAAAATCCAATGATTTCAATTCTTCTATCAGCAAATCTAACATGGATGTCAATGGAATAGATCCATGCTTCCCTTACCCTACTGTACCCAGGCACTCAGCAGCAACCCCCCAAGCCCTTAAAATGAACTGGCGCGCAATGCGCAAAGCTGGCCTCAATTCCTTTAGGCCTGATTTCTCAAAACCAATTTCAGCTTACATAAATCAATTCCAATGGGACTTAGCAATTGCATCTTTTGTGAAACTGGTCAGATGTGGAGAGTACCCACCACTAAATCCTGAGCCTTGTGATTGCAATGATGTACAAGAAGCTTTTACAAACCATGTTCAAGATCATCTTATGAGAATTTAAAATAATTCTTTTTTATGTTCTAAGTTGGTGAATAAGAGCTTCTTAAAATTGATCAAATCTTCTATTTCTATACAGCCATTGAGAGAATAAAAACTGGTACCCACATGAAATTGCCACCTGAAACAGGAGAAGAAGGCAAGCCTCTTGTCCAGCTTGTGTAAGTCCCCTCCATGACCATCATGCCTCACAATCAGCGTCAACTAACATTGGTATAACTTCACAAAAGCTGAAGCAATGGTGTCTGGAAGAGGTTTTATTACACCCAAACCTAGTAGGTCTGGTACCAGTCATCAAACATTGTTGTAGCAAAAATGCCACAGATGATGAATTCCCAGCTTAACCAACCAAAAATTGTGGATCAAGTAAGATTGCAATTCAAGCAAAGTTCCTCTGCCTTCCATGGCAAAGTGTACTAGCAGAGCGCATTATGATTGGATTAGATCAACTCAGAGCCTGGAGCCTTACATACGCTGTCCAGAAACCTGCCAGTGTGCCTCCACGGGTGCAAAGACATCAGGAGCAACCCAAGGACAGCTCTAGATCTCAAAAAGCCGGACTTCCAATAACATCCTACAGTAAATCCTGGTTATTATCACTGTCTACCTACAAATTGAAATCATTAAATAGCAACATCCAAGGATTTCTGCTGGACTGTTTTCTCCAAATAATTGAAAACATAGCCCATTAGTAATGCTTGGCCTGTGATTAGATTCCACAAAATAATGTTGTCTTTTTTGATGTTCTCTTATACTTTTATAATTGAAATGGAAGGCTTTTTATTTCCAAGTATTTGTTTGCTTCAAATACAAGCTAATATTAGCTTGTAGTATGATTCATTATAATGAATCATACTTGGAACAAAATTATTTTCCATTCTTTTGCTGGAAGGGTGAGCTCAGCTTTTCATCATGAGGGAGAAAAAGACATCATGAGAAACAGGGAAAGATAAATCTGATAAAATAGAGAATTTCCAACTGATATGGCAGAACATATAAAACAGATGAATCTTGAAAAGCTAAATTAATCCCATTGCTATCATGGGAGCAATCAGGGCTAATATTGTTTATTCTCAGTTGGCTAAAGCTACATTTTTCAGTATCTGTAATAGCAGTCTAAATAAAAATTTGTGAGATTGATTGAGTGAGATTTCAGAAATTTCCAAAGGCAGAATATAATTCTGAGATAAAATAAAGGAAACCAAAATATCCCTTTTTTTGCTTTTGTTTTCTTCATTTTCTTCATTTCTTTTTCATTTCTTTTTCTTTTCTTTTTCTTTTCTTTTTCTTTTCTTTTTCTTTTCTTTTTCTTTTCTTTTTCTTTTCTTTTTCTTTTCTTTTTGTTTTCTTTTTCTTTTCTTTTTCTTTTCTTTTTCTTTTCTTTTTCTTTTCTTTTTCTTTTCTTTTTCTTTTCTTTTTCTTTTTCTTTTCTTTTTCTTTTCTTTTTCTTTTCTTTGTCTTTTCTTTTTCTTTTCTTTTTCTTTTCTTTTTCTTTTCTTTTTCTTTTCTTTTTCTTTTCTTTTTCTTTTCTTTTTCTTTTCTTTTTATTTTTTTTAATTTTTTTTTTCTTCTATTGCTCTTCTTTTTCTTCTTTTTCTCTTCTTTTTCTTCTTTTTATTCTTTATTCTTTATTTTTCTTTTTCTTTTGTTTTTCTTTTGCTCTTTTTTCTTTTTTGATTGTTGGCATGCATGCAGATGATAGCATGCCATTGGGAATTCAGCAATTGAATGCATCCATGTGAGTGGATTGATCTCAGAAACTTTAATTGGAAATTATAAAAATTCCAAATCTTTCTGACCCATTTACTTCTTGCAAGGTACAAAGTTGTTGTAATTTCATTGGCCTGCACTTCTCCTTGGAATCCATAATAAATGATAGAATGCTTTGAAAAATATAGAAGAAAAAAAAACTACAAGAAAAAAAATTACAAGAAAAAAAAAGTACAAGAAAAAAAATTACAAGAAAAAAAAAGTACAAGAAAAAAAAGTACAAGAAAAAAAAAGTACAAGGAAACTTTTGGTTTATTTCCTGTACAGGAAATCAACCACTTCTTTTTGCAAGAATTACCCAAAAACATGAAATAAAAAGGAAAATAAAAGGATTCAAATGTCCAAAGAGAAATTTTATTTTTTTGATTTTTTGTGTTTGTTGAAGGGATTTTTTAAGGTGAAAGGATACATCCAAAAAATATGAAAAAAATATTTGAAGACTCTATAAATTTTGGTTGAAATTTATGTAAGCTGAAATAACCAAAAAAAAATAGCCAAAATGATGATCCAAAAACCCATGCAAAAATTTGTTTTTATGGATTTATTTCATTTTTTGATTGCATTTTTGAAGGGTTTCTCATGGCTCCAAAATTGCCAAAGATTTTTATAGTGGTTTAAGAACCCCTGACACAGGGCTGCAAAGTCAGAATTAAAAAAAATGAATTCTTAAAAGTTGCATGAAATAAAGTATTTTTGCATGAAATAAAGTATTTGTGCATGAAATACCAAAGGGGCACAACCGCGCGCCAATTTCAAAATGCTTGAAATAAAGTTTTGGATTCATGAGAATAATAATGCCCTCATACTTTGGGGTTTCTCAAAGTTTTATTTTTATGATTTATTTTTATTTAATTCTACTTTGACAAGTTGCTCTGAACAAGTAGCAAGCTGACATTCCCCCACTCCAAGATATGTCTATATAGAGACAATAAGAGACATTGAACCCAAAATGTTTTTCAGATATAATTTCTCTTATTGGCTCTGTAATTTTTTGGATGTATGGGTCCATCTGGAATGTTGTTTTCAGGTAGCCATTCATCTTTTTCAGAAGATTCTCCTTTATATCTGACCAGGTAAAGTCTGATTTCTTTTCCATTGATCCCTTCCTTCTTTTCTATGAGGATCTTGCTGATTTTCCTTTTTCCTTGATTGGGTTCAGCTTCTACAGGTATCTCTGGTGGAGGTATTTTCTCTCCTTCTCTTGGGTGAAATTGTTTGATCATGCTTACTGGGAATCCTGGGTGTTTCCTGGAGAGCTCATTACTCAGGATCACTTCTAAAGCATTCTTCCCATGAATCTTCTTGATTGTGAATTGCCCTACAAAGGCAGGACTCAATTTCCTGTTTTCTGAAAGGTTATTAAAATAGTGGTTGAGATCAGGACTTGGTCTCCAATTTTGAAACCAGGCTCTTTGTGAGTTCTATCCCATCTATTTTGATTATATTCGACAGCTTCTTGGACACACTTAGCAGCATGCTTATTAGCTATTTCAAGCATGTTCTTGAAATTTGCTGAGGTAGGATGGATGTTCACCATGTTTTGTTAAGGCGATCTTTGGGTAGCTTGGGTATCCATCCTCTTTCCAGGACATAGGAAATTTGTGTGGTTGTCAGCCTCCTGGATTCCAATACCCTTGCTATCCTTTAGCTACCAGAGATAATAGAATAAATAATAAATATATTATTCAATAATTGCAGCAAAAATCTGTAAAATATTTGGATCAAGCTATTGCAAGGTTGATTGGTTTGGTTATGGTTTAATATTATAAATCAATATTAATAAATTGATGATTGAATAAATTAATAGAGGGGCCACAATAATATTGGGGATCTTTAACACCTCTCTTCAGTGAATTCACTTTGAAAACACATATACCTGGTTACTTTGGAACCTTTAATTTATATTCTTAAAGGAGATATTGCCCAAGACAATATATATCTAAAATATATGGTGGTGTGACAGGGCCTTTTAGCCAAGCTTCCACAGCAGAAAAAGGATAATAAGACTCACTGGTATATTATTAAATCCTTTGGGTACCTGTTTGGGACGTGCACTGATGGGTTAAACCTATTACTGGGGTTAAAAAGGTTTCTCAGTGGTTTAAATTGATAAAAGGGGTTGGGGATGGATATTATTAATCATACTAAAGCCATAAATCACTTACTTATCTCTTATAAACATTTGATTACCTTGGCACGGTGTCCAGATGTAAATAAAACTGGGTGTCTGGGTATCAATATCCTCAAAAGAGATCTATATTTATAGCTTTTTGAGTCCCAATTCTGTCCTTCTGAGGGATACAGGGGCTCAAAGGGACGGGTGCTAAGGCAAGAAGGGCAACCAGTAGTAGCCTATCACGTGTTCTTGGTGCTGTATCATGGGTAAAATCTAATTCCACATGGTATGGGAATTATTCTACCTTTTGACTGATGTTTAGATGTGTGAATAAAGTCTTTTTATTAGACATTCCTATGGGTAATCTGATGTCAAGTGGGTTCTCATTATTTATTAGCTGATTGGAGTAAAATCATGATTTGATTTAACTCCTTATTTTCAAAATTCTGTTGATTTAATTAAAATAATTAATCAAAAAAAATGAGCTATGAGAATTCACGTAATATTTTTACATCATCAGCTTCCTTAGTATGTCAAAAAGATACTGATGTCTTGAAGTTCTCACAATTTTATATTTAAAATATTCCATGATATTTTACAAATAGTAGTTATCTTATTTTGACATATTGGGTATTTTTTAATTATATTTTATAAAAAATATGTAGAAAGGTTATTTAAGTATTTTTATACACTTTTCTTTATTTTCAGATTATCTACCATCCACAGGGACATTTATTACATATGTAGTATGTTCCTGTCTAGGTTGTAGCACCTTTACGTGGTACCTGGGCTTCTCAAGCTGCCTGTCACTCTGTCAGCCTGTAGTCCTGCAGCTGCGTACTTTTCAGATGCCTGGGGCTGCGTACACAGCTTTTCAGGGTGGTAGTGCTGCTGCTTAGCCGCGGGCTGGTGTATTGGTTGCTGTTCCTGCGTGCAGGAATTGTGACAGATCACATTTCCTCCCATAACTCCGCCAAATCACAGAATTCTTGGATTCTGTCACAAAATTCACTGTTAAAACTATACTTGGGGCTTTATGTAAAATATTAAAATGCCCAAAATACCAAGGCCGTGTCTCTTTCCATATTTTCATAAATTACTTAAAAATATAAGCAGTAGGAATTTGAGGTAGGTGTTGGTCAGTGACCCTACCTCAATTTTTATGTAGATTCATAATTTGGAATAATATTTCTAATATTATTTTTTCTTTAATAATATTTTTATTTATTTATGTTATTCTGTTACTTTGCAGCTTGCTCTTCAATAGTAGCAAGCTGACATTCCCCCACTCCAAGATATGGCCATATCTGAAAAAAATGTGGAGTTGTTGGGAAAAAATTTAATTCCATATGTATTTCAGTTCCTTCTACTGGCTCTGTAGTTTCTAAGATGTATTGGTCCATCAGGTATATTACTTTCTGGTAACCATTCATCTTTGTCTGCAGATTCTCCTTTTTATCTTACTAAGTATGTTCTAAAATCTTTTCCTTGCACTCTCTCTTTCTTGTCTTGCAATATCCAGCTGAATTTCCAATTTTCCTTCATGGGGTCAGGCTCTATTGGCATTTTTATTGGAGAGAGGTTGCTACCTTCTCTTGGTTGAAAATGCTTTACTAAACTAACAGGGAATACTGGGTGCTTTCTTGATAATTATTCACTCAAGACTACTTCCAAAGCATTCTTGCCATGCATTTTCTTGATAAAAAATGGCCCTAAAAAAGATGGTTTCAGCTTTATGTTCCCTGCTAAATTATTGAAGTTGGAAGTAGAGATCAAGATCTGATCTCCTATCTGAAATCCAGGTTCTCTGTGTGATTTGTCCCATCTTACTTTATTGTATTCCACTGCTTCTTCTACAAATTTTTTAGCATGGTTATTTTCCAGGTCTATAATTTTCTTTAATTCAAGAGATGTGGGGTGGATGGTGGCTAAGTTATGGTTCAAGGTATTTCTAGGGATTTTTGGAATCCATCCTCTTTCCAGTATGTAAGGGGCTTTTTTGGTAGTAGAGTTTTTACTGCTATTATAAGCCATCTCCAGGGCTAGGAGTAAGCTTACCCAGTTGTGGCAATATCCATCTGAGTTTTTGTACTCTATACCAAAGCTACAAAAATTTCTTAGCATATCTTCCAGGGTATGTATCCTTCTTTCAGCTAATCCATCAGTCTGGGGATAGTATGCTGTAGAAAAGGCTAAAGAAGTACCCAGTATATCATGTATATTCCTCCAGAATTCAGAAGTGAATTTGGGGTCTCTGTCACTGATTATAATCTTTGGTATACCTACATCAGCTATAATCCATTTCCAAAATAGCAAAGCCACATCCATGGCATTGTCTTCTTTGTGGTTAGGTAAGAACTTTGCCTTCTTAGAGTATCTGTCTACTATAATCAGTACAGGGTTATATGAGTGTGTACCTCCAGGGGGGAGGCCTGTGAAAAAATCCATATTAATGATTTCCCACCAAGTTTTGGGTTCAGAGATCTTTTGTAGGAGTCCAAACCTTTTGCCAGTAGTTTTGTTAGATTTTTGGCAAGTCTAACATCTAGCAACATACTTAATAGTAATTTCTTTCCAATCTATCCACCAAGCAGTCTGTTTTACTTTCTCCAAGGTCCTTTTAATGGATAGATTCCCTGATGAACAGTTGTCATGGCATTCCTGAAGTATGTGTTGTATATGCTCTTTGTTTCTCAGCATCAACACACTGGAATGTTGGTGTCTGTAGTCAAGTAGACCATCCCAAAAATTTAACCTTCCTGCTTTATATGGTTTAATTAATGAGGCCAGTAAACTATTTATCAGGGCTGCTTCTGGGGATTCACATTCCATAATGGTAATCAGCAGCTTGAGGTCAGAGGAATAGTTCCCTCTTACTAGATCAAAGAAAGCAGTATCTAATTCACATAGGTGGATCCTTATAATTGGAGCATCTGATGTAAAAAGATTAATTTTTAAGATAGGAAAGATATCCTGATCCTCAGGGTCACATGCTGGATTGCTAAGCTCATTAGGCAAAGAATTAATTAATTAATTCTTTGCCTAATGAACTTAGCAAAAATCAGGTATCCTTGGTGAGGATATGGTGAGGAATTTATTGGTCAAATTTTTTTCTGCTTTGTTTTAGCTGCTCAGTAGGGGGAGACCACAAAAATTGCCCAGCTGTGCAAAGACTGAGTATTCAGCTGAGAAAATGGTTTCTGTTAATTTAAAAATTCTACTGGAGCTTTGAGGCTGAGAAGAAAGCCAGATCTTCTCCACTGGGCAACAAACTGCTGAGCAAATTTCTCAGATGGGCAAAGGCAAAATTTTTCTACTTACCCCATTCCATGGTTTTTTTTCTTGATTTTTTTTCTCCCTTTCCCTTTCTTTTTTGTTTTTCATATTTCTGCTGTTAATCTTCATTTAAAAATTGTTTTTGTGTTTATCTCCATTTTATTTAGGATTAAATATTGACTTGTATAAATTTTAGTATTTATTGGGTGTTCACTGATCAACTCTTTTTGCTCCATTTGGTGTATCTCCTTTGTGTTTTCACTACTCTGTGCAACATTTGTTCAAGGAGCATGAATTTCATTTTTCTGAGGTATTTAAAATTACCTTTTGAAGAAAATCCAAGGCTTTTTCATATTTTTAATAATTTTTTTTTTGGTTTTTGAATTCCCGTTACCATTCAATGTTCCTCTTTTTCTGTTTCCTAATCATCTTACTGTTTATTTTGTTTTTTTTCCCAGAGATACTTCTGGACTTTGGATTCAATTATTAATTTCCTGATCACTGATTTGCTCATTTTCCATTAATTTCCTGTATTTCATCCATGTCTTTTGGCTACTCCATACTTTTTCATGGCAGAAAATCACATTTCCCCATGGCATCAAAATTTCATTTCCCAAAGGCAATATCTGCATTCTGAATTTCAGTTAACAGAGGTTCTGCATACAACATTATTCATATTTTAAAGCTGTTGAAAGCACCCAGGCAAATGATAAACACTTATGGCACAAGGAAGAATAGATTTGTGTTCATTTTCTGATTACTTATTTACTCATTCTTCCCCTATTTCCTGGTCCTCATTCATATGCTTGGACTACTTCATCAAACAGTTGTTCATACTGTCAAATTTCATTTCTCCAAGGTGTTATATATGTTATAATGTTCATTTCCCAAAAGCAATATATACATCATGAATTACATCTTAAAAAGGCAGTATATACAGTTTATTCATAAATAAAAGCAGTTGAAATGACACAGGGGAATGATTGAGCGCTTGTTAAAGAAGGAAGTCCAGATTACTGATACAACCTCAAAATAAAAATCTTAATTACTGAACAAGGGTGCACCAACATCATTATCTGCCACCTACACTTCCAGCTCTTTAGCATTGAAGCAAACAGCTGGCTGAGTAGTTGATGAAGCAGCATGAGAGGACTTCCGCTCTTGAGAGGCAGAGAGTGCTTTGGGTTGCTGGATTGAAGGCATTTCCATCTTGGAGTCTGGAGGAATTGTCAATGGTGGCAATGAATGCAAAACTGATGGGTTTTCAACATCATTATGTAATATTAATTTGTGCCTTGACTGCTAAAATACAAATTGGTATGCTTCAGTTTCCTCAAATGAAGTAAAAAAGATATGGCATAGAAACTCTTGTGGGCAAACCTCATTCTCCTGGGTTTGATTGTAGGGGGTGCCGCAAGCTTTAGGTGTGGTTGTATCCGTGGTCTGATGCTTTGCAGTTGTGCATGTATCCGTAGTTTGACCATGTGCCTTTGGGATGTTATCCATTGTCTGATTGTTTGCATTATCTATGGCTTGGAGCTTTGAGTTATTGGTTGCTTGCCCTGAGGGGGATGACTTTGGCAAAGAAACCAAAAAATATATATCCAGTCCATTGACTATTCACATGTTTTGATACCCAGCCTCATATAATTGAATGAGAACTTACTTGTTTTCCATTGAGGTTCACCCCATGAAAAACTCTGCCAAGGCACCATGGGCAACATGCTCAAATTCAGGTGTATTGACCAATTTGCTTGCGCTTGCTATATCTGGGCCTAGAAAGTCAACCAAAACCCTTTTGGAAAATGCCTCCAACCCAGATTTGGATGCTAGTTTGAAAGGGGGTGCTGTGGAGACCAGGGCCAACAAGGACTGGGTGCTGATTTCAGAGTGTTGTGAGGAGGTAGAGCAGTCCAAATAACCATTCCATGACACAGATTCTGGGATATTTTTGATGGGCCGTGTTGCCTGAGTGGAAGTCCTAGTTGGTACTGTTAAATGATCTGATTTGGCAGACCAAGGCTTCTTGGATGGACTGCTTGATTGATGGAATGGCAAAGGGGGTGGAGTCAGAGCTGTCAAGCTTATAGATGGAGTGAGTCACAAATTTTTTTTTGGATGTGGTGCGCCAGCGGATGCTCAGTGTTGGTATTTTGGCCACTTGGAATCCTATGATCTGAGAGTAATCTAGCAATTTCAGTCTATGCAACAAGATTTGGTTTGTTTCAATTTGAGAAGTAGAACATACCTGATAAAAAAATTGCATCAAACATTGACTTGCTGTTTGATGATCCACCTTGGTTGGTTGCGGAGTTTGGATATTGGGAAAGAAAAGTTGTCTGATTAGGTTGCATAGTGTGCAATTCAGACACTTTTCTGTGCGCACTTGGTACCGGTACTGTGAAGGAGAAGCTAGGCGGTACAAAAGCAGTTGCGTTGGGCTTGGGATCCAAAAAATTAGGTTAAGGTTGGCTTAGCATGGGGGGAGCTGAGGTTTTTGACATTGAAGTTGGGTGAGCGGGGGTCAGAGTTCCAGTTTGGCGGAAGCTGGTAGTTTGCGGAGGGGGAGGTATAGGTCCAGCGGGGGATCTGTAATACTGTGTTTCTGATTTCAAGTAACTGGATGAGGGGAAATTTGATCCCTGGACTTGATGGTAACCATTCACAGAGATTGGGTTTGTGGATGGTGGAGGTTGACTAGATGGCTGGCTAGCTTGGTGGAATGGATTTTTAAATGTAGGTTTGTGAATTGAAGGTGTCGGAGCTGAGGGAGTAATCAAATTTTCAGCAGTTTTTTGATATTGGGTAGATTTAGCAGTTGAGGATGGGGCTTGTTGGGCTGATGCGGCATGAAAATTCTGACTACTTTTTGGGGGGGTGGGGGAGCAGAAGTAGCTGTGGGTATTGCTGATGAGGATGGCATGGTGCTCAACTGGTTAAAAGGAGTAGATTGTGGGTGCCCTTGGGGGGATGGTTGGTAATTGTAGTGCGTTTGGGGCATGCAATCGTAAGATAGGCTTTGGTTGTACTGTGGATCTTGCCTGCCAGCCAGAGTGTGATTTGGCATACTTGGTGCTTGAAGTGGGAAATTCCAAGGTGAGCCATAGTGGCTATGAGCACTAGTGTTTCCAGCATATGGATGCCCTTTAGTGCTAGATGTTGGCATGTTAGGTTGGTGGAGTGTGCCAGGATGGGTTGGATTGTAAAACTTTACTTGCAAATAACTGGAACAGGCTGTCTCTGGTTGCTTTCCATTGGCCTGGGGGAAGGATTGGGCAGAGTGTGGATATGGGTCATAATAATAAGGTGTTGAGCTGTAAGGACCGGGTTGGAACAGATGGTTTGAGTGATGCAAAAGTGCTGCAAGTGTGAAGAAAGACTCATTCTGGAAGTACAAAGTAAATATTAGCTTTCACTCTATCATACAGATAAGGGAAACCGCTCACCAAGTCCAATTGCAATCTGGTTTTGCTATCTTAAGAGGAACGCCTCTTCTCCTTGTGACGTGATTTGGACAACTTCAGCTTACTTGAAATTTCCTCATCCAGGTTGGTGCTTGCACTGTAGCAACCTAATCTGAACCGTGGAGAATCAAAGGCGTAATTGCCTTTTTTGATATCCTCTAGTGGATTGCCTGCAGCTTGTTGTTGTTGATGCTGTAAAAAAACCAAATGAGTCAGCTGAATTCAAACTATATTGAAAAAGGGAGGGGGATCCTCAAAAATCAAAAATAAAAACTAACTTTCTTTGATTTTTTGTAGGATTTATCTTGGACTGGGGACTCCACAAAGGTGACTTGTTGTGCTTGGAAGCCATCAAGTTTCTTATCAGATCTCCGACATGAATGAAATTTTCAAGGAATGCTAGGCTTGAGTTTGTGCTTTTTCAAGACTGGCTTTGGTTTGGAAGTGAAAGAAGAGTGTCCTCTGTTTTTGGCTAGATGACATTGAGTTACTTGAAGTAGAGGCACTGCTTAAATCATTGGAGGTCAATGAGCTACTCAAACCACTGGATGCTGATGCGCTGCTTGAATTGCCTACCCCCTCGGAAGACAAATTGCTGGTTGTTGAAATATCTAGCACTTGGCATGAAAATGTGCTGTTTCTGGAATGATTACTTGATTTGGATTCTGATCCAGACAAAGAAGGGCTTCTCTTCTTCAAAGCAGCTTTCTTGGAGACAACCTTCCAATGCATTTCCTCACAAGAATAAAATTTCTTCTGCTTGTCCTATTTTGAGGAAGATTTTATCTTGAGGAGAGTAGAATGTGTTGGCAATGGAATGTGAGTTGGAACAGAATTTTTTTTTACAGAAATTGGTTCTAATTTGGGAGGTTGCAAGTTAACATGCCTTCTCTTATTTTTTTTTTCATAAACAGTCAACTAATGAGGAACTTTGGTTGAGGTCCGGGAAGGTGTTCTTGGAAACTGGGAAGGGCTTGTTGGGGATTGAGCTTGCATGGAGGATGTTGAGGTCTCAGCAGGTTGGGAAGATCTTGAAGGAGTTCTTGGCGGACAACTGTAAACTTTTTTTGATGTATGCACTGTGGCAGTGGATGGGGAAGGGGAAATTTTCTGAGTTGCCAATGGAGCCAGTGGTTGCAGTTGCTCCTTCACAATTTCTGAGGTGTCTATTTTTGGTGAACCATATGGCTTGGAAGTTGGAGATGGTATCATGTTGGATGAGCTCGCATTCCCGTCAGGGGGATAGGCTAGTTTTTCACCAGGAATAGTGTTAAATCATTAATTTACCATCCAATTGGACTAGAACAAGAATTCAAAGAAATTGCACATCAACGCACCCATGAGATGTTTTGCCAGTCAATGCAACTTGTCAAGCTTTACCTTGGTAGGGATGACAGCGTGGGGGTAAGTGGTGTGAATATAATTCAAGATATCTGTTTTTTCAACAATGACAAATTGGGATCAAAAAAACCACCAGTTGCATGTCTTCTTATCATTGCTTGTCTAGCCCAGGGAGCAATCAGCTGGGCACATGTACAAGACTGGGTACTTTGAAATAAGGGTTACGGCAGGAGGTAAGTAAGACAGATTCAGAAATGGAAACTATTGGGGCATGTCTATTCAAGGAAGAAATGACAATACTAAGTACCTGGGCTGGCGTACATGATGTTGGCCTTGAGCTCAGGGTATTGTCTGCTGGTGCTGGTGCATACCTGTTGGGGTTGGCCTAAAAGGGGAGGAAGAGATCAGGGGGTGGTTGTAATTGGATCATGGATGGCATGAAAGAAAAGTTCTAGTGATTATTTCAGGGAGGCTTATTGTTTTGTGGTGTTGGGTTTGTCATTTTCTATGTTCATAGGTCATAGGTGGATTGTCCAACCCTCATTTCCAGGGTTTGGTTTATGATTGGCTGAAATTGAACAAGGGTGGTTGCAGCAAACTAATTGGAACTTAGAGGATTGCTAAAACCAAAGGATATGGTCATGGCGGCTAGAGAGGCTTTAGACATGGATATGGTTGTGGGCTATGCCGGTATTCTCAACCAGAAGCCTTCCATTCACAACTGGGCTCCCTTCCAGTTCAACCAAAATCCCGCTTTCCAATCCCACTATGCCCAAACAACAGCAGCTAGCCACCCTATTCCACCAATCCTTTCAAGTCCAACTCCACCTGCCAATCACCACATAGACCCCTTCCACCCCCCCCCAACATTCTACTGATCAAGCACCATTCCAATCAAACTTTCCAACCAACAACAGCAAGCCGCCCTATTCCATCAATCCTTTCAAATCTGACTCCACTGCCTGTTGGTGTTACCTTGATCTAAAATCCAAGGAGCAGTTTGAAATTGGGTAAGACATACACTTGGTCTACTTCCAATCCCTTTCTCCATCCTTTGAGTCAATCTCTCCCTCCTTCCAACAGCCTGCCAATACCCTGGACCATGCTTGATCTGGAAGTGCAGCTTGGAAATGATAGACCCTTTAGAATCATGATTTCTGGGGCAGAGCCTCTCTTTACCATTGTTTGCCACATTCACCTAGATCCTACCATTTTGTATTGCCACCATGACAAGCTTCCAAATGGACTTTCCCTTTGAGAACCCTCACTTCCAACTTTGGGTTTACATGTTGGCTGCGGTACTAGATGCAATTTTTTGCTTTGATCAAGCCAGTGAAACCCAAGCTTTCACATCAAAATAAAACATGGATTATAAATATCATGGTGAGAACGCATTTTGCTCTTAGGTATTCCTCCTTGGCTTGTTCTGGTAGCATTTGGTACATCATTCTATTTTTTAATCCACTTGCTTTTGAATATGGATAATCATTGGAATTGATTTCTAAATACCAATTTATTTTAATCAAATTTAGCTTACCCGGGGTGATCTTCTGCAAATGTGGTTTGCACCTCATCCAAATCTTATTCCTCCACTCTGAGAGTGGGTTTTCTAAATTAATTTTTTTGGTGGTTCTGGGAGCCCTCTTCACACTTTCAAAATTCTTTTTGGCTTGAATAATTATTTCTACCATCTGCTATCTGTGAACAATCTAATTTTAATTGCCTTAGCTTTTTTTAATTCAAGCAAATCTGTTGGTTCTTACCCCCAATCCTTGGAGCCCTCCTTTCAACTAATATCTCCTACAAGCATGATTTTGATTTTCTAAAACCCAAGCTATCCTTTCTAGGGAACCTGTCTTCTTTTCCATAGTTAAATCATTCTATTGCTTCTGATATCCAAGCCTCAATATTCTGAGGGAACTCTTTCATATCTTGATCATAGATCATGAAACGCTCATTTAAAAACCTTCAAGCCCAAGACTTTCCGGGTACATTAATAATTCAACTCATCTAGTCTTCCTTGTTCAGATTGTTAATTTTTTCTTTTTATATCAGCAGATCCAAACAGAATGACCATTGATGATCTCAAAGGGCTCCTAGATTCATTTTGTCACCATTATGACCATAACAAAATTTGCCCCAAGCTGTTCTTGAGATATGTCCAACTTTCCAAAGCTGTGTCTCCAGCTTTGGTGGAGAGCTGGACCGGCCAAAAGTTGAATGTGGCATTTCCAGGTCAGTTTGCAAGCAAGCTGAAGAATAAAAGTGATCAATTCATATTATGTGCTGACATAAACCCTCTCCTTAGCCTCCACAAACCTCACAGTGGATAGAATAAAGGTTTTTCTTGCCCTCTAGATGAATCTGTTCTCTTCCTATTTGAAATGCTCCAATCTTTTCAGGGTCTAAAACTCTATTGATAAAACACAGAAGATCCCTGAACCCCCCAGCCCAATACCCCTAAACTACATTTTTCCAACTGGAAAGAAACAAAGAATCCCTGACAAAACCCGATCCTCTCCAAGCAAAAAGCTTCCCAAAAGGCCTCAAAGAGAAAGTCAGCCAAGCCCACTCCACCTGGACCACTACTCCCTATTTTCCCTCAAAAACGCCTTCCAGGTGGGGATGACTCTGCACCCTGAGTTCAATCCAGGTCAAAGTGTTCCCAATGAAATTCTTCCCAGAGTGGTAGTCCTGGACCAAGCCGCCGTACAAGAACACAATCATGGCAACTTTTCCCTCAGACCCCAGTAGCTGTAACTGCAGCTCCCTGTCCGGCCATAAAAATGTTCATACAATCCAATTCAACCCTCCTGAAGGACACCTGCTGACAATCTTACAGGCCAGTCCAACAACTGACCATGGACTCATCTTCCTGTGCTTTGGAGCCTAGGATAGATCATGTTGCAATTTCCTCTGTGGAATCATTTACCACATCCAGCTTGCCCTCCTTCTTTGATGAATTAATTCCTACCATTTCTTGCTCTGTGCCAGCTCACAATTTAATGTCAAATGAGTCCATGGACCCAGCTTCCATTCCAGCTGCGGATTCACTCTCATGCAAAGATGATGTGTTGGAATCTTTGGTCCCTCCAGTACCTCAATTGTGTTCTGTGCATCTGGGTTTCTCACCCCCGTGGTGGAGGCCTCTTCCAGCAAAGATGTGGTATTAGAATCTTTGGCTCATGCCTTGAGTCCCGTCCCTCATTCTTCTTCTGCCATTGCCTCTGAATTTCCAAACCATGTCTTGTTGGAATCTTTGGTCCTTTCCTCAAGTCTTGTTGCACCAAAACCTCACAGCTCTAAATCTCTTCCAAAGTCTCACACAAAAGGGCAGCCAAAAGGTGAGAAAAAGAGCAAAGTGCCTCCTGATCAAGCTTCAAATAATGCCTCCACCAACTTGTCCCAGCTGTCTGGAACTGGCAAGTCCAAAGATAAGTCCAAAAGCAAGCCCAAAAATAAGGATTCCAATGTCATTTATCACAACTCAGCTCAACCATCTTGCAGAAGTGCCAAAGCAAAGGGGAAAAAAAATTCACTCCTAGATGCATTGGAACCTTTTCCCAGAAAGATGTCCAAATAATGGGTTTGTTGCTCCAGAAACGTGTCTGATTTAGTTCCTGAATCTTCTGTTGCATTGGAATTTCCCACTTTAACTGTTGATTCAACTTTGGACCATGATTGTGTCTCCAAATCCTTGGTCCCGCCCTTGAGCCCAGTCCCTGAATCTTCCACCATTGCACCCAAATCTAACTGTCAACTCATCTTTGGGCCAGGATATTGTTTTCAAATCCTTGGTCCCTCCCTCCAGCCCAGTTCCTGAATCTTCCACCATTGCACCTGAATCTCTGAATCTAACTGTCAACTCACCTTTGGGCCAAGATGAAGTCTCCAAATCCTTGGTCCCTGCCTCAAGCCCAGTCCCCAAATCTTCCATTGCATCCAAATTCCCAACTGCAGCTGTTGCCTTTCCCCCTAATGAGGTCAAAAAATCCTTGGTCCCTGCCTTGAGTCCAGTCCCCCAATCTTTGGCTTCAAAACAAGACAACCACAGCAACTCACTAGTTGTTACTTCAAGTTCACTCCCTCAATCTTCTCTTGTTGAATCAGAGTCTGCAGATCCAGATAGCAAGACATTCTCTTTTGAAGATGGCCTGTTTACCTCTCCTCCAAGACCTTGCATGAGAGGTTGACCAAGAGGTCTAAAAAAGAGCACCACATTGCCTAATCAAGCTTGCAACAATTCCTCAGCCAACTTGTCCTGACCATCACAAAGAGGCAAAAATAAAGGTAAGGAAAAGGGTGGGCTCACTCTAATTCCAGCTTCTGATGATGGCCAGCGTAACCCATCTCAATCAATTTGCAGGAGCGCCAAAGCAAAAGGTCATCAGAAATCACTTCAAGATTACATTTCCCAATCATCAACTCCTTCTCCCAGCAATGTGTCCGACTTGTTGGAGCCTTTGCCCAGCAACAGATCCAACTTGTTGGTTTGTTCTCCCAGCAATGTGTCTGACTTGTTGGAGCCTTTGCCCAGCAACAGATCCAACTTGTTGGTTTGTTCTCCCAGAAATGTGCCTGAGTTCTTGCTTCCTGCTCTTAGTACAACCAAGCAATTCAGCTGGGATCCAGCTTGAGATGAAGCTTCTCCAAACTTGTTTCAATCAACGGAACATACAGCACCCAACCAGACAACAGGCACCAGCTTGCAAGAGAATTCAAGGAAACAATCTTGCACCAAGGGCCATGGCACATTTGAAACTGAAAGCACGGGAAAACGGCACAAAACCAACAGGGCCAAAAAGACTTGTAAAACCATTATCTTGCAAATTGCCATGGCTACATACTAACACCCTTTCCTCTTTAGCTGCCACACCCTCCAGGCCCCCCAAGCCATCTTGCCAAATTGGTCAATGAAGGGTCCAGAAAAAGCCCGCTGCTCTCAACACATCTTCTTTTGTCTATAGGCCTCCCATTGCCAAGAATTCCAATGGAGCAGTTGCCTGCTCTCCACATCAGCTCACTATGATTCAGTCTAGCGGCCACCGCAAAGACATACCTTTGACCACCGCCCCCCAGCACCCAGTTTGGAAAGGCCCTTATGGCGCAACATCCAAAACACTAAAAAACGTTGGTTAGCAAATGGCACATCTGAAGTCCGAGGGAAGGAAAAAAGGCATAAAAGCTACAACAATGGTAACATAAGAACTTTCCTATTCCCAACTGGAGCTACAAGCTGATGCACTTTCTGTAGCAGTTTCTTGCCCTCAAAATCTTTGGCCATCTGGCAGTAGAGGACAGAAACGGAAAATTTGTACCGCTTGAGTCCAAGGTGGAAGCCCTGCCAATCACATTATTGTTAGCTCTTCTGGAAATCATTGCTACTTCCTGTGCTCCCCTGCATCAAATCTTGGATCTTCCTCACCGGCCAACTCTGAGGCCTATCCCATGGCTACCTCTGCAACTCACTCATCATCTCCACCCACACCAGCAAAAAGTGCCTCAGAACCTTCAATTTCCACCCCGCAAACCTCCCTCTCAGGTTTTTGACTGACATTGCCTGACACCCAAAGACATGTCAAGCAGCACAAATCTAACCAGCCTGGTATGTTTCCCTTGAGCATCTTGTCTTTTTGCAACCATGATATACTGAAGTTGTTTTATCTAGCTGTCTCTTGCTCAACTAGCAGGCGCTCTTGCAGGAAAGGACACCCACAAGCTTGGAAAACATGTGCCTCTGCCTCAACCCCCAGTGCTTCTAGACCTAGCTCTTCTCCATCTTTGCACCATAGTTACATGGCCCTTAGCATTGCCCCCACCCCTTCTATTTGCAGCTCTTCTGGAAACAGGTGCTACTTCCTTTGCTCCTCAGTATCCAATTTGGGATCCTACTCACCAAGCCAACCTACTGCAACAACTAGTGCCTTGCCATCCTTCATGCAAACCTTGGGAACCTCACCAATTTCTGTTGTACCCCTCAGACGTCATAGTTGGACATCACCCAATGCTCAGAGAACAAGCAAGCATGGCAAATCTCATCAGACTTGTATTTTTCTCTTCAACATCTTGCTGTTTTGAGCATCAAATAGTCTGTTTTTTTCCCTGCAGCTATCTCTTGTTCAACAATTGGCAGGCCCTCTCAAACTTCCAGATAAAGGTGTCCCAGAGCACAAAGAACAATTTTCTCAGACATTTCTCCTTCATGTACACCCAAACCCATGTTTCCAGAGCAAGATGATGCTTGTGTTGGTATCCAAACCGGCTCACCTATGCAGGTTTCTTCTAGAAGCCACTATTTCCTGCGCTCCTCACCTTTGAATCCCAAAAGCCCTTCCTTTCACCATTTCACTGGAACCACCAGCAAGTCAGAACCTCCCACACCAACCTCCGCCAATTTGTCAAGTAAATTTGTACCCTGCACACGTTGTAGGTCACCCTTGCCTGACAACTAGAGAAATGGAAAGCGGCTCAAAAAAAACATGACAGGTATGCTTTGCTGCCAGCCTGATCTTTTTTGTGCATCCTAATTTTATTATTTTTCCAGGTATATCTTGTTTGGCTATCAGGCCCTCCTCCTAAAAAAAACACCAAGGCCAACCAGGATCCAGCACAACTGTACCATCCAACCCCATTGGTTTTGTGTATCAACCTGCTCATACCACTCCCCCTTTTGGTCATTCTCATGCCTGCATTGCCAATGAGTATCACCCGCATCCCATGCTGGCCGCTCATGCACTGCCCTGCTAAAATAGTCAACACCATGGTTCCTAGCATAGACCCCACAATCAGCCTTTGTCCCACCATGCTTCTGATCCTTCATCCCCAAGAATTTGGGCCTGGCG